>CP141128.1:54566853-54569353 GCA_035236585.1 Warburgia ugandensis | reverse complement strand
CTCTCTCTCTCTCTCTCTCTCTCTCTCTCTCTCTCTCTCTCTCTCTCTCTCTCTCTCTCTCTCTCTTTCCCTCTTTCTCTCTCCTCACTCTAGAATAGTACAAAGAGCCCTAAGTTCAATCAGCCACTCCGTTCGAGATCAAATTTCGTAAATCCCACTGTCCATGTTGTTCTAAATTTCTTGACCCACAAAGCACCAAAGTAATTTCAAGATCCAACGGTTCAATAAATGGAAAACGACAAATCAAGATTTATTTGGTGTGTAATGGCATACGGGGAGGATTTATTTATTTTGGCTTCAATTCTTCAATTCTGAGCAAATCAGGTAGGAGAAATTCAAACAAGATTCAGTTGATGTCATTTCTTATATTTTCAGTTTTGTTGGATTTGATTTTCTGTTAATGTTTTGGAAAATCAAGTTTCGGTGAAAAACCCTCCATATCTGCATCATGGAGGGCTCAGATGAAAAATCCGAAACGTCCAATAGATTCAAAAGGGTTCAAAACCCTTAGATATGAAATAACAGGCAATTTCGTGGAGATCTGATGGCCCAATTTGAAGGGCAAAACGGGGATTGTGATTTGACGATCCGATCTGGATCATCGCACCATTTGCAGCTCACCACCCCGTTTCTACCGGTGGCCGCCGTCAAAATAGGGCTGGATGGACGGTTTTAACCAGTTCTAACGGCCAGATCAAATCTGGACTTATACTTTTAAACCGCTCAGAAATTGTGCCAAGGATCATTGAAAGGCTAAAAAGTCTCAGACATTGTGCTTGAAAACTTCTCAGGACACGAAGCGATTTGACATGTTGCTTAGGGACTTCCAAGGAACGTATGTTTTGGTGTTTTACAATGGGATAGGTCAGGTGTTAACGTGCAAAGACGTTGTCCCAAGAATCATCCAACGGCTTGAAAAGTCCAAACGTTGCGTTTGACAACATCCTAGTACTTGAAGAGATTTTACTTTGTGCCTCGGAAGGACATGTAAAGTCTTGGCATTATACCTTGCGATTCTAACCACTTAGAGTGATCCGACATTGTGCCAAGAGTCATACAAAGGCATTTAAAATTTAGAATGATGTGTTTGGAAGCTTCCAGTACTCGAACTGATTTGGGTTTGAGCCTAGGGACTTTTAAGGACAGGTTTTATTTTGACATTGTGTAATAACCCCAATTTTTGTAAATTGACCTGAGAAAATCAATGAAAGCTTGAAATTTCAGAAGATTGGGCTCGAATATCTGTTTAAAAGCAAATATCTTTGCATAGAGATTAAATCATGAGCAGAAACCTAGAAATAAAGAATGTATACGAAAAATCGAATCGAATGACACTACTTTCGTGAAATTCTAAGTTAGAACGAAAAATCTCAATTTTCCACACAAAAGGGTTAAACGGTCATTTCCACACATAACCAAGATTTCAAATATGAATATTTGGAATTTACTCAAACAATCGAAAGGTGCTCGAAAAATCGACTTCGGCGCCACTGAGTACACTAATACCCGAGTTTGGATAAATAATATCCATTTTTATGAATAAATGGGCAAAATGGTGTTTTCGCATGAAGGTGGGGCCCACAAAACAGGCCATGTTCTGGAAGGAACAGAACTTGAGCAATGCACTACTAAAATGCAGTGGAGGTGGAAACTGCACCCATAAATAAAAATTAAAAAGAAAGTAGCAGATTTTTATGAAAATTTAATTTAAAATTCAAAAACTTGCCTATAAATAATTCTGAAAATTTTACAAAAATTTCAACAACTTCGCCACGAAATCCCATAGACTCCCCTGGAAAATTAGAGCAAAACTCCTCCCCATCACTCTCTGTCTCTCTCTCTGTCTCTCTGTCTCTCTCTCTCTCTCTCTCTCTCTCTCTCTCTCTCTCTCTCTCTCTCTCTCTCTCTCTCTCTCTCTCTCTCTCTCTCTCTCTCTCTCTCTCTCTCTCTCTCTCTCTCTCTAGAATAGTACAAAGAGCCCTAAGTTCAATCAGCCACTCCGTTCAAGATCAAATTTCACAAATCCCACTGTCCATGTTGTTCTAAATTTCTTGACCCACAAAGCACCAAAGTAATTTCAAGATCCAACGGTTCAATAAATGGAAAACGACAAATCAAGATTTATTTGGTGTGTAATGGCATACGGGGAGGATTTATTTATTTTGGCTTCAATTCTTCAATTCTGAGCAAATCGGCGGGAGAAATTCAAACAAGATTCGGTTGATGTCATTTCTTATATTTTCGGTTTCTTTGGATTTGATTTTACGTTAATGTTTTGGAAAATCAAGTTTCGGTGAAAAACCCTCCATATCTGCATCATGGAGGGCTCAGATGAAAAATCCGAAACGTCCAATAGATTCAAAAGGGTTCAAAACCCTTAGATATGAAATAACAGGCAATTTCGTGGAGATCTGATGGCCCAATTTGAAGGGCAAAACGGGGATTGTGATTTGACGATCCGATCTGGATCATCGCACCATTTGCAGCTCACCACCCCGTT
>CP141128.1:54141853-54554353 GCA_035236585.1 Warburgia ugandensis | reverse complement strand
GATTTATTTATTTTGGCTTCAATTCTTCAATTCTGAGCAAATCTGGCAGGAGAAATTCAAACAAGATTCAGTTGATGTCATTTCTTATATTTTCAGTTTTGCTGGATTTGATTTTCTGTTAATGTTTTGGAAAATCAAGTTTCGGTGAAAAACCCTCCATATCTGCATCATGGAGGGCTCAGATGAAATTTTGGAATTTACTCAAACAATCGAAAGGTGCTCGAAAAATCAACTCTGGCGCCACTGAGTACACTAATACCCAAGTTTGGATAAATAATATCCATTTTTATGAATAAATGGGCAAAATGGTGTTTTCGCATGGAGGTGGGGCCCACAATACAGGCCATGTTCCGGAAGGAACAGAAGTTGAGCAATGCACGACTAAAATGCAGTGGAGGTGGAAACTCCACCCATAAATAAAAAATAAAAAGAAAGTAGGAGATTTTTATGAAAATTTAATTAAAAATTCAAAAACTTGCCTATAAATAATTCTGAAAATTTCACAGATATTTTAACAACTTCGCCACGAAATCCCATAGACTCCCTCGAAAAACCAGAGCAAAACTCCTCCCCATCTCTCTCTCTCTCTCTCTCTCTCTCTCTCTCCCTCTTTCTCCCTCCTAAATCTAGAATAGTACGAAGAGCCCTAAGTTCAATCAGCCACCCTGTTCGAGATCAAATTTATTTATTTTGTCGTCAATTCTTCAATTCTGAGCAAATCAGGTAGGAGAAAATCAAACAAGATTCAGTTGATATCTTTTTTTATATTTTCAGTTTTGCTGGATTTGATTTTCTGTTAATGTTTTGGAAAATCAAGTTTCGGTGAAAAACCCTCCATATCTGCATCATGGGGGGCTCAGATGAAAAATCCAAAACGTCCAATAGATTCAAAAGGGTTCAAAACCCTTAGATCTGAAATAACAGGCAATTTCGTGGAGATCTGATGCCCCAATTTGAATGGAAAAAGGGGGATGGTGATTTGACGATCCGATCTGGATCATCGAACCATTTACAGCTCACCACCCCGTTTCTACTGGTGGCCGTCGTTGCCCGGTTCTAACGGCCAGATCAAATCTCGACTTATACTTTTAAACCACTCAGAAATTGTGCCAAGGATCATTGAAAGGCTAAAAAGTCTCAGACATTGTGCTTGAAAACTTCTCAGGACAGAAGCGATTTGACATGTTGGTTAGGGCCATCCAAGGAACGTATGTTTTGGTTTTTTACAATGGGACTTGTCAGGGGTTAACGTGCAAAGACATTGTGCCAAGGATCATCCAACGGCTTGAACAGTCTAAACGTTGGGTTTGAGAACATCGCAGTACTTGAAGAGATTTGACTTTGTGCCTCGGAAGGACATGTAAAGTCTTGGCATTATACCTTGCGATTCTAACCACTTAGATTGATCCGACATTGTGCCAAGAGTCATACAAAGGCATTTAAAATTTAGAATGATGTGTTTGGAAGCTTCCAGTACTCGAACTGATTTGGGTTTGAGCCTAGGGACTTTTAAGGACAGGTTTCATTTTGACATTGTGTAATAACCCCAATTTTTGTAAATTGACCTGAGAAAATCAATGAAAGCTTGAAATTTCAGAAGATCGGGCTCGAATATCAGTTTAAAAGCAAATATCTTTGCATAGAGATTAAATCATGAGCATAAACCCAGAAATAAAGAATGTATACGAAAAATCGAATCGAATGACACTCCTTTTGTGAAATTCTAAGTTAGAACGAAAATCTCAATTTTCCACACAAAAGGGTTAAACGGTCATTTCCACACATAACCAAGATTTCAAATATGAATATTTGGAATTTACTCAAACAATCGAAAGGTGCTCGAAAAATCGACTCCGGCGCCACTGAGTACACTAATACCCGAGTTTGGATAAATAATATCCATTTTTATGAATAAATGGGCAAAATGGTGTTTTCGCATGAAGGTGGGGCCCACAAAATAGGCCATGTTCTGGAAGGAACAGAAGTTGAGCAATGCACTACTAAAATGCAGTGGAGGTGGAAACTCCACCCATAAATAAAAAATAAAAAGAAAGTAGCAGATTTTTATGAAAATTTAATTTAAAATTCAAAAACTTGCCTATAAATAATTCCAAAAATTTTACGGAAATTTTAACATCTTCGCCACGAAATCTCATAGACTCCCCTAGAAAATTAGAGCAAAACTCCTCCCCATCTCTCTCTCTCTCTCTCTCTCTCTCTCTCTTTTTCCCTCTTTCTCTCTCCTCACTCTAGAATAGTACAAAGAGCCCTAAGTTCAATCAGCCACTCCGTTCGAGATCAAATTTCGCAAATCCCACTGTCCATGTTGTTCTAAATTTCTTGACCCACAAAGCACCAAAGTAATTTCAAGATCCAACGGTTCAATAAATGGAAAACGACAAATCAAGATTTATTTGGTGTGTAATGGCATACGGGGAGGATTTATTTATTTTGGCGTCAATTCTTCAATTCTGAGCAAATCAGGTAGGAGAAAATCAAACAAGATTCAGTTGATGTCATTTTTTATATTTTCAGTTTTGCTGGATTTGATTTTCTGTTAATGTTTTGGAAAATCAAGTTCCGGTGAAAAACCCTCCATATCTGCATCATGGAGGGCTCAGATGAAAAATCCGAAACGTCCAATAGATTCAAAAGGGTTCAAAACCCTTAGATATGAAATAACAGGCAATTTCGTGGAGATCTGATGGCCCAATTTGAAGGGAAAAAGGGGGATGGTGATTTGACGATCCGATCTGGATCATCGCACCATTTGCAGCTCACCACCCCGTTTCTACCGGTGGCCGCCGTCAAAATAGGGCTGGATGGACGGTTTTGCCCGGTTCTAACGGCCAGATCAAATCTGGACTTATACTTTTAAACCGCTCAGAAATTGTGCCAAGGATCATTGAAAGGCTAAAAAGTCTCAGACATTGTGCTTGAAAACTTCTCAGGACACGAAGCGATTTGACATGTTGCTTAGGGACTTCCAAGGAACGTATGTTTTGGTGTTTTACAATGGGACTTGTCAGGGGTTAACGTGCAAAGACATTGTGCCAAGGATCATCCAACGGCTTGAAAAGTCTAAACGTTGCATTTGACAACATCCCAGTACTTGAAGAGATTTGACTTTGTGCCTCGGAAGGACATGTAAAGTCTTGGCATTATACCTTGCGATTCTAACCACTTAGAGTGATCCGACATTGTGCCAAGAGTCATACAAAGGCATTTAAAATTTAGAATGATGTGTTTGGAAGCTTCCAGTACTCGAACTGATTTGGGTTTGAGCCTAGGGACTTTTAAGGACAGGTTTTATTTTGACATTGTGTAATAACCCCAATTTTTGTAAATTGACCTGAGAAAATCAATGAAAGCTTGAAATTTCAGAAGATCGGGCTCGAATATCAGTTTAAAAGCAAATATCTTTGCATAGAGATTAAATCATGAGCAGAAACCTAGAAATAAAGAATGTATACGAAAAATCGAATCGAATGACACTACTTTCGTGAAATTCAAAGTTAGAACGAAAAATCTCAATTTTCCACACAAAAGGGTTAAACAGTCATTTCCACACATAACCATGATTTCAAATATGAATATTTGGAATTTACTCAAACAATCGAAAGGTGCTCGAAAAATGGACTCCGGCGCCACTGAGCACACTAATACCCGAGTTTGGATAAATAATATCCATTTTTATGAATAAATGGGCAAAATGGTGTTTTCGCATGAAGGTGGGGCCCACAAAACAGGCCATGTTCTGGAAGGAACAGAAGTTGAGCAATGCACTACTAAAATGCAGTGGAGGTGGAAACTCCACCCATAAATAAAAAATTAAAAGAAAGTAGGAGATTTTTATGAAAATTTAATTTAAAATTCAAAAACTTGCCTATAAATAATTCTGAAAATTTTACAGAAATTTTAACAACTTCGCCACGAAATCCCATAGACTCCCCTGGAAAATCAGAGCAAAACTCCTCCCCATCTCTCTCTCCCTATCTCTCTTTTTCCCTCTTTCTCTCTCCTCACTCTAGAATAGTACAAAGAGCCCTAAGTTCAATCAGCCACCCTGTTCGAGATCAAATTTTGCAAATTCCACTGTCCATGTTGTTCTAAATTTCTTGACCCACAAAGCACTAACGTAATTTTAAGATCCAACGGTTCAATAAATGGAATACGACAAATCAAGATTTATTTGGTGTGTAATGGCATACGGGGAGGATTTATTTATTTTGGCGTCAATTCTTCAATTCTGAGCAAATCAGGTAGGAGAAAATCAAACAAGATTCAGTTTATGTCATTTTTTATATTTTCAGTTTTGCTGGATTTGATTTTTTGTTAATGTTTTGGAAAATCAAGTTCCGGTAAAAAACCCTCCATATCTGCATCATGGAGGGCTCAGATGAAAAATCTAAAACGTCCAATAGATTCAAAAGGGTTCAAAACCCTTAGATATGAAATAACAGGCAATTTCGTGGAGATCTGATGGCCCAATTTGAAGGGAAAAAGGGGGATGGTGATTTGATGATCCGATCTGGATCATCGCACCATTTACAGCTCACCACCCCGTTTCTACCGGTGGCCGCCGTCAAAATAGGGCTGGATGGACAGTTTTGCCCGGTTCTAACGGCCAAATGAAATCTGGACTTATACTTTTAAACCGCTCAGAAATTGTGCCAAGGATCATTGAAAGGCTAAAAAGTCTCAGACATTGTGCTTGAAAACTTCTCAGGACACGAAGCAATTTGATATGTTGCTTAGGGACTTCCAAGGAACGTTTTTTTTGGTTTTTTACAATGGGACTTGTCAGGGGTTAACGTGCAAAGTGTTAAGTGTTTAATTTTGGTCAAAATTCCCCTAATTTAGCGTTCAATTAGATCATCTAACCGTTCAATTTTATAAAACTTAGCTTGATTTTGAATATAGATCCAATTGACCATTCAAACCTTAATTTGTCAAAATCAATGGTCAGATGATCATTAGAGCTCATTAGATGACTAATGTACGGATCAGATGAGTCTAATTTAGACTATTCTTTTGCAAATCAACCAAAGGGCGCACGGACAGCTGTGATTAAAAAATAACGGTACAGATCATCTTAAAGGGCAATGGATAGACCAGATCACCCATGGAGATGGATAGAATAGAAATCATGAACAAAATGGAAAGAACATGTAAAGGGCAACTCCTTCCCCCACTTCTTTCTTTCCTTTTCTTTCTTTTCTCTTTTCTTTCTCTTTTCTTTTTCCTTTTTCCTTCTTTCCTTTTTCTCTTTTCCTTCTTTCCTTTTCCTTTTTCTTTTTTTCTTTTTCCTTTTTCGTTCTTTCCTTTTTCGTTCTTTCCTTTTTCTTTTTCCTTTCCTCATTCTCACGTACCCAACTTCTTTTTCTCCCCTACCTCTCATTCTCTCCACTCTCTCTTCTCACCTTCTCCTCCTCTTTCCCTCTTCTACTTCTCCTTCTCTCACCGTCCCTCTCTCTTGTTCTCACCCCCACCGGATAGGCCTATACACAGCCCCTTCTCTTTCCCAATCCCTCTCCTCTCCACATTCTTAACTCCCTGGGCTTGAACGTTAGAGGCAGACCACACCCTCTTTCTCCCACTCTCTTCTTCCCTCTTCTTCTTCTCTCATTCTTCCTCGTCTCTTCTCCTCTACTCCAGCCTACACACCTCTCTCCCTTTACCTCTACTCTCTCGTTCTTCTTTCCCCCACACCAAACCCATTCTCCCTTCTCCCTTGTTCTCTAGAACCCAACGGCCACTCTTATTTCCTTTACCACCCAGCATCTCCACCTCTCCACCACTCCCCGTTCTCTCTCTCTCTAAAACATCCTCCATAGTCATCTCTCGCTGAGGCCCAAAGACGTCGTTTTCTCATCCAGAAGTCCAGGCCAGGCTTCGTCCCAGCACCCTATGCCAAACGACGTCCCAAGTCATTTTTTCCTCCATCTTCTCCTCTACTCAAGTCCACCCTCAACTGGTCACACGCCCAATCCATTGCCCTTCTTCCCCACAGTGCACGAACCCGGATCCTCTGGTCTCTCCATTTACCGCCCTAGACAGAAGCACCTTCTTCTTTGGCGTGTCTGCGTCGTAGGACCATAGTCTTCAACGGCCGGATCACGTGCACATCCCACCACCTCCGGCGTCGTTCTCTGTCACCGAACAGTCTAGGGGAAGGAAACCCGAAACGGGTTTTTTCTCCCGCGCCCATCTCCTTCTTCCCTCTCTTCCTCTCCTCTTCTTTTTCCCCTTCTTCCTCCTTCATTTCTCCACTTTCTCCATCGGGTTTGTCTGGTTTTTCTCTTCAAAACCAGATTTTAACCAAAATTACAAATTTGCCCCTCCTCTTTAAACAAAATTACAAATCTGTTCTTTCTGGTTTATTCCATCTGTGTCCCCTTTTTAATTCCATCTGTGTCCCGTTTTATTCCGGTTTTGTTTTATTTGCGTTTCTCTTATCCAGGAACGGACAAATTTCAGACAGTTCAATTAAGGCCTAACCCATCAACGGTTTTGCCTTGACCAAAACCAAATCTTCAATTTCTCCTTATTTTCTCATCTGATTTCAAATTAATTTTACAGGTTCATTCTTAGGACATCCCTAGACATAACCAAAGCTTCTGATCTTAGATCTGAAATCCAAAAATCAATCTGAGCCGTCCAAATCTTGAAATCATAATTTAGCCCAGATCTTAACCATTTTAAAGAATCTGTCAAATCTGACCAGTGGATCACTAATCAAGAACGGGTTGAAGATATCTGTAAAGGAGGATCAGATTTTAAAAGACCAGAAGTGAAGATTTTGATGAAGATTGATCTAGGGAAGTAGTTTTTTCTAATTATTTGATTTTGTTTGTTTTCTTTAAGAACTGGAAATTCTGTATTTTTGAGAAGTTTATTAGATCTGAACATTGATTCTCATTTTAATAATTCCAGTAATTTTGAGTAATTTATTTTTAATTTTACATAATTGAATTTTATTAAAACTCCATTTTAAATCAAGTCCTCGTGGGATCGACCCGTACATGCATAAGCTACACTACAATAGCCCGTGCACTTGTGGTAAAACAATCAACACAAAGACATTGTGCCAAGGATCATCCAACAGCTTGAACAGTCTAAACGTTGCATTTGACAACATCCCAGTACTTGAAGAGATTTTACTTTGTGCCTCGGAAGGACATGTAAAGTCTTGGCATTATACCTTGCGATTCTAACCACTTAGAGTGATCCGCATTGTACCAAGAGTCATACAAAGGCATTTAACATTTAGAATGATGTGTTTGGAAGCTTCGAGTACTCGAACTGATTTGGGTTTGAGCCTAGGGACTTTTAAGGACAGGTTTTATTTTGACATTGTGTAATAACCCCAATTTTTGTAAATTGACCTGAGAAAATCAATGAAAGCTTGAAATTTCAGAAGATTGGGCTCGAATATCAGTTTAAAAGCAAATATTTTTGCATAGAGATTAAATCATGAGCAGAAACCTAGAAATAAAGAATGTATATGAAAAATCGAATCGAATGACACTACTTTCGTGAAATTCTAAGTTAGAATGAAAAATCTCAATTTTCCACACAAAAGGGTTAAACGGTCATTTCCACACATAACCAAGATTTCAAGTATGAATATTTGGAATTTACTCAAACAATCGAAAGGTGCTCGAAAAATCGACTCCGGCGCCACTGAGCACACTAATACCCGAGTTTGCATAAATAATATCCATTTTTATGAATAAATGGGCAAAATGGTGTTTTCGCATGAAGGTGGGGCCCACAAAATAGGCCATGTTCTGGAAGGAACAGAAGTTGAGCAATGCACCACTAAAATGCAGTGGAGGTGGAAACTCCACCCATAAATAAAAAATAAAAAGAAGGAGATTTTTATGAAAATTTAATTTAAAATTCAAAAACTTGCCTATAAATAATTATGAAAATTTTACAGAAATTTTAACAACTTCACCACGAAATCCCATAGACTCCCTCGAAAAACCAGAGCAAAACTCCTCCCCGTCTCTCTCTCTCTCTCTCTCTCTCTCTCTCTCTCTCTCTCTCTCTCTCTCTCTCTCTCTCTTTCCCTCTTTCTCTCTCCTCACTCTAGAATAGTACAAAGAGCCCTAAGTTCAATCAGCCACTCCGTTCGAGATTAAATTTTGCAAATCCCACTATCCATGTTGTTCTAAATTTCCTGACCCAAAAAGCACCAACGTAATTTCAAGATCCAACAGTTCAATAAATGGAAAACGACAAATCAAGATTTATTTGGTGAGTAATGGCATACGGGAGTATTTATTTATTTTGGCATCAATTCTTCAATTCTGAGCAAATCAGGAAGGAGAAAATCAAACAAGATTCAGTTTATGTCATTTTTTATATTTTCAGTTTTGCTGGATTTGATTTTCTGTTAATGTTTTGGAAAATCAAGTTCCGATGAAAAACCCTCCATATCTGCATAATGGAGGGCTCAGATGAAAAATCCGACGTCCAATAGATTCAAAAGGGTTCAAAACCCTTAGATATGAAATAACAGGCAATTTCGTGGAGATCTAATGCCCCAATTTGAAGATAAAAAGGGGGATGGTGATTTGACGATCCGATCTGGATCATCGCACCATTTACTGCTCGCCACCCCGTTTCTACCAGTGGCTGCCATCAAAATAGGGCTGGATGGACGGTTTTGCCCGGTTCTAACGGCCAGATCAAATCTGGACTTATACTTTTAAACCGCTCAGAAATTGTGCCAAGGATCATTGAAAGGCTAAAAAGTCTCAGACATTGTGCTTGAAAACTTCTCAGGACACGAAGCGATTTGACATGTTGCTTAGGGACTTCCAAGGAACGTATGTTTTGGTGTTTTACAATGGGACTTGTCAGGGGTTAACGTGCAAAGACATTGTGCCAAGGATCATCCAACGGCTTGAAAAGTCTAAACGTTGCGTTTGACAACATCCCAGTACTTGAAGAGATTTGACTTTGTGCCTCGGAAGGACATGTAAAGTCTTGGCATTATACCTTGCGATTCTAACCACTTAGAGTGATCCGACATTGTGCCAAGAGTCATACAAAGGCATTTAAAATTTAGAATGATGTGTTTGGAAGCTTCCAGTACTCGAACTGATTTGGGTTTGAGCCTAGGGACTTTTAAGGACAGGTTTTATTTTGACATTGTGTAATAACCCCAATTTTTGTAAATTGACCTGAGAAAATCGATGAAAGCTTGAAATTTTAGAAGATCGGGCTCGAATATCAGTTTAAAAGCAAATATCTTTGCATAGAGATTAAATCATGAGCAGAAACCTAGAAATAAAGAATGTATACGAAAAGTCGAATCAAATGACACTACTTTCGTGAAATTCTAAGTTAGAACGAAAAATCTCAATTTTCCTCACAAAAGGGTTAAACGGTCATTTCCACACATAACCAAGATTTCAAATATGAATATTTGGAATTTACTCAAACAATCAAAAGGTGCTCGAAAAATTGACTCCGGCGCCACTGAGTACACTAATACCCGAGTTTGGATAAATAATATCCATTTTTATAAATAAATGGGCAAAATGGTGTTTTCGCATGAAGGTGGGGCCCACAGAACAGGCCATGTTCTGGAAGGAACAGAAGTTGAGCAATGCACTACTAAAATGCAGTGGAGGTGGAAACTCCACCCATAAATAAAAAATGAAAAGAAAGTAGGAGATTTTTATGAAAATTTAATTTAAAATTCAAAGACTTGCCTATAAATAATTCTGAAAATTTTACAGAAATTTTAACAACTTCGCCATGAAATCCCATAAACTCCCCTGGAAAATTAGAGCAAAACTCCTCCCCATCTCTCTCTCTCTCTCTCTCTCTCTCTCTCTCTCTCTCTCTCTCTCTCTCTCTCTCTCTCTCTCTCTCTCTCTCTCTCTCTCTCTCTCTCTCTCTCTCTCTCTCTCTCTCTCTCTCTCCCTTTTTCTCTCTCCTCACTCTAGAATAGTACAAAGAGCCCTAAGTTCAATCAGCCACTCCGTTCGAAATCAAATTTCGCAAATCCCACTGTCCATGTTGTTCTAAATTTCTTGACCCACAAAGCACCAAAGTAATTTCAAGATCTAACAGTTGAATAAATGGAAAACTACAAATCAAGATTTATTTGTTGCGTTATGGCATATGGGGAGGATTTATTTATTTTGGCCTCAATTCTTCAATTATGAGCAAATCAAGTGGGAGGATATCATCCAAGATTCAGTTTACGTCATTTTTTATATTTTCAGCTTCGCTAGATTTGATTTTCTGTCAATGTTCTGGAAAATTTTGTTCTGGTCAAAAGCCCTCCATATCTGCATCATGGAGGGCTCAGATGAAAAATCTGGACCGTCCAATAGATTCATAATGGTTGAAAACCCCAAGATATGAAAAAACAGGCAATTTCGTGGAGATATGATGGCCCAATTTGAAGGGAAAACGGGGGATGGTGATTTGACGATCCGATCTGAATCGTCTCACCATTTACAGCTCACCACCCCGTTTCTACCGGTGGGCGCGGTCAAAATAGGGTGGGACGGCCAATTTTGTCCTGTTCTAATGGCCATATCAAATCTGGACCATTAAAATGAATGTGAGCTGCAAATTGAGCATTTAATATGACAGATCTATGATAATTTAAGAAATCAAGCCTTTGCGGTAGAAGCAACCTAAAATATGTAACGGAACTTTCTTGATCAGTATGATCAAATCCTATGGATGGATTGGATGGAGTTAATAATGATGAGATCGAGTAAGATCTCAAAATTGCACAAAAGATCATCCAATGGCGTGAAAAGTCCAAACATTATGTTTGAAAACCTCCCAACGCTCGAAGTGATTTAACGTTGGGCCTAGGGTGTCGCTGGGACATGTTTGGTTTCGAAATTTAGACATGGGACTTCTAATTTAAAGCGCTCGGAAATTGTGCCAAGGATCATTGAAAGGCCAAAAAGTCCCACACATTGTGCTTGAAAACTTCTCAGGACACGATGTGATTTGACATGTTGCTTAGGGACTTCCAAGGAACGTATGTTTTGATGTTTTACGGTGGGACTTGTCAGGGCTTAAAGTGCAAAGACATTGTGCCAAGGATCATCCAATGGCTTGAAAAGTCTAAACATTGTGTTTGACAACATCCCAGTACTGGAAGAGATTTCACTTTGTGCCTCGGAACATCTAAGGACATGTAAAGTTTTCGAATTATACCTTGAGATTCAAACCACTTAGAGCGATCCGACATTGTGCCAAGAGTCATACAAAGGCATTTAAAATTTAGAATGATGTGTTTGGAAGCTTCTAGGACTCGAAGTGATTTGGGTTTGAGCCAAGGGACTTTTAAGGACATGTATTATTTTGACATTGACATAAAATTGACTTGAGAAAATCAATGAAAGTTTGAAATTTCAAAAGATCGGGCTGGAATATTAGTTTTAAAGTAAATATCTTTGCATGGAGAGTAAATCATGAGTGGAAACCTAGAAATTAAGAATGTATACGAAAAATCGAATCGAATGACACTACTTTCGTGAAATTCTGAGTTAGAACGAAAAATCTCAATTTTCCACACAAAAGGGTAAAATGGTCATTTTCACCCATAATAAAGATTTCAAATTTGAATATTTGGAAATTACTTAAACAATCGAAAGGTACTCAAAAAATCTACTCCGGCGCCAGTGAGTACACTAAAATCCGAGTTTGGATAAATAATATCCATTTTTATGAATAAATGGGCAAAATGGTCTTTCCGCATGAAAGTGGGGCCCACTAAGCATGCCAATGTTCTAGAAGGAACAGAAGTTGAGCAATGCACTACTAAAATGCAGTGGAGGTGGAAACTCCACCCATAAATGAAAAATAAAAAGAAAGAAGGTGATTTTTATGAAAAAATAATTTAAAATTAAAAAACCTGCCTATAAATAATTTTCAAAATTTTACAGAAATTTTCACAACTTCACCTCGAAATCCCATAGGCTCCCTAGGAAAATTCGAGCAAAACTCCTCCCCCACCTCCCCCAATCTCTCTCT
This sequence comes from Warburgia ugandensis, assembly GCA_035236585.1. Taxonomy (NCBI): domain Eukaryota; kingdom Viridiplantae; phylum Streptophyta; class Magnoliopsida; order Canellales; family Canellaceae; genus Warburgia; species Warburgia ugandensis. Next base: position 54,542,326 of record CP141128.1, on the reverse strand, counting down.
TTTTCCCTCGCTCTCTCCTCACTCCAAAATAGTACCAAGAGCCCTAAGTTCTACTAGCCACTTCGTTCGAGATCAAATTTCACAAATACCACTGTCCATGTTGCTCTAAATTTCTTGACCCACAAAGCACCAAAGTAATTTCAAGATCCAACGGTTCAATAAATGGAAAACTACAGATCAAGATTTATTTGGTGTGTTATGGCATACGGGGAGGATTTATTTATTTTGGCATCAATTCTTCAATTCTAAGAAAATCAGGTAGGAGGATATCATCCAAGATTCAGTTTATGTCATTTTTTACATTTTCAATTTTGTTGGATTTGATTTTTCTGTTAATGTTTTGGAAAATCAAGTTTCGGTGAAAAGTCCTCCATATCTGCATCATGGAGGGCTCAGATGAAAATTCTGAACCGTCCAATAGATTTAGAATGGTTGAAAACCCCTAGATATGAAATAACAGGCAATTTCCTGGAGATATGATGGCCCAATTTGAAGGGCAAAAGGGGGATTGTTATTTGACGATCCGATCTGGATCGTCTCACCATTTACAGCTCACCACCCCGTTTCTATCGGTGGTCGCGGTCAAAATAGGGCAGGATGGCCGGTTATGCCCGGTTTTAACGGCCAGATCAACTCTGGAATGTTAAAATGAATGTGAGTTGCAAACTTGAATTTCGGAGTCATCTGAGCGCCAAATCACAAGTCGAAAGAGGCTATTGAAAGCTTATGATCTTTGATTTCATATGAAATAATAAAATTTATGAAATATTGCAAGAAACCATTTTTTAAGGAAATTAAGATTCTTACTTCCCTAATCCTGGAGATCTGAAATCATCAGACCATAAGGATCTGATCTATTTGCGTTATAATGATAAGGATATGTGAAATTGAGCATTTAATATGACAGATCTATGATAAATTAAGAAATCTAGCCTTTATGGTAGAAGTAACCTAAAATATGTAAAGGAACTTTCTTAATCAGTAAGATCAAACCCTACTGATGGAGTGGATGGTGTTAATAATGATGAGATCTAGTAAGATCTCAAAATTCCAAAAAACATCATTCAATGGCGTGAAAAGTCCAAACATTATGTTTGAAAACCTCCCAGGGCTCGAAGTGATTTAACTTTGGGCCTAGGGAGTCGCTGGGACATGTTTGGTTTTGAAATTTAGACATGGGACTTCTAATTTTAAAGCACTCAGAAATTGTGCCAAGGATCATTGAAAGGCTAAAAAGTCTCACACATTGTGCTTGAAAACTTCTCAGGACACGAAGTGATTTGACATGTTGCTTAGGGACTAAGGAACGTATGTTTTGATGTTTTACCGTGGGACTTGTCAGGGCTTAACGTGCAAAGACATTGTGCTAAGGATCATCCAACGGCTTGAAAAGTCTAAACGTTGTGTTTGACAACATCCCAGTACTTGAAGAGATTTGACTTTGTGCCTCCGAACATCCAAGGACATGTAAAGTTTTCGAATTATACCTTGTGATTCTAACCACTTAGAGTGATCTGACATTGTGTCAAGAGTCATACAAAGGCATTTAAAATTTAGAATGATGTGTTTGGAAGCTTCTAGGACTCGAAGTGATTTGGGTTTGAGCCTAGGGACTTTTAAGGACATGTATTATTTTGACATTGTGTAATAACCCCAATTTTTGTAAATTGACTTGAGAAAATCAATGAAAGTTTGAAATTTCAGAAGATCGGGCTAGAATATTAGTTTAAAGGCAAATATCTTTGCATAGAGATTAAATCATCAGTGAAAACCTAGAAATTAAGAATGTATACGAAAAATCGAATCGAATGACACTACTTTCATCAAATTCTAAGTTAGAACGAAAATTCTCAATTTTCCACACAAAAGGGTAAAACGGTCATTTCCACCCATAACCAACATTTCAAATTTGAATACTTGGAGTTTACTTAAACAATCGAAGGGTAATCGAAAAATTTACTCCGGCACCACTAAGTACACTAAAATCCGAGTTTGAATAAATAATATCCATTTTTATGAATAAATGAGCAAAATGGTCTTTTCTCAAGAAAGTGGGGCCCACAAAGCAGGCCAATGTTCTCGAAGGAACAGTAATTGAGCAATGCACTACTAAAATGCGTGGAGGTGGAAACTCCACCCATAAATAAATAATAAAAAGAAGGAAGGAGATTTTTATGAAAATTTAATTTAAAATTCAAAAACCTGCCTATAAATAATTCTAAAAATTTTACATAAATTTTCACAATTTCACCACGAAATCCCATAGATTCCCCTGGAAAATCAGAGCAAAACTCCTCCCCCAATCTCTCTCTTTTTCCCTCATTCTCTTTGCTCACTCCAGAATAGTACCAAGAGCCCTAAGTTCTATTAGCCACTCCGTTCGAGATCAAATTTCACAAATCCCACTCTCCATGTTGCTCTAAATTTCTTGACCCACAAAGCACCACAGTAATTTCAAGATCCAACGGTTCATTAAACGGAGAACTATAAATCAGGATTTATTTGGTGTGTTATGGCAACAGGGAGGATTTATTTATTTTGGCATCAATTCTTCAATTATGAGAAAATCAAGTAGGAGGATATCATCTAAGATTCTGTTTATGTCATTTTTTATGTTTTCAATTTTGCTGGATTTGATTTTTCTGTTAATATTTGGGAAATTAAAGTTCTAGTGAAAAGCCCTCCATATCTACATCTTGGAGGGCACAGATGAAAAATCTGAACCGTCCAATTGATTCAGAATGGTTTAAACCCCCTAGATATGAAATAACTGGCAATTTCATGGAGATATGATGGCCCAATTTGAAGGGAAAAAGGGAGATGGTGATTTGACAATCCGATCTGGATCGTCTCACCATTTACAACTCACCACCTCGTTTCTACCGGTGGTTGTCGTCAAAATAGGGTGTGACGGCCGGTTTTGCCCGGTTCTAACGGCCAGATCAAATCTGGAATGTTAAAACGAATGTGAGCTGCAAACATGAATTCTGGAGTCATCTGAGCTCCAAATCATGAGGGGAAAGAGGCTATTGAAAGCTTATGATCTCTGATTTCATATGAAATAATAAAATTTATGAAATATTGAAGAAACTTTTTTTTAAGGAAATCAAGATTTTTTCTTCCATGATCCTGGAGATCTGAAATGATCAGACCTTAAGGATCTGATCTATTTGCGTTATAATGATAAGGGTATGTGAAATTGAGGATTTAATATGACATATCTATGATAAATTAAGAAATCTAGCCTTTATGGTAGAAGTAACCTAAAATATGTAAAGGAACTCTCTTGATGAGTAAGATCAAATCCTACTGTTGGATTGGATGGAGTTAATAATGATGAGATCTAGTAAGATCTCAAAATTCCACAAAAGATCATCCAATGGCTTGAAAAGTCCAAACATTAAGTTTGAAAACCTCCCAGGGCTCGAAGTGATTTAACTTTGGTCCTAGGGACTGCTGGGACATGTTTGGTTTTGAAATTTAGACCTGGGACTTCTAATTTTAAAGCGCTAAGAAATTGTGCGAAGGATCATTGAAAGGCTAAAAAGTCTCAGACATTATTCTTGAAAACTTCTCAGGACACGAAGTGATTTGACATGCTGCTTAGGGACTTCCAAGGAACGTATGTTTTGATGTTTTACCGTGGGACTTGTCAGGGGTTCACGTGCAAAGACATTGTGCCAAGGATCATCCAACGGCTTGAAAAGTCTAAACGTTGTGTTTGACAACATCCCAGTACTTGAAGAGATTTGACTTTGTGCCTCAGAACATCCAAGGACATGTAAAGTTTTGGAATCATACCTTGCGATTCAAACCACTTAGGGTGATCCGACATTGTGCCAAGAGTCATATAAAGGCATTTAAAATTTAGAATGATGTGTTTGGAAGCTTCTAGGACTCGAAGTGATTTGGGTTTGAGCCTAGGGACTTTTAAGGACATGTATTATTTTGACATTGTGTAATAACCCCAATTTTTGTAAATTGACTTGAGAATTTCAATGAAAGTTTGATATTTCTTAAGATCGGGCTGGAATATTACTTTAAAGGCAAATATCTTTTCATAGAGATTAAATCACGAGTGGAAACCAAGAAATTAAGAATGTATACGAGGAATCGAATCGAATGATACCACTTTTGTGAAATTCTTAGTTAGAACGAAAAATCTCAATTTTCCACACAAAAGGGTAAAACGGTCATTTCCACCCATAACCAACATTTCAAATTTGAATACTTAGAATTTACTTAAACAATCAAAGGGTAATCGAAAAATCTACTCCGGCGTCACTGAGTACACTAAAATCCGAGTATGGATAAATAATATCCATTTTTATGAATAAATGGGCAAAATGGTCTTTTCGCATGAAAGTGGGGCCCACAAAGTAGGGCCAATGTTCTGGAAGGAATAGTAATTGAGCAATGCACTACTAAATTGTAGTTGAGGTGGAAACTCCACCCATAAATAAATAATAAAAAGAAAGAAGGAGATTTTTATGAAAAATTAATTTAAAATTCAAAAACTTGCTTATAAATAATTCTGAAAATTTTACAGAAATTTTTGCAACTTCACCACGAAATTCCATAGACACCCCTGGAAAATTAGAGCAAAACTCATCCCCCAGTCTCTCTCTTTTTTCCCTCCTTCTCTCTCCTCACACTAGAATAGTACCAGGTGCCCTAAGTTTCAATTAGCCACTCCGTTCGAGATCAAATTTCACAAATCCCACTGTCCATGTTGTTCTAAATTTCTTGACGCTCCAAAGTAATTTCAAGATCCAACGGTTCAATAAACGAAAATGATAAATCAAGTTTTATCTGGTGTTATGGCATACGACGAGGATTTTGTTTATTTTGGCATCAATTCTGAGAAAATTAGGTAGGAGGATATCATCTAAGATTCAGTTTATGTCATTTTTTAGATTTTCAGTTTTACTGGATTTGATTTTCTATTAATGTTTTGGAAAATCAAGTTCTGGTGAAAAGCACTCCATATCTGCATCATGGAGGGCTCAGATGAAAAATCTGAACCGTCCAATAGATTCAGAAGGGTCCAAAACCCTAGATATAAAATAACAGCCAATTTCGTGGAGATATGACGGCCCAATTTGAAGGAGAAAAGGGGGATGGTGAATTGACAAACCGATCTGGATCGTGTCACCATTCACAGCTCACCACCCCGTTTCCACTGTTGGTCGCCCTCACAATAGGGGCCGGTCTTGCCTAGTTCTAACGGCCAGATCAAATCTGGACCGTTAAAACAATTGTGAGCTGCAAACTTGAATTCTTGAGTACACTAAAATCCGAGTTGGGATAAATAATATCCATTTTCATGAATAAAAGGGCAAAATGGTCTTTTCACTTGAAAGTAGGGTCCACAAAGCATGCCAATGTTCTGGAAGCAACAGTAATTGAGCAATGCACTACTAAATTGTAGTGGAGGTGGAAACTCCACCCATAAATAAAGTAATAAAAAGAAAGAAGCATATTTTTATGAAAAATTAATTTAAAATTCAAAAACTTGCCTATAAATAATTCTAAAAATTTTACAGAAATTTTCACAACTTTACCACAAAATCCCATAGACTCCCCTAGAAAATCAGAGCAAAACTCCTCCCCCAATCTCTCTCCTTTTCCCTCCTCTCTCGTCACTCTAGAATAGTACCAGGAGGCCTAAGTTTCAATTAGCCACTCCGTTCAAGATCAAATTTCACAAATCCCACAGTCCATGTTGTTCTAAATTCCTTGACGCTCCAAAGTAATTTCAAGATCCAACGGTCCAATAAACGAAAAACAAAAATTCAAGTTTTATCTGGTGTGTTATGGCATACGACGAGGATTTTGTTCATTTTGGCATCAATTCTGAGAAAATCAGGTAGGAGGATATCATCCAAGATTCAGTTCATGTCATTTTTTAGATTTTTAATTTAGTTAGATTTGATTTTCTGTTAATGTTTTGGAAAATCAAGTTCTGGTGAAAAGCCCTCCATATCTGCATCGTGGAGGGCTCAAATGAAGAATCTAAACCATCCAATAGATTCAGAAGGGTCCAAAACCCCTAGATATGAAATAACAGCCAATTTCGTGGAGATATGACGGGCCAATTTGAAGGAGAAAAGAGGGATGGTGATTTGACGAACTGATCTGCATCGTCTCACCATTTATAGCTCACCACCCCATTTCCACCGGTGGTTGCCGTCACAATAGTCATGCCCGGTTCTAACGGCCAGATCAAATCTCGGCTGTTAAAACGACTGTGAGTTGCAAACTTGAATTCCGGCGTCATCTGAGCTCCAAATCACTAGTGGAAAGAGGCTATGGAAAGCTTATGATGTCTAATTTTATATGAAATAATAAAATTTAGGAAATATTGCAAGAAACTTTTGTTTAAGGAAAATAAGGTTCTTACTTCCATGATCCTGAAGATCTGAAATGATCAGACCTTAAGGATCTGATCTATTTGCGTTATAATGACAAGGATATGTCAAATTGAGTGTTTAATATGACAGATCTATGATAAATTAAGAAATCTAGCCTTTATGGTAGAAGCAACCAAAAGTTTGTAAAGGAACATTCTTGATCAGTAAGATCAAACATGATCAATTCCCACAGATGGGTTGGATGGAGTTAATAACCATGCGATCCAGTATAAGATCTCATAATTCCACAAAAGATCATCCAATGGCTTGAAAAGTCCAAGCATTGTGTTCGGAAACCTCCCAGGGCTCGAAGTGATTTAACTTTGGTCCTAGGGACTCGGTGGGACATGTTTGGTTTTGAAATTTGGACCTGGGACTTCTACTTTTAAAGTGCTCAGAAATTGTGCCAAGGATCGTTGAAAGGCTAAAAAGTCTCAGACATGGTGCTTGAAAACTTCTAAGGTCACAAAGTGATTTGACTTGTTGCTCAGGGACTTCCAAGGAGCGTATGTTTTGATGTTTTACCATGGGACTTGTCAGGGCTTAACGTGCAAACACATTGTGCCAAGGACCATCCAACGGCTTGAAAAGTCTAAACGTTGTGCTTGACAACATCCTAGTACTTGAAGAGATTTGACTTTGTGCTTTGGGACATCCCAGGACATGTAAAGTTTTGGCATTATACCTTGCGATTCTAACCACCTAGAGTGATCTGACATTGTGCCAAGAGTCATACAAAGGCATTTAAAATTTAGAATGATGTGTTTGGAAGCTTCCAAGACTCGAAGTGATTTGGGTTTTAGCCTAGGGACTCTTAAGGACAGGTATTATTTTGACATTGTGTAATAACCCCAATTTTTGTAAATTGGCTTGAGAAAATCTGTGAAAGTTTGAAATTTCAGATGATCTGGCTGGAATATTAGTTTAAAGCAAATGTCTTTGCATAGAGATTAAATCAGGAGTGGAAACCTAGAAATTAAGAATGTATACGAAAAATCGAATCGAATGCACTACTTTCGTGAAAGTCTGAGTTGGAACGAAAAATCTCAATTTTCCACACAAAACGGCAAAACGGTCAATTTCACCCATATCCAAGATTTCAAATTTGAATTTACTTAAAGAATAGAAAGGTAGTCGAAAAATCAACTCCGGCACCATTGAGTACACTAAAATCCGAGTTTGGATAAATAATATCCATTTTCATGAATAAAAGGGCAAAATGGTCTTTTCACTTGAAAGTGGGGTCCACAAAGCATGCCAATGTTCTGGAAGCAACAGTAATTGAGCAATGCACTACTAAATTGTAGTGGAGGTGGAAACTCCACCCATAAATAAAGTAATAAAAAGAAAGAAGCATATTTTTATGAAAAATTAATTTAAAATTCAAAAACTTGCCTATAAATAATTTTGAAAATTTTACAAAAATTTTCACAACTTCACCACGAAATCCCAAAGACTCGCCTGGAAAATCAGAGCAAAACTCCTCCCCCATTCTCTCTCTTTTTCCCTCCTCTCTCCTCACTCTAGAATAGTACCAGGAGGCCTAAGTTTCAATTAGCCACTCCGTTCAAGATCAAATTTCACAACTCCCACTATCCATGTTGTTCTAAATTTCTTGACGCTCCAAAGTAATTTCAAGATCCAACGGTTCAATAAACGAAAAATGAAAAATCAAGTTTTATCTGGTGTGTTATGGCATACTGCGAGGATTTTGTTTATTTTGGCGTCAATTTTGAGAAAATCAGGTAGGAGGATATCATCCAGGATTCAGTTTATGTCATTTTTTAGATTTTTAATTTCGCTGGATTTGATTTTCTGTTAATGTTTTGGAAAATCAAGTTCTGGTGAAAATCCCTCCATATCTGCATCGTGGAGGGCTCAAATGAAGAATCTAAACCGTCCAATAGATTCAGAAGGGTCCAAAACCCCTAGATATGAAATAACAGCCAATTTCGTGGAGATATGACGGGCCAATTTGAAGGAGAAAAGAGGGATGGTGATTTGACGAACCGATCTGCATCGTCTCACCATTTATAGCTCACCACCCCATTTCCACCGGTGGTCGCCGTCACAATAGTCATGCCCGGTTCTAACGACCAGATCAAATCTCGACCGTTAAAACGACTGTGAGCTGCAAACTTGAATTCCGGAGTCATCTGAGCTCCAAATCATGAGTGGAAAGAGGCTATGGAAAGCTTATGATGTCTAATTTCATATGAAATAATAAAATTTAGGAAATATTGCAAGAAACTTTTGTTTAAGGAAAATAAGGTTCTTACTTCCATGATCCTGAAGATCTGAAATGATCAGACCTTAAGGATCTGATCTATTTGTGTTATAATGATAAGGATATGTGAAATTGAGCACTTAATATGGCAGATCGATGATAAATTACGAAATCTAGCCTTTATAGTAGAAGCAACCAAAAATTTGTAAAGGAACTTTCTTGATCAATAAGATCAAACATGATCAATTCCCACAGATGGGTTGGATGGAGTTAATAACCATGCGATCCAGGATAAGATCTCATAATTCCACAAAAGATCATCCAATGGCTTGAAAAGTCCAAGCATTGTGTTTCGAAACCTCCCAGGGCTCGAAGTGATTTAACTTTGGGCCTAGGGACTTGCTGGGACGTGTTTGGTTTTGAAATTTGGACCTGGGACTTCTACTTTTAAAGTGCTCAGAAATTGTGCCAAGGATCATTGAAAGGCTAAAAAGTTTCAGACATGGTGCTTGGAAACTTCTCAGGACACGAAGTGATCGAACATGTTGCTCAAGGACTTCCAAGGAGTGTATGTTTTGATGTTTTACCATGGGACTTGTCAGGGCTTAACGTGCAAAGACATTGTACCAAGGATCATCCAACGGCTTGAAAAGTCTAAACGTTGTGTTTGACAACATCCCAGTACTTGAAGAGATTTGACTTTGTGCCTCGGAACATCCAAGGACATGTAAAGTTTTGGAATTCTACCTTGCGATTCTAACCACCTAAATTGATCTGACATTATGCCAAGAGTCATACAAAGGCATTTAAAATTTAGAATGATGTGTTTGGAAGCTTCCAAGACTCGAAGTGATTTGGGTTTGAGCCTAGGGACTTTTAAGGACATGTATTATTTTGACATTGTGTAATAACCCCAATTTTTGTAAATTGACTTGAGAAAATCAATGAAAGTTTGAAATTTCAGAAGACCGGGCTAGAATATTAGTTTAAAGGCAAATATCTTTGCATAGAGATTAAATCATCAGTGAAAACCTAGAAATTAAGAATGTATATGAAAAATCGAATCGAATGACACTACTTTCATCAAATTCTAAGTTAGAAAAAAAATTCTCAATTTTCCACACAAAAGGGTAAAACGGTCATTTCCACCCATAACCAACATTTCAAATTTGAATACTTGGAATTTACTTAAACAATCGAAGGGTAATCGAAAAATTTACTCCGGCGCCACTAAGTACATTAAAATCCGAGTTTGGATAAATAATATCCATTTTTATGAATAAATGGGCAAAATGGTCTTTTCGCACGAAAGTGGGGCCCACAAAGCAGGCCAATGTTCTGGAAGGAACAGTAATTGAGCAATGCACTACTAAAATGCAGTGGAGGAGGAAGCTCCACCCATAAATAAATAATAAAAAGAAGGAAGGAGATTTTTATGAAAATTTAATTTAAAATTCAAAAACCTGCTTATAAATAATTCTAAAAATTTTACATAAATTTTCACAACTTCACCACGAAATCCCATAGACTCCCCTGGAAATTCAGAGCAAAAATCCTCCCCCAATCTCTCTCTTTTTCCCTCGTTTTCTCTGCTCACTCCAGAATAGTACCAAGAGCCCTAAGTTCTATTAGCCACTCCGTTCGAGATCAAATTTCACAAATCCCACTGTCCATGTTGCTCTAAATTTCTTGACCCACAAAGCACCACAGTAATTTCAAGATCCAACGGTTCAATAAACGGAAAACGATAAATCAGGATTTATTTGGTGTGTTATGGCATACGGGGAGGATTTATTTATTTTGGCATCAATTTTTCAATTATGAGAAAATCAAGTAGGAGGATATCTGTGATGACCCGGGTTTTCTCATGCATTTTTAAATGCAATACCTAATTTCCTAAGGCGGGATGCATCCCTATTTGAAAACCATTTCATAGAAACCATGCAATGCAGTGGAAAACCTTTTAGTTTTAAACTCATTTTGAAAACCCCGAGTGTCATTTGCCTTCACAACAACCAAAGTGGTTTTTTTGAAAAACTTCAGAAATCATACATATTTTTCCCTAGGTCTTTCCAGTCACAGCACACAGCCCAACTGTAATTGGTCTTTCCAGTCACAGCACACAGCCCAACTGTAATTAAATACAACTTCATGTCCAAAGGGTTGAGAGTTTACTTACATGTATAACTTTCTTCTTTTTGATTCACTTGCTCGTAGCACTAATATCTCCTGAGACGTCTTCTATTTATGAGCGGAACTATCCTGAAAAATGTTAAGGATAGGGTGAGTATATACTATACTCAGTAGGAGTATATCACTACTAGTTTTATAATGCATGCGACGTTTTAAAATCATATGCTCTTTCCAAAACATGTGCATGTCTGAATTCTCAAGTTCGATATCGACATCAAAATCCATTGTTAAACTGAAATACTAACAACTTAAAGGATCATATAATCCAAAATTGAAAGTATCATATACATATATATCATAACATCATGATATGCATAAAATGCTTCATGGAACCCAACTCATGGATCTCTAGTATGGTATAATCGACCAACCTCATATCATGCCATATGCAATGCACATAAATCATCAAACCATAGGGTCCACTATGCCCACGACCTCCTCGCCGTGTGGTCCCCGGGTACCTGAGGATACTCGGTCATAGCCTCCACGAGGCCTATGACACGTCGACCCAGTGCCGTGACACCAGTGGTAGCCCCCTGTACCACATGCAGTCGACGTAGGGACTTGCCTCTTTTTGGGCGTGGTACCCATCCACCTAATAGTGGTAGAGGCCGGGGGCCACCCCAGACCCCTAGGCATAGCACCCACGGGCTTTCTAGCCCAAATCACATAAGATCAAATAAGCCAAAACCTCTTTTCAAAACCTGTCCCCTTTGGGTCCCTCACAACTGCCTGGCCCTCGGCACTCCAACGTCTTTTGGCAACCCTCAAGAACATGCGATTTATGCAAGAACTTAATGCTCACAAATCGTGCAATGTATGCAATAGTTTGCAAAACATATATGCGCATAATGTATATGCAATCATTTACAAAACATGTCTATGTACAAAGCATTTATCACATGCATGTTGAATTAAGTCATACTAAACAAGTCATATACTTAAAACATATGTTTCCAAAGCAATAATAATTCTTTTAAAAGAATCAAATAGTGATAGAGCACCTACTTCAAAGTCTCCTGGAGTCGCGTCCTTTAGTACTCAACCCGTCCCTAGGTCTCATTTATAAACTCCTAGGTATAAATGGATACAAGGAGTCCTCATTAATTTTAATCTATTTAGACATTAGACCGCTAAATCTGCTGTTTAGGGTCAAGGGTCCTTGCCTAATTCATTGCCAAGCTAGCTCCTATAATATGGACCTACTTATTCAATAGTTAAATTCTATAAATGGTCTTATGATCCTAATTTTAAAGTCTCATTAGGTCTACATGTCCCGGTTCCCAGGACACCCGTGCATCCTACTTGAACCGCGAACGCCTCACGTGCGTGTGCGCCTAAATGCCGTGCCAGAGACCGCGTTTTGCACACGCACATGCATGCTCAAGTGACACGCTATGATGTGCATCATTACAGGGATGCACCTTGTAGCATGGCGCGTCTCAGCTCCCAGGGCACCCCGTGCATCCTGGTCGAGCTAGGACCCGTGCTCCATGTTGCGCACGTACCCGAAGGCCGTTCCTGGGACAGTGTTCGCACGTGCACAAGCATGCCTAAGCGACACGCTATGATGCGCATCATTGCATGGACGCACCTTGTGTACCCTAGTCGAGCCAGGACCCATGCCCCATGTCGCGTGCGCACCTGAAGGCCGCACCTGGGACAATGTACGCACTGTCGTACACCTGGAACCCTTCCCAGGGACCCAGTCCCAGGTGCATGTGGTGCTTGGCGTCCTTGGGACGCCTGGCTCATGCAGGTCCGGCCCAAGCTGTCTTGGGCGTTTTTCGGCCAAGAACCTGGCTGGAAAATGACCGGAAAGGACCAGGGAAAGTGGAAGGGAAGAGGAGGAGAGGAAAATGGCTTACCTTGGGTCGCCGGTGATGGCGCTCTTCCCGCCTGAAAACTCTATGTTTGCCAGAAATCGTGAAGAGGGAAATCCCATTGTCGTGCAAGGCTGGAAAAGAGAAGAGAGGGGAAATGGGGAGACGGGAACGGGATGGCCGGCCTGACTTGGGCCTGGCCGTTGCCGGAAACCCCAGTGTCAAATGGCTGGAAAAACGTCGAAAAATCACGTTTTTGGGAGAGGGGAGATGGGGTTTTTATAGGCCGGCTATGGCGGTGCCCCTCAATGGCGGTGGCAGATCCCTCTAGAAAAATAGGGATCGAGGGTTTCTGGGAGTGTCTAAAGGTTGAAGACGACAGGGGGTGCCGTTATCAAAATGGCCCCCTGCGTTTTTCATCCTTTTTCATTTTTTTTCGTTTTTTGTTTAATTTCCAAAAATACCCCTGTCTTTAAATGGCTGTAACTTCTTCATACGAACTCCGTTTTGGGTGATTTTTGAGGCGTTGGATTTCATTTTTCGAGTGGAATCTAATGGTGCTAAGTTTCCTCACAAATTTCTTCATTTACTAATTTAAATAAAATCAAACATTTAGCACAATCCATTTCCCATAAAATGTCCAATTTTTGCTAAAAACAGTGTAAATTGCTTGGGCATTACAATATCATCCAAGATTCTGTTTATGTCATTTTTTATATTTTCAATTTTTTTGGATTTGATTTTTCTGTTAATATTTGGGAAATTAAAGTTCAGGTGAAAAGCCCTCCATATCTGCATCATGGAGGGCACAGATGAAAAATCTGAATCGTCCAATTGATTCAGAATGGTTTAAAACCCCTAGATATGAAATAACAGGCAATTTCATGGAGATATGATGGCCCAATTTGAAGGGAAAAGGGGATGGTGATTTGACAATCTGATCTGGATCGTCTCACCATTTACAGCTCACCACCTCGTTTCTACCGGTGGTCGCCGTCAAAATAGGGCAGGACAGCCGGTTTTGCCCGGTTCTAACGGCTAGATCAAATCTGGACCGTTAAAACGAATGTGAGCTGCAAACTTGAATTCCGGAGTCATCTGAGCTCCAAATCACGAGGGGAAAGAGGCTATTAAAAGCTTATGATCTCTGATTTCATATAAAATAATAAAATTTATGAAATATTGAAGAAACTATTTTTTAAGGAAATCAAGATTCTTTCTTCTATGATCCTGGAGATCTGAAATGATCAGACCTTAAGGATCTGATCTATTTGCGTTATAATGATAAGGATATGTGAAATTGAGCATTTAATATGACATATCTATGATGAATTAAGAAATCTAGCCTTTATGGTAGAAGTAACCTAAAATATGTAAAGGAACTTTCTTGATGAGTAAGATCAAATCCTACTGTTGGATTGGATGGAGTTAATAATGATGAGATCTAGTAAGATCTCAAAATTCCACAAAAGATCATCCAATGGCTTGAAAAGTCCAAACATTAAGTTTGAAAACCTCCTAGGGCTCGAAGTGATTTAACTTTGGTCCTAGGGACTCGCTGGGACATGTTTGGTTTTGAAATTTATACCTGGGACTCCTAATTTTAAAGCACTAAGAAATTGTGCAAAAGATAAATTGTATACATGTCGCTATATTTTGAATATTTTAGTCTTAAAAATTACTTAATTATCACTAATTTGGCTTAATTCTTCTGTTTTAAAAGTCTTGGGTACAAATGCAAAGATACAGAAAATATATTACAATACACGAGGAAGATCAATTTCACGTTCTAATTATATTAAAAGATAAATTCTAAATATATCCATATATATTGAATATTTTTGTCTTAGAAATCACTTAATTATCTCAAATTGGGCTTAATTCTAGTATTTTGAACGTTTGGGGCACAAATACAAAATATCTAATTTTACACAAGGAAAAACAATTTCACATTGCAACTATATTAAAAGATAAATTGTATACATAATCCTACATTTTGAATATATTAGTCTTATAAATACTTCAACTAGTTTTGGCTTAGTTCTAATGTCTGAAAATTTCAGGGTACAAATGCAAAAATGCACAAAATATCTGATTTTACATAAGAAATGGCAATTTCACAATCCAACTATATTAAAAGATAAATTGCACACATATTCTAATATTTTAATCTTAAAAATAACTTAATTATAACTAATTTGCCTTAATTTTACTGTTTTGAAAGTTTAGGGTACAAATGCAAAAATATCTAATTTTACATAAAAAGAGCATTTTCGAACTCCAACTATATTAAAAGATAAATTATATACATATTCCTATGCTTTTAATATTTTAGTCTTAGAAATAACTTAATAATTGCTAATTTGGCTTAATTGTACTATTTCAAAAGTCTAGGGTACAAATGCAAAAAAAAAATTAATTTTACACAAGAAAGAGCAATTTCAAATTCCAACTGTATTAAATGATAAATCGGACACATATCCCTATTTTTTAATCTTAGAGTTTACTTAATTATCACATATATGGCTTAATTATATTATTTTAAAAGTCTTGGGTAAAACTGCAAGAATGCAAAAAATATGTAATTTTACACTAGAAAGATCGATTTCCCATTCCAATTCTATTAAAAGAGAAATTATAAATATATCCTCCTTATATTTTAAACATTTTAGTCTTAGAAATTCCCTGACTATAACTAATTGGCTGAGTTCTAATATTTTGAAATTCTGGGGTACAAATTCATAAATATACAAAACATCTAATTTCACACAAGGGAGAACAATTTCACATTCCAACTATATTAAAAGATAAATTGTATACATATCCTGATATTTTAAATATTGTAGTCTTAAAAATACCTTAATTATCACTATTTTGGCTTAATTCTAATGCATCAAAAGTCCACAGTGCAAATGCAAAATTGTACAACATATATAATTTCACACAAGGGGGTGCAATTTCACATTCCAACAATATTAGTGGATAAATTATATGCATATCCCTAAATTTTAAATATTTTGGTCTTAGAAATCACTTAATTATCATGAATTTTACTATTTTAAAAGTCCAGGGTACAAATAAAAAAATGCACAAAATATCTAATTTAACACAAGGGAGTGCAATTTCTCATTCCAACTATATTAAAAGATAAATTATATATATATTCCTATATTTTGAATGTTTTAGTATTTGAAATAACTTGGTATTACTAATTCGGCTTAATTCTATAGTTTCCAAAGTCTATGGTACAAATGCAAAGATGCACAAAATATCTTATTTTATCTAAGAAAGAGAAATTTATCATTCCAACCATATTAAAAGATAAATTATATACGTGCCCCCATACTTTGAATATTTTAGTCTTGCAAATCACTAATTTGGCTTAACTATGCTATTTGGAAAGTCCAAGGTATAATTGCAAAAATGCAAAATATATTTAATTTTAAACAAGAAAGAGCAATTCCAAATTCCAATCATATTAAAAATATAAATTGTATACATATTCCTAAATTTTAAATATTTTATCCTTTAAAATTACTTAATTTTCACAAATTTGACTTAATTATACTATTTTAAGAGTCTCGGGTACAAATGCAAAGATGCACAAAGTAGCTAATTTTACCAAAGAAAGAGAAATTTCACATTCCAACTATATTAAAAGATAAATTGTTTCATATCCCTATATTTTTAATATTTTACTTTTAGGAATCACTAATTTAGCATAATTCTAAGGTTTCTAAAGTCTAGGATACAAATACAAAATTTCACAAAATATCTAATTTTACAAAACAAAGAGAGTGAATTCACATTCCAATTATATTTAAAAAAATTTGAATAGATATTTTGAATATTTTAGTCTTACAAATCACTTAATTATCACTAATTTGGTTTAAGTCTACTATTTTAAAAGTCTTGAATACCAATGTAAAAATGAAGAAAATATATAATTTTATGCAAGAAAGAGCAATTTCACATTTCAACTATATTAAAAGATAACTTGTACGCATATTCCTAAACTTTAAATATCTTAGCCTCAAAAAATGCTTAATTATTTCCAATTTGGCTTAATTCTTCTATTTTGAAAGTCTAGGATACAAATGCACAAAATATCTAATTTTACACAAGAAAGGGCAATTTCACATTCTAACTTAATTAAAAGATAAATTATAAACATATCCCTATATTTTAGTCTTAGAAATAACTCAATTATCACTAATTTTACTATTTAGAAAATCAATGGTACAAATGCACAAAATATCTAATTTTAACCAACGAAGAGCAATTTCACATTCTAACTATATTAAATGATAAATTGTATCCATAACCCCGTATTTTGAATATTTTAGTCATAGAAATCAAAGAATTATCACTAATTTTTCTTAGTTATATTTTTATGAAAGTCCAAGGTACAAATTGAGAAATACCCAAAATTCTAATTTTACACAATAAAAAGTAATTTCACATTCAAACTATATTAAAAGATAAAGTGCGCACATATCCCAGTATTTTGAATATTTTAGTCCTTGAAATCACTTAATGATCACTAATTAAGCTCAATTCTACCGTTTCCAAAGTCCAGGATACAAATGCAAAATTGCACAAAATATCTAATTTTGTACAGGAAAGACTAAATTCACATTCCAACTATATTAAAGGATAAATTGTATACATTTGCTTATATTTTGAATATCTTATTTTTTAAATTACTTAATTATTACTAATTTTGTTTAATTCTTATATTTTGAAAGTCTAGGGTGCAAATGAAAAAAGTGCACAAAATATCTAATTTTACACAAACAAGAGCAATTTCACTTTCAAACTATATTAAAAGATAAATTGTATACAAATCACTACATGTTGTCTATTTTAGTAAAAAAAAATCACTTGATTATCACTAACTAGGCTTCATTCTGCTTTTTCGAATGCCTAGTTTGCAAATGCAAAAATAAAGAAAATATCTAATTTTACAAAGGAAAGAGCAATTTCACATTCCAACTATATTAAAAGATAAATTGTGTACAAATCCTTTTATTTTGAATATTCTATTCTAAAAAATCACTTAATTATTACTAATTTGGCTTAGTTCTACTATTTTGAAAGTACAAGGTACAAACGCAAAAATGCATAAAATATCTAATTTTACACAAGGTACATAGAGCAATTTCACATTCTAACTTTATTAAAAGATAAATTGTGCACATATCACTATATTTTGAATGTTTTAGTTACTTATTTATTACTAATTTGGCTTAATTGTACTGTTCCAATAGTCCATCATACAAATAAAAAAAAGTGCATAAAATATCTAAGTTTACATAAGAAGGATCTATTTCACATTCTAACTATATTAAAAGATAAATTGTATACATGTCCCTATATTTTGAATATTTTAGTCTTAAAAATTACTTAATTATCATTAATTTGGCTCAATTCTTCTGTTTTAAAAGTCTTGGGTACAAATGCAAAAATACAGAAAATATATTACAATACATGAGGAAGATCAATTTCACGTTCTAATTATATCAAAAGATAAATTCTAAATATATCCATATATATTGAATATTTTTGTCTTAGAAATCACTTAATTATCACAAATTGGGCTTGATTCTAGTATTTTGAACGTTCGGGGCACAAATACAAAATATCTAATTTTACACAAGGAAAAACAATTTCACATTGCAACTATATTAAAAGATAAATTGTATACATAATCCTACATTTTGAATATATTAGTCTTATAAATACTTTAACTACTTTTGGCTTAGTTCGAATATCTGAAAATTTCAGGGTACAAATGCAAAAATGTACAAAATATCTGATTTTACACAAGAAATGGCAATTTCACAATCCAACTATATTAAAAGATAAATTGCACACATATTCTAATATTTTAATCTTAAAAATAACTTAATTATAACTAATTTGCCTTAATTTTACTGTTTTGAAAGTTTAGGGCACAAATGCAAAAATATCTAATTTTACATAAAAAGAGCAATTTCAAACTCCCACTATATTAGAAGATAAATTGTGTACATATTCCTATACTTTTAATATTTTAGTCTTAGAAATAACTTAATAATTGCTAATTTGGCTTAATTGTACTGTTTCAAAAGTCTAGGGTACAAATGCAAAAAAAAATTAATTTTACACAAGAAAGAGCAATTTCAAATTCCAATAGTATTAAATGATAAATCGTACACATATCCCTATATTTATATGGCTTAATTATATTATTTTAAAAGTCTTGGGTAAAACTACAAGAATACAAAAAAAAATGTAATTTTACAATAGAAAGATCGATTTCCCATTCCAATTCTATTAAAAGAGAAATTATAAATATATCCTCCTTATATTTTAAACATTTTAGTCTTAGAAATCCCCTGATTATAACTAATTGGCTTGGTTCTAATATTTTGAAAGTTTGGGGTCCAAATTCAAAAATATACAAAACATCTAATTTCACACTAGGGAGAACAATTTCACATTCCAACTATATTAAAAGATAAATTGTATACATATCCTGATATTTTCAATATTTTAGTCTTAAAAATACCTTAATTATCACTATTTTGGCTTAATTCTAATGCATCAAAAGTCCACGGTGCAAATGCAAAATTGTACAAAATATATAATTTTACACAAGGGGGTGCAATTTCACATTCCAACAATATTAGTGGATAAATTATATGCATATCCCTAAATTTTAAATATTTTGGTCTTAGAAATCACTTAATTATCATGAATTTTACTATTTTAAAAGTCCAGGGTACAAATAAAAAAATGCACAAAATATCTAATTTAACACAAGGGAGTGCAATTTCTCATTCCAACTATATTAAAAGATAAATTATATATATATTCCTATATTTTGAATGTTTTAGTATTATAAATAACTTAGTATTACTAATTCGACTTAATTCTACAGTTTCCAAAGTCTAGGGTACAAATGCAAAGATGCACAAAATATCTTATTTTATCTAAGAAAGAGAAATTTATCATTCCAACCATATTAAAAGATAAATTATATACGTACCCCTATACTTTCAATATTTTAGTCTTACAAATCACTAATTTGGCTTAACTATGCTATTTGGAAAGTCCAAGGTACAATTGCAAAAATGCAAAATATATTTAATTTTAAACAAGAAAGAGCAATTCCAAATTCCAATCCTATTAAAAATATAAATTGTATACATATTCCTAAATTTTAGATATTTTATTCTTTAAAATTACTTAATTTTCACAAATTTGACTTAATTATACTATTTTAAGAGTCTCGGGTATAAATGCAAAGATGCACAAAATATCTAATTGTACACAAGAAAGAGCAATTTCACACTCTAACTTTATTAAAAGATAAATTGTGCACATATCGCTATATTTTAAATGTTTTAGTTTTAAAAATTACTTATTTATTACTAATTTGGCTTAATTCTACTGTTCAAATAGCCCATCATACAAATGCAAAAATGCATAAAATATCTAAGCTTACATAAGAAGGATCTATTTCACATTCTAACTATATTAAAAGATAAATTGTCCCTATATTTTAATCTTAGAATTTACTGAATTATCACTTATATGGCTTAATTATATTATTTTAAAAGTCTTGGGTAAAATTGCAAAAATGTAGAAAATATGCAATTTTACACTAGAAAGATCAATTTCCCGTTCTAATTATGTTAAAAGAAAATTTATAAATATATCCTTATATTTTGAATATTTTACTCTGAGAAATCACCTAATTGTCGCTAGTTGGCCTAATTCTAATATTTTGAAAGTCTGGGGTACAAATTCGTAAATATACATAATATCTAATTTCACACAAGGGAAAACAATTTCACATTCCAACTATATTAAAAGATAAATTGTACACATATCCTGATGTTTTAAATATTTTAGTCTTAGAAATACCTTCATTATCACTATTTTGGCTTAATTCTAATGCATCAAAAGTCCACGGTACAAATGCAAAATTATACAAAATATATAATTTTACACAAGAGAGTGCAATTTCACATTCCAACAATATGAATGGATAAATTATATGCATATCCCTAAATTTTAAATATTTTGGTCTCAGAAATCACTTAATTATCATTAATTTTACTATTTTAAAAGTCCAGGGTACAAATGAAAGAATGCGCAGAATATCCAATTTAACACAAAAAGAAAAAATTTTCATTCCAACTATATTAAAAGATAAATTATATATGTTCCTATATGTTGAATGTTTTAGTCTTTGAAATCACTAATCTAGCATAATTCTAAGGTTTGGGATACAAAGGCAAAAATTCACAAAATATCTAATTTTACAAAAAAAGAGTCAATTCACATTCCAATTATATTTAAAAAAATTGAATAGATATTTTGAATATTTTAGTCTAAGAAATTACTTAATTATCACTAATTTGGTATAATTCTACTATTTTGAAAGTCTTGAGTACGAATGTAAAAATGCACAAAATATCTAATTTTAAGCAAGAAATAGCAATTTCGCGTATCAACTATATTAAAAGATAACTTGCATACTTATTCTTAAATTTCAAATATTTTAGACTTAAAAAATGCTTAATTATCTCCAATTTGGCTTAATTCTTCTATTTTTAAAGTGCAGGATACAAATGCACAAAATATCTCATTTTACACAAGAAAGGGCAATTTCACATTCGAACCTAATTAAAAGATAAATTATAAACATATCCCTATATTTTAAATATTTTAGTCTTAGAAATAACTTAATTATCACTCATTTGGCATAATTTAACTATTTTGAAAATCAATGGTACAAATGCAAAAACGCACAAAATATCTAATTTTACCCAACGAAGAGCAAGTTCACATTCTAACTATATTAAATGATAAATTGTATATGTAACACTGTATTTTGAATGTTTTAGTCATAGAAATCAAAGAATTATTGCTAATTTTGCTTAATTCAACTTTTACGAAAGTCCAAGGTACAAATTGAAAAACACCCAAAATTCTAATTTTACACAAGAAAAAGTAATTTCGCATTCAAACTATATTAAAAGATAAAGTATACACATATCCCCATATTTTGAATATTTCAGTCTTTGAAATCACCTAATGATCGCTAATTAGGCTTAATTCCACCGTTTCTAAAGTCTAGGATACAAATGCAAAATTGCACAAAATACCTAATTTTTTCCAAGAAAGAGTAAATTCACATTCCAACTATATTAAAAGATAAATTGTATACATGTACTTATATTTTGAATATTTTATTTTTTTAAATTACTTAATTATCACTAATTTTGTTTAATTCTTCTATTTTGAAAGTCCAGGGTACGAGTGAAAAAATGCACAAAATATCTAATTTTACACAAACAAGGGCAATTTCACATTCAAACTATATTAAAAGATAACTTGTATTCAAATCACTATATGTTGTCTATTTTGGTAAAAAGAAATCACATAATCATCACCAATTAGGCTTAATTCTGCTTTTTCGAAAGTCTAGTTGACAAATGCAAAAATAAAGCAAATATCTAATTTTACAAAGGAAAGAGCAATTTCACATTCCAACTATATTAAGAGATAAATTGCATACACACCCTTTTATTTTGAATATCTTATTCTAGAAAATCACTTAATTATTACTAATTTGGCTTAATTCTACTGTTTTGAAAGTACAGGGTACAAATGCAAAAATGCAAAAAATATCTAATTTTACACAAGAAAGAGCAATTTCACATGCTAACTTTATTAAAAGATAAATTGGGTACATATCGCTATATTTTGAATGTTTTAGTTTTAAAAATTACTTATTTATTACTAATTTGGCTTAATTCTACTGTTCAAATAGTCCATCATACAAATGCAAAAATGCATAAAATATCTAAGCTTACATAAGAAGGATCTATTTCACATTCTAACTATATTAAAAGATAAAGTACACACATATCCCCATATTTTGAATATTTCAGTCTTTGAAATCACTTAATGATCGCTAATTAGGCTTAATTCCCCCGTTTCTAAAGTCCAGGATACAAATGCAAAATTGCACAAAATATCTAATTTTGTCCAAGAATGAGTAAATTCACATTCCAACTATATTAAAAGATAAATTGTATACATTTGCTTATATTTTGAAATTTTTTAAAATTACTTAATTATCACTAATTTTGTTTAATTCTTCTATTTTGATTAGTTGTCTCAGGATTATATATTTTATATAATAATTATGGTGACAATATTGCTTAAGGATATAAGTGTTTTCAATTATGCTTTGGACAGCTACATTTTATGTATTATTGTAAAAATTAAAGTTATTGTTTTGCAAGTATATGAGTTTTCAATTAGTTTAGGTCTACTATAGATTATGCTTTATAGCATAAAGTATAGTGATTGTTTTTCTTTAAAATAAAAGTATTTCCTATCAAGTTTTTGGATACTATATTTTTTATTTTATAGCAGTAATTATGGTGACTATTTATCTATAAATACATGAGTTTTCAATCATGTTTTGAATGACTATATGTTATGCTTTAGAAATAATAATTATAGTTATTTTTTTGCTTCTAGAAATATATTTTTTTAGTAATGTCTTCGTATGGTATATTAATATAATAATTACAATGACAATATTGCTTGTTGATAAAAATATTTTCAATTATTTTTTGGAAGGCTATCCCGTATAATCTTACTTCCACTTTTTTGTAATTGAGAGAAGTGATTATCTCATAGCAATAATTAGTCTAACTCTTATAGGGAAGCACTACTACAAGTGCATTTTTATTTGTGAAGCTTATCTTTTCCAAAGAGAAATTAATTATAAATTTTTAAAAACTTTTAGGCCCAAGTCATTGACACATGAGTATCACAATATTCTAATATTGATGGTGGATCAAAGAAGATCAAGGATGATCTAGACATGGACAGCCAAGTTTATCATGAAACTCTCTTGGATCATGAATCATGATTGGTCATAGAGGAGTGGTTGTCTTAAACATGGAGTGTTTTAATAGTTTAGATCATTCAAAGAGGACATCTTTGGGCCATGAAGAAAGACACTTAAAATTATCCCATAATGGACATTTTGGATCCAATCTTGAGGAATGTCTTGGAGATTTTCAAATGGATATTCTAGACATGTTATTTGGATAATGTCATATGACCAAGTCAAAGTTTTCTAATTAAAATGGGTCAAAATACTTTTACAAGTTTTCTTTGGTCAAGGGTTAAAGGTATTGACTAATCCAAGACTTTAAGATACCAAGGCTAGAAAAGTTCTTATTTAAGAAGTTAAAGAGTTTAGAAACTTACCAACTTGTAATATATGTATGTAAGGCAGTTTACTCATTGTTTAGCAAGTGTTAATCAGGCAACACCTAAGTTTAGAAAAGTCTTGTTGGGCAAGTACCTCATATTTAGAAAGTATTCTTTAGCTTAGAAAGCTAATGTACTTATATTGTTACTTAGTATATTTGTGCATTACTTATTTTGAAGGGTTGTTCCAATATATAATCACTTATGTTTTGTATCAAATAACATAGTTAGAGATGAAAATCAATTGAACATTCTTTTCATAAAGTTGAGAAGGGCATGTTACATCTCAACCATTGAGTATTTCTATATCACCTAGAGGCATCCAAGTGCGGTGAGATGCCTAACTCTATATCCCAAGGTGGTGACTGATCTATATCCTTGAGGTGGAGTTAGTTTTCTGCGGATAGTTTTGCATCTCTTTGGTGGTGTTTCAGTATTCAAGGAGTGGTGAGCTATTATTGTCACGACCCGGGTTTTTATATGATGCAATTTTGATAAAAAGGCGAGATCTCTTGTTTTATAAATATGAAATGCATGAAAATCTTTCTCATTTGGAAAACAACCCTTCATAAAAATCCCGAGTGTGAAAACACATTCTCCAATAATTTAGCCATGGCAAAGTTTTAAATCAATATTGTTCCCAAGAAAGTGTTAGTCACAGCCCCAGCTATTAGAGAGTAACTACAATCAAGTAACATTGAAAGATAAGATAGGGGTTTACTTACTTGTACTTAGCTTGTGTCTCCTAGTATAAATGTCCCTTGTCCTTAAGTATTTACTTTGTATCTGAAAAATGTTGAGGATTGGGTGAGTATATAATATACTCCGTAGGAGCCTATCACTACTAGTTTTATAAATGCATGAGATGTTTCAAAATCATATGCTCATCCAAAACATGCGTATGTTTGAATACTCGAGTTCAATATCATTATAAGAATCCATAATCAACTAAAATTCTCATGACTTAAAAGATCACATAATCCAAAACTGAAAGTATTATATACGTATATATAATAACATCATGATATGCATAAGATGCTTCATGGAGTCCAACTCATGGATCTCTAGTATGGTATGGTCGGCGAACCTCATATCATGCCATATGCAATGCACATAAATCCATGAAACTGTAGGGTCTCACATGCCCATGACCTCCTCGCCGTGTGGTCCCGGGCTACCTAGGGACACAGGATCATATACCTCCACGGGGCATATGACACTTCTTTGTCGTAAATCATGCAATTGATGAAATCGGTTGCAAAACATGCATGAAATGCAAAAAATCTGCTCATGCTAGTATTGCATTCAAAGTCATAACCCTGCCTAGAAGCCTGACAGCCTAGAAGCCTGCCAGCCTAGAAGCTTGCCAGCCTAGAAGCCTTGTCAGCTCTCTTTGGGCCGCCCTCATCAGCCCGCCCTCGTCGGCCAGCCCTCATCAGCCCGCCCTCATCGGTCAAGGCTACACTTATCATGCAACCTATGCATGTAGCACATGTCTTGGCAATACATGCACAATGTATTTTTCAAAACCTGTCCTCTTTGGGTTCCTCACAACTGCCTGGCCCTCGGCACTCCAGCATCTTTTGGCAACCCTCAAGGACATGCAATCTTTCAAGTACTTAAATTATGCAATGTATGCACTTGTTTACAAAACATATGTGTGCATAATGTATATGCAATTCTTTTACGAAACATGTTTATGTACAAAACATTTATCATATGCATGCTGAATCAAGTCATATACTTATAACATATGTTCTCAAAACAATAATAGATCTTTTAAAAGAATCTAATAGTGATAGAGCACCTACCTGACTAGGTCGCGTTAACCCTCTTGTCCTCGTACGCGCCTGAACATGGTTTGGGGACTCAAGGTTAGTTTAACCTATCTTTGATGGGTTTAGAGCAGTTGGGTCTTATTACTTAGGCACTAAGGGTCCATCCCTATGCCTATGGGTGTCCTAAGGTCCTACTTGGGCCTTGGTATCCTCAGTTTTCTAAAGTTCTAGTGGCCACGCGCCACCATCCTATTCTAAGGGTCATGCCCTACTTTGATTGAGTCTTGATCAGAGATTTTATGGTTTAGATATGTCCACGTCATCGATACGGACACAACGCCTTTTGCGGCGCCTCAATCGGAGTTCTAGATCTCAAGTTATAAGCGTTTTAGTGTTGTATGTACGTAGAGTATTTAAAGATAAGAAGTCGGAATGCTAGGGCGCTACGCGTCAGCGTCATGCACCCTGCTTCCTTAAGCAACAAAATTTCGATGTGCGCTAGCGAGCTGCGCGTCTGCGGCGCGCACCTCAGCGGGCGCGTCTACAAACGCGCGCGACATCTCCGCTCGTCTGTCCCTTTAGCGGGCGCGTCCCTGGACGCGCCCGTTTGGTTTTTCAAACGGACGTCGACTTAGGTTGACGTGGGACGTTCCTATTGGATCGTCTCGCCCGTTAGAGACTTGGGTCATCCTCAGGTCACCCTGGTTCAACCTTGTCGAACCTGTACGGCCCTAGGAACGTCCCAGGGTCCTTGGTGGCTCTCCCAGGCTCCGTTTTGCATGGTTTTTCATGCAAAAACTTAGGGGAATTGAGCCTAAGACTATGGGTGAGATGGGTTTGGGGAGTTTTTGAGCATACCTGCTTCGTGGCTGGTTTTCTCTCCACGTTTTTTCCTCTTGGTCACTGCTCCATGATGGGTTTTCTCCAAGGTTTTGGGCTGCCATTAGAGGCACCCAAGAGATCTATTTATAGGGCTTTTAAAGAGGGTTCTGGAGGGGTTCTAACCGCCTTTGAATGGCGGTGGGGAAACCTCCAGAATGGCGGGGGTTTCTCCTTGAAACATCGCCATTCTAGAAGCCTCTAGGAGCTTGAAGACGACGGGGTGCCCATATCAAAACGGGCACCTGTGTTTTTCAGGTTAAGTCATTTTTTGTAAAATTTACAGTTTTGCCCCTGAACTTCAAAGGGCCATATCTTGCTCATTTTAACTCCGTTTTGGGTGATTTTGGTCTCGTTGGATTCTTTTTTCTGAGATGCATCTAATGGAACCACTTTTAGGACCAAATTCCTGGGTTTAGTCAAGGCAACTAGTGAAATGACCAAAATACCCTTTTCTTTAAAACTGATCTTTCATTGCTAAACTTGGAATTTCAATATTACAAAATTGGAGTCATTACAATTATTCCTATTTAATTCTATATCTCTTGGTGGTAGATCTATATTTGAGAGTGTCGAGCTTATCTTTTACTTGAATTTTGTGTTGGTGAATGTTCTATATCCATAAAAAAATTTGGATGAATTTTTCATTTATTATAACAAATTCTGTTTCACCTGTTTCACCTGGTTATCTGGAGTCATTAACCCTGCCTATTAAGACATACACATGCTTATAATGGAAAGTTTTTAACATTCCTTTAATCTTATTTTTTAGCAAACCTTATAAGATTTATTACAAATAGAAGGTTTGGATCTTGGTCCTCTTCAACCACTTCCTCACCTCAACTATACCTCAATTTGGGACTATTTTGCAAATATTCTATCATAAATAGTTACAAGTGTTATTAGCCCATATCTACAAAATAAACCAACAATTACTAGTGTCATTAACCCCATAGCTATGGAATAAAAAATACAATTACCAGTGTCATTAACTCTATATAGTTGAGTTTGAACTAGTAACTATATAATGGTTTTAAACAGCTCAAAAGACCGCTAATGGCTTAACAAACAATGAAAGCCATCTAGCACAGTTGGTCACAAACATTCGGGTGCATCCCTTTGGTTGGATGTTCAAGGTGACACTTTCCCTTTATTAGGGAATAGATTTAGGATTTGGGATGAGCTCTAAATGTGTGACGACCCGGGTTTCATATGATGCAAATTTTATAAAAAGGCGAGATCTCTTGCTTTAGAAATATGAAATGCATGAAAATATTTTGTTTTGGAAAACAATCTTTGTATAAAACCCCGAGTGTCAAAACACATTTTCAAATCATATAGCCATGGCATAGTTTTAAATCAACTCTATTCCTAAGAAAGTGTTAGTCACAGCCCCAGCTACAGAGAGTAACTACAATCAAGTAACATTCATTAAAAGATAAGGTAGGGGTTTACTTGTCCTTAATTTGGATGTTCTCTGTCACGGGTGTATCCTGTCCTTAAGTGTTTACTTGTATCTGAAGAATGTTAAGGATTGGGTGAGTATACACTACACTCGGTAGGAGTCTATCACTACTAGTTTTACAATGCATGCTATGTTTTAAACCATATGTTCTTTAAACCATATTGTCAAAATAGAATACTAACGACTTAAAGAATCGCATAATCCAAGTCAAAAGTAACATAGATATCATAAACATATACTATGATATGCATAAGATGCTCAACTGAATCCAACTCATGGATCTATGGTCAACCATACTCATGTCATGCCATATGCATGCAAGTAAATCCTCAAAAACATAGGGCACACTATGCCCACGACCTCAGCGTTGTGTGGTCCCTGGGTACCTAGGGACTCTCGGTCATAGCCTCCATGGGACATATGACACTTCGACGTGTATCGTGACACCTCCAGTGGTAGTCCTCGTTTACCACAACAATCAAAGTGAGGACAAGCCTTTTTGATGTGGTACCCTTTCCACCTATAGTGGTAGAGGCTGGGAGGCCACCCCGAACCTCTCGGCATAGCGCCCACGAGCCTACTAGCCCAAATCATATACTATCAAGCAGGCAAGAACCTTTTTTTCAAAACATGTCTATGCATGAATCATTTTTCAAAACATGTCTATGCATGTAACACATGTCTTGGAAATATATGCGCAATGTATTTTTCATATGCATGCTAAGTTTATTTATGAAATCAATTCATGCTAAACAGGTCATGTGCATAAGGATGTAACATAAGTTTATATGATATACACATAAAGACAGGACATGTAACTTAAAAACTTAAAACATTCATTAGAAAAGCAACCATGACTCAAAACATGCATTCTCAAAGCATCATGGGTTCTTTTTAAAAGTCTAGTAGCGATAGGACACCTACCTGGTTTGATCGCGCTAGTCCCCTTGTCCTCGTACGTTCCTGGACATGGTTTAGGGGAAAAAGGTTAGCTTGGCCTATTTCTATATTTTTTAGAACAGTTTACCTCACTAGTTAGGCATTAAGGGTTAACTCTCATGCCTAAGGGCCTCCTAAGGTCCCTAACTGGGCCTTGGTATAGTCAGGTTTGCAAAGGTTTAGTGGCCATGCGCCACTATCATGGTTTAAGGGTCATTCTAGCCTTAGATAGGGGCTTGATCAGGTATTTTATAGTTTGGGTTGTCCGCGCTGTCGATACGGACACAACACCTCTCGTGGCGCCTCAATCGGAGTCCTAGAACTCAAGTTATGGGTATTTTAGTGTTCAGAATACATGGAAGGCCCAAAACGGGCCCTGTGTCACTGCTCCCGGGACGCACCTGAGTCCCGGTCGAGCGATGACAGGCCCGCACGTGCGGTCGCACGCTTTCAGGCATCATTAGGCTGCGTGTTCTGCTTACGGAGTCACCGTCGTAGAGGTGGGTGCCCGGGTTGCTAATGCGTCTCGCATCAGCGGCGTGCCCCCCACAGGGTGCGTTCGTGGACACACTGGGTCTCCGCCCCTTTTCTCGTTTGCGGGCCCTTCCACGAACTCACCCATCGCTTTCCCTTTAATACACTAGGTGCGTTTTGGTTCTGTGGTGACCTGGGCATCCTCGGGACCCCTTGGTTCGACCCTGTCGAACCAGAATGCCCCAGGCACCTGCCCTGGGTCTGTTGTGGCTCCCTAGACCCCCATTTTGCATGGTTTCTCATGCAAAAACTTAGGGACATTCAACCTAAGACTGGGGGGGAGATGGGTTTGGAGATGTTTAAGGCATACCTGGTTTGTGGCTGGGTATTTTTCACAGTTTCTCCTCTTGCCTGCAACTCCAAGATTGGTTTTTCCTAGGGTTTTGGGCTGCCATTGGAGGCGCCCAAGAGCTCTATTTATAGAGCTTAAGGAGGGTTCTGAAGGGGGGTTTCCACCGCCATGGAATGGCGGTGGTTTCCCCCCTGCACACCGACATTCTAGAATGTCGGTGGTGCAGTATGTTTGGGAAGAAGGGGGTGCCCGTATCAAAACGGGTCCCTGTTTTCTTAGGCCAATTCATTTTAAATTTAATTACAATTTTGCCATTGAACTTCAAAGAGCCATAACTTGCTCATTTTAACTCCGTTTTGGGTGATTCTGGTCTTGTTGGATTCCTTTTTCCGAGACGCACCTAAGGGTACCCTTTTAAGGACCAAATTTATGGGTCTAGTTAAGGTAAACAGTGAAATAACCAAAATACCCTTATCTCAAAAAGTGAACTTTTCATTACCAACATGGGATTTCAAGGTTACAAAAATGGAGTCATTATATTCTTACCCCCTTAGGGGAATTTTGTCCCCAAAATTCTACAATATATATAGTCAAAAGATCTCCGGGTAGATGGACTTCCAGAGTTGTGAAGTGAAGCGGCTATCCCTATATGAAGTGATATTAAGGGGTACGCCATGTAAACTCACTATCTCTTTGATGTATAGCTGAGATAAGTTGTCAGTGGATTGGGTATGGCGTATAGAAAGGAAATGGGCTGTCTTAGTCAATCTATCAACAATTACCCAGATCATGTCATGACCCTTAGAGGTCCTGGGTAACCTTACGATGAAGTCCATAGTAATATGATCCCATTTCCATTCGGGTAACTCAAGGGGTTGTAACAATCCCGCAAGTCTTTGATGTTCGGCCTTTACTTGTTGACATGTTAGACACTTTGCCACAAATTCCCCTATGTCTCTTTTCATACCATTCCACCAATATTGTCTCTTTAAGTCTTGATACATCTTAGTTCCTCCCGGGTGTATAGTATACTCAGACCGATGAGCTTCTTTTAAGATTTCTTGTCTTAATTCTTCATTAGTCAGCACCACTAATCTTCTTTGCATGTAAATGCTACCATCTTCCCCTTTAGTAAACCCTGGTTTTCCTATTAAAGCTTGTATGTCCGGATCCCCTTGCTGTGCTTGCTTAACCTTTTCATTAACAGCCGACTTTATCGTTAGACCTGCCATAATGATCTTGCGCTTACTTATGTCTGGTTTCCATGTTATTACTTCTTGTAATAGCTTCCATCTCTTAGTAAATAAACTTGCACACATCCCTTGGGTTTTTCTACTTAATGCATCAACTACCACATTAGCTTTTCCAGGGTGATAATGAATGGAGAAGTCATAGTCTTTTAAGTGTTCCATCCATATTCTTTGTCGCATGTTTAAGTCTTGTTGGGAAAAGATATATTTAAGACTCTTATGATCTGTGAAAACTTCAAACTTTTCCCCATATAGATAATGTCTCCAGATTCGCAAGGCAAAGACTATGGCCGCTAATTCCAAGTCATGGGTCGGGTAATTGACTTCATGCTTCTTGAGTTGCCAAGAAGCATAAGCTATTACCTTTCCATGTTGCATAAGTACGTAGCCTAGTCCTTGTTGCGAGGCATCGCTATATATCTCAAATCTACCACTTCCTGAAGGTAAGGTAAGGACAGGTGCTGTAGTTAACCTTCTCTTTAGTTCCTAGAAGATTTCCTCACATTTATCAGTCCATTCAAATCTTGTGTCTTTCCTGGTCAGCTTAGTTAAAGGTAAAGCAATTCGTGAAAAATCCTCGATGAATCTCCTATAATATCTGGCAAGTCCTAAGAAGCTTCTTATTTCTGTGACTGTCTTAGGTCTTTCCCATTTCTATACTGATTCAACCTTAGCGGGGTCGACTGCTATGCCATCTTGAGAAATAATGTGTCCTAAGAAATTAACCTTTTCCAGCCAAAACTCACACTTACTGAATTTTGTATATAACTTGTGTGCTCGTAAGGTGCTTAATGTTATCCTTAGATGTTCCTTATGGTCTTCAGGAGTTTCTAAATATATCAAGATATCATCCACAAACACAATGATGAATTTGGCTAAGTACTCCTTGAACACCCTATTCATGAGGTCCATAAATGCGGCTGAAGCATTAGTTAAACCAAAGGACATCACTCTGAATTCATAATGGCCGTATCGAGTCCTGAAGGCTGTCTTGGGGATATCTTCTTCTCTAACTCGAAGTTGATGGTAGCCGGATCGTAGATCAATCTTAGAGAAGACTCTAGCTGACTGAAGTTGATCGAAAAGATCATCAATTCGGGGAAGGGGGTACTTATTCTTAATGGTGACCCTATTTAGCATCTGATAGTCTACGCACAATCTCATGGAGCCATCCTTTTTCTTAACAAAAAGGACTGGAGCTCCCCATAGAGATACGCTAGGCCGTATGAACCCTTTGTCAAGTAGTTCCTATAACTGGGCCTTTAATTCTTTTAGCTCTGTAGGAGCCATTCGGTAAGGAGCTTTGGAAATAGGGGAAGTACCGGGTATAAGGTCAATGATAAACTCAATTTCTCTTGGTGGGGGTAGACTTGGTAAGTCCTCAGGGAATACGTCAGGAAATTCTTGGACTACCTCGACATCCTCTAGCTTTGGTTGGGGACTCTCGACATATTCAATCTTGGCCAAGAAGAAGGGACATCCCTTAGCAATGTGCTTAACTGCTTTCATGGCAGAAATAACACACGCTTTAGAATAATCCTTTCTTCACTGGAGGGTGAAAGTGTCTCTATTAGGTAGGGTAAAAGTGACACATTTCTGGTGGCAATCAACAAAGGCTTGATGAAGGGCTAGCCAGTCCATACCTAGGATGGCGTCAAAGTCATTCATATCTATGTGAATAAGATTGGCATGTAGCAAATGATCTTTGACCAAAACGGGGACATCCTGGAGATAATAATAGGTGGGAAGTGCCTGGTCTACAGGAGTTATGACTTCTAGAGTGAAGTCCAGGTCCTGTGGTATAATGTCCAAGGTTGATGCAAACTCCCGGGATATGAAAGAATGAGTGGAGCCTGTATCGTATAGAACTTTAGCAGGTGTATCATAGATAGAAAGAATACCTTCAACTACTGCATTTGAAGCCTGGGCTTGACTGAAAGTGAGGGCAAAGACATGTCCTTGGCTCTTTGGAACCTGATCTTCTTTACGCTCTTCAATTTTCCTTTTAGGACAATTCCTAGCAAGATGTCCTAATTCTCCACAAGTATAGCAAGTGATATTGAAAGTGGGACATGGTTTGCCTGAATGATTCTTGTTACACCAAGGGCATGTCTTCCAGTCTGGTCTTCTTCCTTTATTTTCAAAAGGCTTCTTGAAAGGTGGCCTAGGTCCAGATGACTGAAATGGTCTCTTTCCTTTATTTCTCATAGTCTTGGTGTTCTTAGTTTCCTTTATCGCCTGATTCCTTTGATAATCTTTTTCGTATAGGGAGGCCATCTCTACGGTTTTGGCTACGGTGGAAGGTTGGAAACCTAGAACTCTGTTCCTGAGTCTTGGGTTGAGTCCATCTACAAATCTTTCTACCGCGTCTTCCTCATCAGCACAAGCATGTGGTGCAAATCTTCGGAGGCTGATGAATTTATTTTCATATCGTTGGACAATCATGTTTCCTTGTTCTAAGTCCATAAATTCTTTTTCCTTCTATTTTCTTGCGTGTTTAGGATAATATTTGTCATTAAAGACCTTTTTAAATTCTTCCCATCCTATTATTTCTTGCTGGTCAAAATAAGTCCTTTTCCCTGTTTCCCACCAAAAGGTAGCCTCTCCCCTAAACACAAACGTGGCCACGGGTACCTTTCTTTCTTCAGCTATGTTCATGGCTTTAAATATCTTTTCAATATCAATTAACCATTTTTCAGCTGTAGATGCTTCATCTTCTCCTGTGAATGAGGGAGCTAATTTTTGAAATCTTTCTAACTGAACCTCAGTCCTATCTATTGCTTTATCAGGGGAAGGATCTCATGTGGTAGGGGTTTGGGTTTGTTGATTACTCATGTATTGTTCCATATGCTGTAGGAATCGCTGGAATAATTCAGCCATCCCATTGCACGACCCAGTGGAGTCCACTGGTGGGACTTCAGGTCTTAGAGCACCGCTTACTTTCTTTTTAGGCATCTATAAATCATAAGGTAATTCACAAGACCTTAGTATGTGTTACCATATTACCCCTTAATCTTTCATGGATGAAACTTGATTGTAAGTTATTCTCTTCATAACTGGGCTGTGAGTAATGTCAAACCAGGTACTGATACCAACTGTGACGACCTGGGTTTCATATGATGCAAATTTCATAAAAAGGCGAGATCACTTGCTTTAGAAATATGAAATGCATGAAAATCTTTTGTTTTGGAAAGCAATCTTTAGTATAAAACCTCGAGTGTCAAAACACATTTTCAAAACATATAGCCATGGCATAGTTTTAAATCAACTCTATTCCTAAGAAAGTGTTAGTCACAGCCCTAGCTACAGAGAGTAACTACAATCAAGTAACATTCACTCAAAGATAAGGTAGGGGTTTACTTGTACTTAATTTGGATGTTCTCTGTCACGGGTGTATCCTGTCCTGAAGTGTTTACTTGTATCTGAAAAATGTTAAGGATTGGGTGAGTATACACTATACTCAGTAGGAGTCTATCACTACTAGTTTTACAATGCATGTTATGTTTTAAACCATATATTCTTTAAACCATGTGCATGTTTGGACACTCATGTTCAATATCGATATTAAAAGCCATTGTCAAAATAGAATACTAACGACTTAAAGAATCGCATAATCCAAGTCAAAAGTAACATAGATATCATAAACATATACTATGATATACATAAGATGCTCAACTGAATCCAACTCATGGATCTATGGTTGACCATACTCATGTCATGCCATGTGCATGGAAGTAAATCCTCAAAAACATAGGGCACACTATGCCCATGACCTCAGCGCTGTGTGGTCCCCAGGTACCTAGGGACTCTCGGTCATAGTCTCCACGAGGCATATGACACTTCAACAGGTGCCGTGACACCTCCAGTGGTAGTCCTCATTTGCCACAGCAATCGAAGTGAGGACAAGCCTTTTTGGCGTGGTACCCTTTCCACCTATAGTGGTAGAGGCTGGGAGGCCACCCCGAACCTCTCGGCATAACGCCCACGAGCCTACTAGCCCAAATCATATACTATCAAGCAGGCAAGAACGTTTTTTTCAAAACATGTCTATGCATGTATCATGCAGACAAGAATCCTTTTTCAAAACATGTCTATGCATGTAACACAAGTCTTGGCAATATATGTGCAATGTATTTTTCATATGCATGCTAAGTTCATTTATGAAATCAATTCATGCTAAACAGGTCATGTGCATAAGGATGTAACATAAGTTTATATGATATACGCATAAAGACAGGACATGTAACTTAAAAACTTAAAACATGCATTAGAAAAGCAACCATGACTCAAAACATGCATTCTCAAAGCATCATGGGTTCTTTTTAAAAGTCTAGTAGTGATAGGACACCTACCTAGTTTGATCGCGCTAGTCCCCTTGTCCTCGTACGTTCCTGGACATGGTTTAGGGGAAAAAGGTTAGCTTGGCCTATTTCTATAGGTTCTAGAACAGTTTACCTCACTACTTAGACATTAAGGGTTCATTCACATGCCTAAGGGCCTCCTAAGGTCCCTAACTAGGCCTTGGTATAGTCAGGTTTGCAAAGGTTTAGTGGCCCCACGCTAGTATCATGGTTTAAGGGTTATGCTAACCTTATATAAGGGCTTGATCAGGTATTTTATGGTTTGAGTGTGTCCGCACCGTCGATATGGACACAACGCCTCTCGCGGCGCCTCAATTGGAGTCATAGAACTCAAGTTATGGGTATTTTGGTGTTAAGAATACATAGAAGGCCCAAAACGGGCCCTGCGTCACTACTCCCGGGATGCACCTGCGTCCCGTTCGAGCAGCGACTGGCCCACATGTGCGGTCGCACGCTCCCGGGCATCATTAGGCTGCTCGGTAAGTGGAACGCGTTGCGTCACCATCGCAGGCCCACACGAGGCGGGCGCCCGGGACACTAATGCTTCCCACGTTAGCGGCGCGCACCCCACAAGGCATGTCCACCGACGCACCTGGCCTCCACCCCTTTTCTTGTTTGCGGGCGCGTCCACGGACGCGCCCGTCGGTTTCCCTTTAACACACTGGGTCCCTTTAACGCACTTAGGGACATTCAACCTAAGATTGAGGGGGAGATGGGTTTGGAGTTGTTTAAGGCGTACTTGGTTCGTGGCTGGGTATTTTTCATGGTTTCTCCTCTTGCCTGCAAGTCAAAGACTGGTTTTTCCTAGGGTTTTGGGTTGCCATTGGAGGCGCCCAAGAGCTTTATTTATAGAGCTTAAGGAGGGTTTTGGAGGGGGTTTCCACCGCCATTCGAGAATGGTGGTGGTTTCCCCCTGCACACCGACATTCTAGAATGTCGGTGGTGCAGTATGTTTGGGAAGAAGAGGGTGCCCATATCAAAACGGGTCCCTATTTTCTCAGGCCAATTCGTTTTAAATTTAATTACAATTTTGCCCTTGAACATCAAAGGGCCATAACTTAGTCATTTTAACTCTGTTTTGGGTGATTCTGGTCTTGTTGGATTCCTTTTTCCAAGACGCACCTAAGAGTACCATTCTAAGGACCAAATTTCTGGGTCTAGTCAGGGTGAACAGTGAAATGACCAAAATACCCTTATCTCAAAAAGTGAACTTTTCATTACCAACATGGGATTTCAAGGTTACAAAAATGGATTCATTACAAAATGGTTTGCTTAGGAATCTCCATTGTACCAAAAAAAAAATAGAATATTGAAAAGAAAACCATTGAATGTAAATAAATGAGATGACATCCAAAATCATTAATTATTTCTCACGTAAAAAATGTAACAAAGAACTCACTAAAATTGTTCTATTAAAGAAATGGGAGGATGAAAACTCAAGTAATTCCTAAACACTACACTAGAAAAAGAAAACCCTAAACTCAAACTACAAAAAATAATATGCATGGTATTTTACATGTTGCATATATAACCCACTTCTCCAAATTATTCATTTCAACTCAAGCAAAGAATGAACTATGTCTTCTCCAATGAATTTGGCCAAAGGAAGAATAAAGATGAAGCAATTTGTTAGGGAGAAGGAAAAGGAAAACAATAGATCAGGGTAGGTCAAACGCTATTTACGTTTGATTTTGTAAAGGATTGAAAATCATGTCTTACATAAATGCAAGAGGGCATTGCAATTGCTAAGATGGTTTGGAGAAAGAATCCACTTGACTTGGTCAAATATATAAAAGAAGAAAGGGCAAGACATGTTATGGGGGTCTGAAATGTGTTTACATTTGATGGTTTCAAAAAGAAAGCTAGGATGTGTTTGATTGGCATGGAGGAAGAAAAGTAGCCTAAGAAAAAGGATGATGTTTTGTAGAAAGTGTGAAACACCAATGGTGTAGCTATGGAGATGTATTCAGAAAGTGGGTTGTTGCTTTTCCACTTGTGAAGGAGTTTCCAAAAGATAAGGAGCCAGGGATTAACATCTTTATATAAGAGGAAGAAGGTTTGGTTGTGGAGAGGAGACGAGGAAAGGAAGAGTGAGATGTGGTGAATAGGCAGTTACTGTTCTAGGGATGTTGGTAGGGCAAAGCTTGCCTAGCAAAGGAATCAAAGGGGAAATGCAGAAACATTGAACAAGAGAGGAAAGAAATGAAAAAAGAATAAGTTTTTATGGGTTTACAAACAAGAATGAGAGCACTAACTATGTTTTCTATAGAAAACAAGTAGTGCTCTATTTTGTTTTACCCTACAACCAGCATGAAATTTAGTGTTGTTTTCCATGTTTTTTGAGTTCTAATTGATTGTGCATTTTTTGTCTATCATATGATCAAGAAAATTCACAATTGAATGGGAGATTTCATCATTGATTCCTCATTTTTCTCAGTTACTCTATTTCATATTTATGAGTCATCAATATTTTCCTTTATTTTTTCACTATAATTCTAATTATTTTCTCAGTTTTGATTGATCCAAAGTTTCCCCAAATTCACCTCTATCTAATAAGCAAGTTTGTGTCATTTTCCAGCAATAATTCAAGTTAAAAATTGTTGCTTTTTACTCAAAATAGTAACAAGGACTAACCCTATTTTCATTAAGAAAAGCTCAAATTTTGTTTGTTTTCTTTGAAAATAAATGGGTCCATTAATGTGACGACCCGGGTTTTCCCATACATTTTTAAATGCAATATCTAATTCCTAAGGTGGGATGCATCCCTATTTGAAAACCATTTAAAAAAAAACCATGCAATGCAGTGGAAAATCCTTGGTTTTAAACCCATTTTTGAAAACCCCGAGTGTCATTTGCCTTCACAATAACCAAAGTAGTTTTTGAAAAGCTTCAAAAATCATAAGTGTTTTTCCCCAGATCTATCCAGTCACAGCACACAGCCCAACTGTAATTAAATACAAGTACATGTCCAAAGGGTTGAGAATTTACTTACATGTATAATTGTTTCCTTTTTGATTCACTTGCTCGTAGCACTAACATAGATGTCCTCTACTCGTGGATGGAATTATCCTGAAAAATGTTAAGGATACGGTGAGTATATACTATACTCAATAGGAGCATATCACTACTAGTTTTATAATGCATGAGATGTTTTAAAATCATATGCTCATTTAAAACATGTGCATGTTTGAATACTCAAGTTCAATATCGATATTAAAGTCCATTGTTAAACTGAAATACTAACGACTTAAAGGATCACATAATCCAAAATCGAAAGTATCATATACATATATATCATAACATCATGATATGCATAAGATACTTCATTGAATCCAACTCATGGATCTCTAGTATGGTATGGTCGACCAACCTCATATCATGCCATATGCAATGCAAATAAGTCCATAAACCATAGGGTCCAACTATACCCACGACCTCCTCGCCGTGTGGTCCCTGGGTACCTGAGGACACTCGGTCATAGCCTCCACGGGGCCTATGACACGTCGACCCAGTGCCGTGACATCAGTGGTAGCCCCCTGTACCACATGCAGTCGACGTAGGGACTTGCCTCTTTTTGGGCATGGTACCCATCCACCTAATAGTGGTAGAGGCTGGGTGGCCAACCCAGACCCCTCAGCATAGCACCCACGGGCTTATTAGCCCAAATCACATAAGATCAAATAAGCCAAAACCTCTTTTCAAAACCTGTCCTCTTTGGGTCCCTCACAACTGCCTGGCCCTTGGCACTCCAGCGTGTTTTGGCAACCCTCAAGGACATGCAATCTTTGCAAGAACTTAATGCTCATAGATCATGCAATGTATGCAATAGTTTGCAAAACATATCTATGCATAAAGAATTTTTCACATGCATGCTAAACAAGTCATATACTTAAATCATGTATTTGCAAAACAATCATAGTTCTTTTAAAAGAATCTAGTAGCGATAGAGCACCTACCTGGCTAGGTCGCGTCAAGCCTTTTTGTCCTCGCACGCTCTTGAACATGGTTTGGGGACTCAAGGTTAGTTTGGCCCATCTTTTATAGGTTTTAGAGTAGTTGGGTCTTATTACTTAGACATTAGGGGCCCATCCCTATGCCTATGGGTGTCCTAAGGTCCTAATTGGGCCTTGGTATCCTCAGTTTTCCAAAGGTCTAGTGGCAACGTGCCACCATCCTATTCTAAGGGTCATGCCCACCTTTTATTGGGTCTTGATCAGGGATTTTATAGTTTAGGTGTGTTCGCGTCATCGACACAGACACAATGCCTTTTGCGGTGCCTCAATCGGAGCTCTAGATCTCAAGTTATAAGCGTTTTAGTGTCGCACGTACATAAGGGTCTCAAGAATGAAAAGTCAGAATGCTAGGGCGCTGCGAGTCTGCGTCGTGCGCCCCAGCTTCCTTAAGAAAAGAGAAAATGGCGTATCATTAGCGTGCTGTGCGTTTGCAGAGTACGCCTTAGCGGGCGCATCTACAGACGCGCTGAACTTCTCGCCCGTCTCTCTCTTTTGCGGGCGCGTCCTTGGACACGCCCATTTGGTTTTTCAAACGCAAATGACGTGGGACGTTCCGACTGGAACGTCCTGTTCGTTGGGGAACCGGGGCATCCTCAGGACACCTTGGTTCGACCCTATCAAACTAGTGCGGCCTAGGGAACGTCCCTGGGTCCTTGGTGGCTCTCCTGTGCTCCATTTTGCATGGTTTTTCATGCAAAAACCTAGGGAAATTGGTCTTAGGACTACTGTGAAGACGGGTTTTGAGGGATCTTGTGCATACCTGGCTCGTTGCTGGGTTTTTCTCCGCATTTTCCCCTCTAGGTTGCTCCTGCACAACAAGTTTTCTTCAACGTTTTGGGCTGCCATTAGAGGCGCCCAAGAGCTCTATTTATAGAGCTATGAGAGGGTTCTGGAGGGGGCTCTCACCACCTTTGAATGGCGGTGGAGAAACCTCCAGAATGGTGGTGATTTCTCCTCCAATCACCACCGTTCTAGAACTCTCTAGGAGGTGGAAGATGAAGGGTGCCCGTATCAAAACGGGCCCCTGTGTTTTGCAGTTAAATCCGTTTTTGTAAAAATTACAATTTTGCCCTGAACTTCAAAGGGCCATAACTTGCTCATTTTAACTCCATTTTCGGTGATTTTGGTCTTGTTGGATTCATTTTTCTGAGACTCATCTAATGGTATCATTTTCAGGACCAAGTTTCTAGGTTCAGTCAAGGCGACTAGTGAAATGACCAAAATGCCCTTATGTTCAAAACTGAACTTTTCATGGGATTTTAATATTACAAAAATTGGGGTCATTACAATTAAATTCCTAGGTATCAATGGAACTACTTTGATTTGAAGAATATTTAGTATTTTTGTCATTTATTTCTTTTTAATCATTGTAATGATCAATTAAGTAAAAGTTAATGCAAATTTAGTTATTGTTTAGGCATAGTTTTAGGATTGTCATGTTCTTTAGTTTTAGATTAGTTTAAGTCATTCAAATTTTATTATTTTTAATAATCATTATAGTATAGTTTTCTTTGTTTATGGTTAAAATGATCCAAGCCTAAGTTAGAAACACCACTTACTAATTTTTAGTATTTTAATTGTCTTAAAAGGTTAACTTTGAAATTAAATTTGACTTAAAATTTTTAGATTCTTTGATTTTGTGTCATTACTTTCTATAGTATATGCTTAGAAAGAGAATCCTTGATCCATTATAGTTAGGTTTTATATAAAATACTTATAATTTGATAAACTATCTAGTTTTGTAAAGTTTAATGTTTAGCATTCAATTAGAGCATCTAATAGATCAAATTTGTAATTTTTAGCTTGCTTTTAACTTAGATTCAATTGACCATCTAATCATTAATTTTTTAAAATTAACGTTCAGATGATCATCAGAGGTAATCAGAGGTATTATGTATGGTTCAGATGACTCTAATTTGGTCTTTTGTTTTACAGATTAACTAAAAGAAGCTAGGATGGATCATATCGAATTTCAATGGTGCAGATCATCTTGAAGATCAATAAGGCAAAAGGTGATGGTTTCGTAAAAGAAAACATTTCTAATAAGGAGAGTAGATTAGGGATAAGATTTGAAAGAAGAGAAAATTTCCTAGTAAGAAACTAACTCCCCAAGGATAACGAAAGAGGGAGAGAAGAGAATTAAAAGGAGGGAAAGTCTTATAAAGAGGCAAACGTGGGAGTATTGGGGGAGGTTTAGGAGTTTTTGTTTGTCTTTGCTTTGCTTTGCTTGCATTCTATTCATTGTTTTTAAAAAAAAATTGTTTTCTTAGTCTTGTTCATTGTGTTTGTTTCCTTCTAAAGCATCACCTAACCTTCTCTCAATCCCCATATCTTCTCACCTCCATCATCGCACCACTCTAGCCCCTCTACTCCTCTTTCTCTATCTCCCTCTTCTTCTGTGCACCCCACTTCACCACACTCAATTGCCTGATTCCTCTGTTCACTAGCATATAAACTGAACCAGGTAACTCCCAAACCTAAACCAGCCTTGCCCTAGCTCCCTCTATTTTTCTTTATCTATCACACTAGCACAGTCTTTGATCTTCTCCTGTTGGAAATTCTCCCTTTTCTCTATTCCCACTTCATCGCTCCACTGCGCCAGCCTAGGCGTTGTCTCCACTCAGCCATCACCAAAACCTAAGCGGCCCCTGCTCATGTCTCCATAGGGTCTCTTTACCCAAGCATCCCACCACGCATCAACCACTCCAAAGATCACCGCATCTGGGTAAACTCCCTTCAATGCACCGGTCACCACGACTAGGAGCACTCCTCAATGAGCCTTGCACGGGCCCAGTTGACTAACTTGGGCGTCTGAACTAGACGCTTCAGCCTGTGCCCAGATCATAACACTCTTCCCTCCACCACCCAACACAAACCAGCTCTCCCATCTCTTGCAAACTGTCTCCATGCTTAAACCTAGATTCTTGCTCTAGGCAATGCCCAACCTGCATCATTGCCTACGCTCCACTGGCCACCTATGGAGGAGACATCACTAAGTGTAAAAGTCTACCCCTCATTTTAGTTTTGTGCTGGTTTTATAGTTTTTTCTCCTAATTTTCCTAGGGTATCATAATAAGAAGGTCTGGTGGGGATGAAATCAGGTTATTTTGGAGGGTTAAGATGGTAGGTAGCTTAAGGTTTCAAAAGGGGAAAGTGGGTGGAAGGTGGTTGCCCTATTAGAGGTGGAGTAAGTGTGAGATGCCACCTTTTTAGGAAGAGGGGTATCTACCTTCAAAAGTCATTGAAACTCCTCAAAAATAGGAAGGTGGGTGGGGTAATTAGATAGGAAAGAAATGGAGGGAATGAGGTGGAGAATTATGGTTGGCTGGGTGCTTTCCTAAGAGGTGGAGATTGGTTGGGTAGTTAGGATGGAGTTTCAAAAAGATACAACTCTGGAATAGAATTTGAAATTTGTAGTGCATCTTAGGGATGAGGTCAAAAGTGAGAAAAAAGTGGAGAAAAATACCAAAAATAGAAGCTCATCCTATTGGTTAACATGCTATCTTATCCTAATAAGCTTTCCCTTGATATCTTCAAAATATCTAATGGGTAATCCTCTTGAATTTCCTCCAATCCTAGCCTTCCATTTAGCTTAGCTTGATGGATTAGATGGCTAACTTTGAAGGCTCCATTAGCTATGCTTCATAACTGGCTTTGGAAGCTTTCTTGGCTTGGTTTGGCTCCTTTACTTGTCACCTTGGCCGTGGCTTGAATATGGCTTGGTGACTTACATGCAACCCATGCAAAGGTGGTGGAATGCATGGATTACTTCATGGGCCTACTTTGCCTATCTTTAGATCCTTTAATTTCATCCATTGCTGGTCCTAAAGATGATCTTCATACTTGATCTCATGTTGGATTGATGATTCTTAGGCTTTGACTCAATCTTTTGATTTTGATCTTCAATCTTCATGTTGATTGATCTCGACTGTCGAATCAACTCTCCATGACCTTTGCTTTCTTCAAATTTGTTTCAGGGGCTTCGCCCCACACCCATGGGCATGGGCATGCTGCCCTCATTTAGTTCATGATTCAATACCATGCATTCTAACAACAATCACTACAAACATTTGTGCCCAAATCCAAGGGGAAACACATGGATCATCAATAGAATACTAGGCCTATGTTTTCACTTATATGGAAATTTGTATACCCCATAACAAGTAGAAATTCTCATTTTAACTTAGGAAAGTTAGGAATTAACAGCTAAATAATTCAACATTCAATAGATGGCATGAAAATAGAGGCAAAGATGAAAAGAATTCAAGGCACAAACAAGGCATAGTAAACAGGGTGTATGAAATTGAGATTCACAGATAGATTTCAAATGGTAATTTAAAGCAAGATACATGCAAGATTTACTATTCTAAGGCTAGATCTATGTACCATTAACTTATTCCAAGAAATCCCCTACCTCTTAAGAAGCATCCTTGATTTCTTCAACCCAAATTGGCAATCCTTCCAGGTCTAACCAAAGTGGGAAATTCCAATTGCGAAGAGCCTCCTTGCAGGGTGCATGCTCTTCTAGCAGTGCCTGCAATCCCAGCTCTTCAACTCCCCAATCTCCTCTTCAAACTCTCTCCTTCTTGTCGCAACATTTCTCACAACTTGTCACGACCCGGGTTTTTATATGATGCAATTTTGATAAAAAGGCGAGATCTCTTGTTTTATAAGTATGAGACGCATGAAAATCTTTTTCTTTTGGAAAACAATCTTTCATAAAATCCCCGAGTGTCAAAACACATTCTCAAATTATTTAGCCATGGCAAAGTTTAAATCAATATTATTCCCAAGAAAGTGTTAGTCACAGCCCCAGCTATTAGAGAGTAACTACAATCAAGTAACATTGAAAGATAAGGTAGAGGTTTGCTTACTTGCACTTAGTCTG
The DNA here is from genome assembly GCA_035236585.1 of Warburgia ugandensis. Classification (NCBI taxonomy): domain Eukaryota; kingdom Viridiplantae; phylum Streptophyta; class Magnoliopsida; order Canellales; family Canellaceae; genus Warburgia; species Warburgia ugandensis. The sequence goes on along the minus strand of CP141128.1, from coordinate 54,497,979 downwards.
GGTGTCTTCCTAGCACAAGCGTTCCTTGCCCTTAAGTATTTACTTGGTGTCTAAAAAATGTTGAGGATTGGGTGAGTATATGCTATACTCAGTAGGAGCCTATCACTACTAGTTTTATAATGCATGAGATGTTCTTAAAATCATATGCTCATTCAAAACATGTGTATGTTTGAATACTCAAGTGCAACATTGATATTAAAATCCATTGTTAAACTAAAATACTAACGACTTAAAGGATCATATAATCCAAAATCGAAAGTATCATATGCACATATATCATAACATCATGATATGCATAAGATGCTTCGTGAAATCCAACTCATGGATCTCTAGTATGGTATGGTCGACCAACCTCATATCATGCCATATGCAATGCACATAAATCATCAAACCATAGGGTCCAAACTATGCCCACGACCTCGCCGCCGTGTGGTCCCCGGGTACCTGAGGCACAACGTCATAGCCTCCACGGGGCATATGACACATCGACTTAGTGCCGTGACACCAGTGGTAGCCCCCTGTACCACATGCAGTCGACGTAAGGACATGCCCGTTTTTGGGCGTGGTACCCATTCCACCTAGTAGTGGTAGAGGTTGGGTGGCCAACCCAGACCCCTCGGCATAGCACCCACGGGCTTACTAGCCCAAATCACATAATATCAAATAAGCCAAAACCTCTTTTCAAAACCTATCCTCTTTGTGTCCCTCACAACTGCCTCCATGATGGGTTTTCTTTAACGTTTTGGGCTGCCATTAGAGGCGCCCAAGAGCTCTATTTATAGAGCTAAGAGAGGGTTCTGGAGGGGCTCTCATCGCCTTTGAATGGCGGTGGAGAAACCTCTAGAATGACGGTGATTTCTCCTCCAATCACTGCCATTCTAGAACCCTCTAGAGGTTGAAGATGAAGGGGTGCCCGTATCAAAACAGGCCCCTTTGTTTTGCAGGTTGAAACCGTTTTTGTAAAAATTATAGGTTTTGCCCCTAAACTTCAAAGGGCCATAACTTGCTCAATTTAACCCCGTTTTGGGTGATTTTGGTCTTTTTGGATTCCTTTTTCTGAGTCGCATCTAATGAAACTATTTTTAGGACCAAATTCTAGGGTTCAGTCAAGGTGAATAGTGAAATGACTAAAATGCCCTCATCTTCAAAAATTGATCTTTTCATTGCTAAACTTGGAATTTCAATATTACAAAATTGGAGTCATTATACAACTCAATAACTAAGATCTCTAGTTGGTCTAGCCCTAAGAAAAATCTCAAATTAGATACTATTTGTAGCTCCAATTAGTGCAGGGGTTGGTAGTGGGGTTCCACCCTACTACACCTCTCTTTTTCCCAAACTTCACTAGGTTTCTTCCTCTTCCACTCCACTACCTCTTAGTCCCTATTCTCTAGCTTGAATTCCTCTTGAATCCCTACACTTTTCTTCCCTTCCACCTATTTTTTGCTGCTCCTCTTTAGCTCCTTGTTCAATCCTAAAAGCTTGATATTTTGTAGGTCCAAAGGCTAATCTAAAGTAAGCATGTGATAAATAAATTTTTTAGCACTTAATTATTATTTTTTACTCTTTTGTAGGAAGTGGAATGAATGCTAAACAAATTATATTGGGCTTCATAGATTTTTCAAAGGTTGAGCTCACTGGGAGTGCACGGGGAAGTGAAGTATGATCCAAAGGTGAAGAAATAAAGAGCCGCCGTCATGTAGTAAGTCAGATTATTTCTTTGCTTTAGCTTATAATTGTTCTTTTGTTTACTTAGCATTAAAAAGTAAGTAATCCTATTTAAATTCCTTGATTATATATTCTTCTTAGCTAGCTTGAAATGTAATGATTTAGATTTAATCAAACTTTAGTTTAAGAGTCATCATGGGCTTGACCCGTACTTGCACCTTCTCTACTCCAATAGATTCGTGCACTTGTGGTAATAATCAAAGCACATCATGTAATGACTACTATAATTATCCATCATGTAGTAAGTTAGATTACCATAAAAAATTAGATTCCAATAACACTCAAAATCATGAAGTTTTTCAAGTTTTAAACTATGCACTATAGTAAGCAGGAACACACATTAAAAACTTTGCATTAAACTCAAGGCTTTTAAGCTATGAACATGGAACATTTTATTGCAAATTTTTACCACTTAATAAACAAAATTATTTAGATTAATTTTCATAGTATATATCAACAAAAAAATGTCCAAAATGCAAGGCATAATAGAAATTAAAATAGTGAACATGCTCATCAAAATTCAAACTACAAAAATGGCTCCAAAACTCAACTAAAATCATCACGAAATAAGCAATTTTTTCTCATGTATTTTTAATTTGAAACTTCAAGCATCCAAAGGACAATAGATTGTAAAGTTTACCATGAAAAATATTTGCAATTTCTTGTGGTAAAAATCCCAAAAATAGTAACATAACATATTGAAAATTGAAAATCATATAGATCAAACACATTCAAATACTTAGCTCACAATGAATGTTAACATGGCATAAAAACCAACAATTATGTAATTTTAAACATGACTTGAACAACCAAATAACACATAAGAAAAACATGATTGAAAATCAGTTCATTTTTCAACACATAAACACTTCAACCAAACACATGCTAAAATCCATGCCTAAACCATATGAAATCTCACCATGTTTTTTTTTTTGTCAATCATCATGTATGTTTTACTAAAGACTAGTTTAGTGTTCAAAACCCCTACCTCTTAATCAACAACTCCTTAAGTCTTCTATGGTCTACTTTTCCACGATTGAGACGTTCTTGAACAAGTCTCCTTCAAGCTCCAAAGATCTCCACCTTTCTCAACTACTTTCTTTCCTTAATTCCTCATGATTTTTGTAATATCCTTAATTTTTAGTATAAAATAGGAAATTACTAAATAAATTAAATTAAAAATATATATATGGAAAATTTCCATAAAACTTAAAAATTTTAAAGTGCTCATCGAAAGGATTCCAACACCACTAAGAACGCGGAAAATAGAGCTCAAATGAGAGAATTAGGAGCTGTTGAAGTTATAAGAGTAGTTTAGTCATTTGGCAGAGACGTATTACTCAGGGGCCCAAATTGATAATGGCACCCCCATCTCCTACACGCCTCTACCGAATTCGGCAAAATCGCCAGAGAAACCAGGGGAAGAGGCATGAAGGGAAGAGTTTCTCTTCCCCTAGGATGCTAGGCCTATATCTACCCCTCCCCAGGTTGCCAAAATGCTCCACCTTGAGTGTTTTCACTGAGTTTCACTCAGTAACCCTAGCTCCGCAAAGTTGAAATTTTTCGGCGAGTGGAACTCTGGCAACGTCCATCAACAGCTAACAATGCAAGGTAAGCCCTAAACCCTAAATTATGTATTTATTAAATAGGGAATATGAATTAGAATTACATTTAAATTAGGAAAAATAAAAAATTCCTGGGAACTCTGTGTACGCTACTGTTAGAACGTGATTTCACAGATGAAACCATGTCTGTTTGAAAATCACACCGTCCAACTAGTGCACAAGAGACCCAAAAACAAACCCTTTAAATTTGGGAGAGATCCAACAGTGGGTTTCTCCTGAAAATGTGAAAACCAGTACATAGGAATGTTTTTAGGAACTTGGGAAAAATCATTTAAAAACCATGGTTTTTGGAAAAATCAGTGCAAAAGGAGGGCATAAATGAATTCTAGAGGAAATTCTGAGAAAAACAGCGCAAACGCCGGAGACGACCAAAATCCGATCGTCTTCTCCGGTAGTGGCAACCGCGTCGGCACCTTGCGCTGACTCCGAGACGCACAGTAGGACGCCCCAAGGAGAACGGCGCACTACCAGTAGTCGTAGCACTCGCGGGAGCCCCCACGTGGGTTGTCTCGGAACGTCGGGACGCACGGCGTCCTGGTGACCATGACGCACGCGGCGGTGCGTCACGGTAATGAGGACGCACTCCGCGCGTCCCTGCGGTGAACTTTGAGGGTGGGCGTCTTCGTGACACTGGTTTACACCAGCATAAACAGGCAGAAACTAGCACCGCCGGTATAGACCACCTTGTGGTGGTCGGGCAGACCCTATTTACATATGTTTTCACATAAACTTGATTTTCGGGAGCTAGAGGAGTCCAAATCATGATCTGAAAGAGGCGTTGTGACTGTGTTGACGATGTGGACCTAGTTTTAACTTAAAAACTTATAAATGACCACTTTTATTTTAGAAAAATTTTAAAATAGTGATGTGACATGTACAGGTGCACTTGAATATACCAGTTAAGGGGATTATTAGCAAGCTAGTGGTCTCACATTGAGGTAGGTGACGACAGTTAATGCTTTGCCTTGATTTTTAAACCATGCATAAAAACATAGCATCATGCATGATTGTATTTTAAATTGCAATTATTATTTACCGTGGATTTCATGCGACTTTGAGTACATTATAATTATTACAAATTAAAATATTTCATTAAATAAACTCATGGAAAATGTTTTTATGAGCATAATGGAAATTAATTATGCTTAAATAGTGACTTATCTCTTATTTTATATTAGAAATGCATGGATTGACATGGAAATAAGAATAGAGGCTTATTAGTTGATCCTTTTATAAGCTAACCCCAGGATGAGGGGCATGTCTTGGGGATTTCCAGCTATGAGTGCTCTTAAGTTTTAGCATATTCATATGATTTTCATATTTCATATTTGATGATGGGTACTCTCACTCGGTGGGCGTCATGCCAGGAGGGATAGGGCCGGCCACCCACCCTCTGAGATTGTGATGTGATGATATTGTGATATGATAGACACCTGCCCATAGATGGTATTCGGTAGGGGTTTGGTAACATGGATAGTCCACACTACCGGTCTGAGCCTTTCCATGGGGACAGACGCTAAGTCTCCCGTTATGGTGTCGACGGAGAGCGGCAGTAGTTGATACCCATGGAGGGTTGCCACTGCAGCATGATGGCCCATATTCTTATTATGTGTGCATGTATGATGAGCATGGTTATGGATGGTATGCGTGGGTGTGACGACACTCAGAGGTTGGCTATGAGTACTCATGATCAGTGATATTAGTGCGATGTTGTGGGACCCATTACCTTATGGTGCCCTTATTCTTATTGTATGCTCATTTACCTTATTCATGTCATGTTTTAACTCCGTGAAAATGCATGTTTTAGTATATGGAATAAATTGGCAATTATTTGGACATGACTTATGATACTACTATTTTCATAAATGATAGACTTTTCATCAATACTGGTAATTATTTATTTCGTTTATTACATTCATTGTCTATGTACCTACACAAGCGATAGCTTGCTGAGGCATTGCTTTGTTTTGCAATGCCTTAGATCTCGAGCATGATAACAGGAAAGGCAAGGCTATTGAGAAATCGTGAGAGCTGCGGAAGATCCTTTTTCTTAGAGTTTTAAACAGTGATGTGAGTCAATAAATAGGATTTTCATTTGAATTTAAGTATGGTCTGTATACTTTATATTTTGGATTTGATTGAGATGTTTAGACATATGTTGGACATTTATATAGGATGGTATGATGGATAGACCCTGGGCCATATTATTATTGTGTTTTGGATATTTATTTGATTCAAAATAAAGGCGCTAATTTATTTGACGTTGATTGATATGCGTATTGTTTTAAAGCTATTTATGTTTTAATTTTTATGTATGCCATTTTGAGAAAGGAAAAATAACACCCAGAGTTTTTAAGATATGTTTTAGTAAAAGGTTAAATAAAACTTTTCTCATGGGATCCCAAATGTTCTTATTAAAAATGCTATTATTATTATTATTATAAAAAAAATGGCTTAAAAATCTGGGGTGTTACAAAGTTGGTATCAGAGCCCAATCTAGTCCATTATAATCCTTGCAAATGTCCATGCATATGTGAGTAACAGTCCATAATTGTTGTTAAGAGAGAAACTATGAGAGAGGAACTTACACTTAGTGACATTTAAAAGTTTTGACAGATGGCTCCTCGAAGAAGGACAAGGTCTACCCCTGCTACACCAGTGGCCCCACCTGTTGAGTCCTCTAATCAAGGGGATCGTGATGCCGAGTTATTGAATCAATTAATGTCAGGACTAGTACCACTTATACAGCAGCAGGTTAGGACAGCTGTTGACGCTGCTAACCCTAGCCCTATTTCACCACCTCAAGTGGCACCCATGGTTTCGTCAGTTCAGTCCTCACAACCAGTATAGGAACCACCAGTACGTAGAGCCACTGAGGGCAATGCTACTAGTGACTCTAAGAAGACTGACAAATTATTAGAGAGATTTCAAAAGATGGTGGAATCCTTTTATGGCAATGGTAACACGGAGGAGGCCGAGCGATGGTTATTTGAGGCTGAAAGGACATTTGACGCAATGAAGATCTCACCAGAGGATCAAGTTAGAGTAGCCTCCTACCTTCTGAAAGGTGAGGCAGGCTTATGGTGGCAGACCTTTACACTCACTCGACCAGATCCGACCGAGACAATGACATGGGCAGCCTTTAAACAGGCTTTCGACACTCAGTACTTTCCACCCCATGCATTGCAGTCAATGAAGAAAGAGTTTGCCACCTTGGAGCAGAGAGACATGACGGTTCAGCAGTATCTGAATCGATTTACATGACTGAGGAGATTTGCACTTCACTCGCTGGCCTTAGACACATAGGCAATCGACAGATTTGTGGATGGATTGACACCTTGGCTGAGAGATCGGGTGATTTCTTCACGACCTACTTCTGTGCGAGATGCTGGTGATATGGCTTCCATGCATAAGAAGAACTCTCTCAGGACTAGAGGGGGTACATTCCAGCCCTTTAAGGGCAAGAGACCGTTTGGTGCTATGCAAACACATGGTGCATTAGGTCATCCACCGCAAGCCAAGTTTAAGAGAGATATAGAGAGGAAGAGATGTGATAGGTGCAAGAGTTGGCACCTTGGGCGAGAGTGCAATAGATTTGATAGGCCACAGTAGCAGAGGCAGCCCAACCACAGCGACAGCCCTATGCACCTTTCCAGAGACAGCCATACAGGTGTTTCAACTATGGAGACGTCGGCCACTTCATTAAGGACTGTCCTAAGGGGCAGAGAGAGAGGTAGATCGAGATGAGTGCAGAGACAGCTAACGCACCACGTAGCCAGGGACGAGTATTTGCCATCACATCAGGACAGGCACAGGCATCACATCAGGTAGTTGAAGGAACTCTTCTAGTCTCAGATCGACATGCCAAAGTTCTTTTTGACACAGGGTCTACACATTCTTTTATATCCTTGATGTATGTGTACACAAACTAGCATTTGGATTAGATATTATGACACCTGTGGGAGAGATAGTAGAGACTACAGAATATCTTAGAGAAATACCTGTAGAGATATCAGGCGTGAGTATGGACACTGACTTCATCTTACTAGACATGGTAGACTGCGATATTATTCTTGGGATGGATTGGTTAGCCAACTATTGGGCTATGGTAGACTGCCGAAAGAAGCGAGTCACTTTTCTTATACCTGGGCAACCAGAAATAGTGTTCCAGGGTAGGAAAGATCAATCAGGTACATGCATCATTTCTGCTATGAAGGCGGCAAGATTTTGTGCATGAGAGTGTAACGCATTCCTCGCATATGTGACTGTTGAGGACAAGGAACAACCACGGCTGGACAAGATTGATGTTGTCCGTGAATTTGCCGATGTCTTTCCTGAGGAATTACCAGGATTGCCGCCAAGTAGGGAGATTGACTTTACCATTGACTTGGTGCTAGGTACATCGCCTATCTCTAAGGCACCATAAGGATGGCTCCAGCAGAGTTGAGAGAGCTTAAGGTACAATTGCAAGAGTTATTGGATAAGGGATTCATCAAGCTAAGTGGATCACCATGGGGAGCACCAGTCCTTTTCGTGAAGAAAAAGGATGGATCACTAAGACTATGCATTGACTATCAGTTGTTGAATGGTGTTACTATAAAGAACCAATACCCTTTGCCATGCATAGATAATCTATTTGATCAGCTTCAATCAGTACAAGTGTTCTCCAGGATAGATCTGAGGTCAGGGTATCATCAGCTGAGGGTTAGAGAAGAGGATATCTCGAAGACTGCTTTTAGGAGTCGTTATAGTCAATATGAGTTCCTAGTGATGCCGTTTGGATTGACGACGCACCTGCAGTGTTCATGGATCTAATGAACCGTGTTTTTTGAGCTTATTTGGATAAGTTCATGATTGTATTCATTGATGACATCTTGATTTATTCGCCTAGTCATGAGGCACATAGAGAGCATCTCCACATGGTATTGGACACACTTTGTCGACATCAGTTGTATGCCAAGTTCAGTAAGTGTGATTTTTGATTAGACCAGGTGCATTTCTTAGGCCACGTCATATCTAAAGATGGAGTGGCCATGGATTCAGCGAAGGTAGAGGTAGTACTACACTGAGAGAGGCCTAAGACAGTGACTGAGATACGCAGTTTTCTCGGTTTGGTAGGATATTATTGTCGTTTCATAGAAGGATTCTCTAAGATTGCTTTACCATTGACCACCCTGACCAGGAAAGACACTCAATTTGTATGGACCGAGGCTTGCGAGGAGAGCTTTCAAGAGCTCAAGAGGAGACTTACTACTGCTCCAGTGTTGACTTTACCATCAGGTGCAGGCGGTTATGTGGTTTATTGTGACACCTCTGGCAAGGGATTAGGAGCAGTGTTGATGCAACATGGGAAGGTAATTGCCTATGCGTCTAGACAACTGAAGACACATGAGGTAAATTACCTAACACATGATTTGGAATTAGCAGCGGTGGTATTTGCGTTGAAGTCCTGGAGACATTATCTTTATGGTAAGAGATTTGAGGTATTCACTGATCATAAGAGCCTCAAGTATTTCTTTACTCAGAGTGATTTGAACATGAGGCAGCGTAGATGGATGGAGTATCTTAAGGACTTCGACTTCACCATATAGTACCATCCGGGGAAGGCTAACGTTGTTGCAGATGCCCTGAGTAGGAAGTCGGGTGTGATGATTGCCAATTTGTCGACTCGGTCTAAGTTCTTTGATAGGATCTTAGAGGCACAGGACAAAGATAAAGAAACACAGGAATTGACAGATAAGGAAGATTTTTCGAAGGGACCAGATGGAGGAGTTAGATTTAAGGGAAGGTTGGTAGTACCGGCAGATGATGAATTGAGGCGTGAGTTACTTCAAGAAGCGTACTAGTCCCCTTATACAATTCATCTTGGGGATACGAAAATGTATCAAGATCTCAAGAGACATTTTTGGTGGAATGGTATGAAGAAGGATGTTGGAGAGTGCGTTGCATGATGTTTGACCTATCAGCAGGTTAAGGCTGAGCATCAGTGTCCATCAGGGCTACTTCAGACACTGGACCTTCTTGAGTGGAAGTGGGATCATATTACCATGGACTTTGTTCTGGGTCTTCCAAGGACTACTAGCGATCACGACATGATATGGGTTGTTGTGGATAGGTTGACTAAGTTTGCTCATTTCCTTCCTATCAGACAGAATCAGACCATGGATAGTTTAGCAAAATTATATGTGAAGGAGATCGTCAGTCTATATGGAGTTCCCTTGACGGTTATATCAGATCGAGATACGCGATTTACCTCAAAATACTAGAAGAGCTTGCAAGAGGCGTTAGGGTTGAGACTGAAATTTAGCACAGCCTTCCATCCTCAGACAGACGAACAGAGTGAGAGGACCATCCAGACTATTGAGGATATGCTACGAGCTTGTGTTATGGATTGGAAGGGTAGCTGGGAAGATCATTTACCTTTGGTAGAATTTGCCTATAATAATAGTCATCATGCTTGTATTGGTATGGCTACATACGAGGCACTTTATGGCAGACCTTGTCGGTCACCCTTATGTTGGAGTGATGTAGGAGAAAGACACGTGGTGAAGTCTGAGTTAGTGGAAGACTGTGCAGAGAAAGTCCAACTCATCCGGAAAAGGTTATTGACAGCTCACAGTCGACAGAAAAGTTATGTAGATAAGAGGCAAAAAGACTTAGAGTTCTTTGAAGGTGAGCATGTATTCTTGAAAGTTTCTCCTATGAAAGGAGTGTTGAAGTTTGGAAATAAAGGGAAGCTTAGCCCCAGGTACATTGGACCTTTTGAGATCTTACGCAGAGTTGGGTCAGTGGCATACCAGCTAGCCTTACCACCATAGCTGGCAAATATACATGACGTCTTTCACGTGTCTATGCTGAGGAAATACGTGCCAGATCCCTCACACGTGTTGGAGCAGATCCCAGGAGAGCTACAGTCTGATATGACGTTGAGGAGAAACCAGTGCGCATATTAGATACTAAAGTCAAGGAGTTAAGGAATAAGACAAATCACCTTGGTCAAAGTCCTTTGGCAGCATCATTCATTACAGGAGGTTACCTGGGAAACAGAGGAGGAGATGCGAAGGATCCATCTAGAGTCATTTACATAGAGTTATGTAGCTAAATTTCGAGGACAAAATTTTTGTGAGGGAAGGATGTAATATCCTTAATTTTTAGTATAAAATAGGAAATTACTAAATAAATTAAATTAAAAATTTATAGATGGAAAATTTTCCAGAAAACTTAAAATTTTTAAAGTGCTCGTCTATAGGATTCCAACACCACCAAGAACGCAAAAAACGGAGCTCAAACGAGAGAATTAGGAGTCGTTGAAGTTATAGGGGTAGTTTAGTCATTTGGCAGAGACGTATTACTCAGGGGCCCAAATTGATAATGGCACCCCCGTCTCCTACACGCCTCTACCAAATCCAGCAAAATCGCTGGAGAAACCAGGGGAAGAGGCGTGAAGGGAAGAGTTTCTGTTCCCCTAGGATGCTAGGCCTATATCTACCCCTCCCCAGGTTGCTAAAAAGCTCCACCTTGAGTGTTTTCACTAAATTTCACTCAGTAACCATAGCTTTACAAAGTTGAAATTTTTCAGCGAGTGGAACTCTGACAACATCCATCAATGGCTAACAACACAAGGTAAGCCTTAAACCCTAAATTATGTATTTATTAAATAGGGAATATGAATTAGAATTACATTTAAATTAGGAAAAATCAAATTTTCCTAGGAACTCTGTGCATGCTACTGTTAGAGCATGATTTCATGGATCAAACCACGTTTGTTTGAAAATGGCGCCGTCCAACTAGTGCACAAGAGACCTAAGAACAAACCCTTTAAATTTGGGAGCGATCCAAAGGTGGATTTCTCCAAAAAACGTGAAAACCAGTACATAGGAACGTTTTTAGGAACATGGGAAAATCATTTAAAAACCATGGTTTTTGAAAAAATCAGTGCAAAAGGAGGGCATGAATGAATTCTAGAGAAAATTCTATGAAAAATGGTGAAAAAATCGGGCAAAATGGAGCCTTGTAGGCTTGCTAGAGACGACTGGAATTCGGTCGTCTTCTCCGATGGCGGCGACCACGTTAGCGCCTTGGCGCCGACGCCGGGACGACCCAAGGAGAATGGCGCACTACTGGCAGTCGTCGCGTGCGCGGGAGCCCCCACGTGGGCTGTCTCGGAACGTCGGGATGCACGGCGTCCTGACAACCGTGATGCACCCGGCGGTGCGTCACGGTAATGAGGACGCACTCTGCGCGTCCCCGCGGTGCGTTTTGAGGGCGAGTGTCTTCGTGTTGCTGGTTTATGCCAATATAAACCGGCAAAAACCAGCGCCGCCGGTATAGACCACCTTATGGTGGTCGGGCAAGCCCCATTTGCATATGTTTTCACAAAAACTTGATTTTTGGGAGCTAGAGGAGTCCAAATCATGATCCAAAAGAGGCGTTGTGACCGTATTGATGACGCGGACCTAGTTTTAACTTGAAAACTTATAAATGACCACTTTTAATGTAGAAATTTTTTAAATAGTGATGTGACATGTATAGGTGCACTTGAATATACCAGTTAAGGGGATTATTAGCAAGCTAGTGGTCTCACATTGAGGTAGGTGATGACAACTAATGCTTTGCCTTGATTTTTAAACCATGCATAAACATAACATCATGTGTGATTGTGTTTTAAATTGTAATTATTATTTACCGTGGATTTCATGCAACTTTGAGTACATTATGATTATTACAAATTGAAATATTTCATTGAATAAACTCATGGCAAATGTTTTTATGAGCATGATGGAAATTAATTATGCTTAAATAGTGACTTATCTCTTATTTTATATTAGCAATGCATGGATTGACATGTAAATAAGAATAGAGGCTTATTAGTTGGTCCTTTTATAGGCTAACCCCAGGATGAGGGGCATGTCTTGGGGATTTCCAGCTATGAATGCTCTTAAGTTTTAGCATATTCATATGATTTTCGTGTTTCATATTTGATGACGGGTGCTTTAACCCGGTGGGCGTCATGCTAGGAGGGATAGGGCCGGCCACCCACCCTCTGAGATTGTGATGTGATAATATTGTGATATGATAGACACCTTCCCATAGATGGCATTTGGTAGGGGCTTGGTAACATGGATAGTCCACACTACCGGTCTGAGCCTTTCCATGGGGACAGACGTTAAGTCTCCTGTTATGGTGTCAACGGAGAGCGGCAGTAGTTGATACCCATGGAGGGTTGCCACTGCAGCATGATGGCCCATATTCTTATTATGTGTGCATGTATGATGAGCATGGTTATGGATGGTATGCGTGGGTGTGACGACACTCAGAGGTTGGCTATGAGTACTCATGATCAGTGATATTAGTGCGATGTTGTTGGACACATTACCTTATGGTGCCCTTATTCTTATTGTATGCTCATTTACCTTGATTCATGTCATGTTTTAACTCCGTGAAAATGCATGTTTTAGCATATGGAATAAATTGGCAATTATTTGGACATGACTTATGATACTACTATTTTCATAAATGATAGACTTTCCATCAGTATTGTTAATTATTTATTTCATTTATTACATTAATTGTCATGTACCTACACAAGTGATAGCTTATTGAGGCATTGCTTTGTTTTGCAATGCCTTAGATCTCGAGCGCGATAACAGGAAAGGCAAGGCTATTGAGAAACCATGAGAGCTGCGGAAGATCCTTTTTCCTAGAGTTTTAGATAGTGATGTGAGTCAATAAACAGAATTTTCATTTGAATTTAAGTATGGACTGTATACTTTATATTTTGGATTTGATTGAGATTTTTAGACATATGTTGGACATTTATATGGGATGTTATGATGGATAGACCCTGGGCCATATTATTATTGCGTTTTGGATATTTATTTGATTCAAAATAAAGGCACCGATTTATTTGACGTTGATTGATACGCGTATTGTTTTAAAGCTATTTATGTTTTAATTTTTATGTATGCCATTTTGAGAAAGGAAAAATAACAACTAGAGTTTTTAAGATATGTTTTAGTAAAAGGTTAAATAAAACTTTTCTCATGGGATCTCAAATGCTCTTATTAAAAATGCTATTGTTATTATTATAAAAAAAAAGGCTTAAAAATCCAGGGTGTTACAATTTTTGTCAATTCATTCTCTTTGTCTTACGTGGAACACCATCCAAAGGGCTCCCTAGGTTGAGCATCTCATTTGCTATGTAGAGGTTGTATGGTTTCTAACTTCATTACATACCTTGTTGCATAAGGAATTAGGCCACTTACTAAATAAGCTATGCCTTTTGTACTTAATTAGAATGTCTTACACTAGTTGAAACACACTTTCAACTACCCTCTTAGAAGCCGTAAAACTCACCTACACCCCTTGTTAATTACATTAAATCCCTAGCCAAACTTTCTATTTTTCATCATTATTGGATTGGCACCTAAGAATATGGTGCCTCCCCCTTTGCTTAACTGCTAAGTCTCCCACTTGATTATCTAAAAAGGTGACACCTCCCCCTCACTCTCATGGAATATTTCATATGCTATTATAGCCTCACTCTCATGGAATATTTTATATGTTATTTTAGCATGATTTCTATTACTTACATCTTGACCATTAGATTTTACCACTTAGGGGGTTTAATCCTAGCCACATATGTCATATAGGGTCCAATGGTCCCTTCTCCTTTGAATTAGTTATACTTACTTCTAAGACAACTCATCCTAGCCTTCTATGCTTTAATATGTGCTTACACTTAGCTTGATTCACTTTACCCATTTAGTGTTAAAATTATTACAACATAATTTAGTCCTAAACAATTAACCTAAAAACATTATAAAGTGTTTTGAACTTTAAACTTAAGGTCTCTCATCCACGTAACATTACCATCTAAGCTATTTCATTTCAATTGGAAAAGTTTGCAAATAATATACTTACTAAATGAAAAGTTTAAGGTATTACATTCTACTCACCTTATAATAGTTTTCAACCTCGAAATTTCATGATAACTCAATGAACAACTCAAGCTACTTTTCCCTAATATTCGTGTCTAATTTCCATGTGGCTTCCTCCATGGAATGGTCTTATTCATCAGAATCTTGTCTTTCCTATCCAAAACTTTGATTGTTTTCTCCTTATGGGTAAGATTAGGCTATAATTCCATAGATACCTAATTGAGCACATGTGTGGGATCTGGATTATGTTTTGAAACATGGATATGTGAAATACATTATGTATCATGGATAGCTGTGGAAATAAAACCAATCAATATGCTAATTGACCTATCTTGTCCAAGATCTTAGAAGGACCTACATCCTCACTTTCTTGGTGCAGTACTCTTTGAGTTCAGACTTCACCAATTATCATTCTCCCACGTTGATCGAATAAGTACTTGTTCAACATGGTCAGCCATAAAATGCCTCATAATGTAACATGATGATGCTAAAATGATAATTATTATTGTAAGAAAATTTAATTAGGGGAAGATGCACATTCCAATTCCCTTTCTTTTCCATAATATAAGCTCATAACATATCCTCCAACATCTAGATGTCCTCTATGATTGTATATCTACCTATGGATGAAATGTTGTACTGAGCCTCAAAGAAATACCGAAACCTTCCTACACACTACATAAGAAAAGAGAAGTAAATCTACTGTCCCTATCATATATGATGCACAAAGGTACTCCATGCTAACTTACTATCTTCTTAATTAAAACTTGGCTAAACTCTCCAATGATCATTTCTACCTAAATGGGAGAAAATGCATAGATTTGGTTAGCCTATCCACAATTACCCATATTGTATCATGCCCATTAGAAGTCCATGGCAACCCCAATACAAAATTCATGGTAATGTGGTTTCGCTTCCACCAGGACATACCAAACTCTATAATAAACGAGCTAACTTTTGGTGTTTTGCTTTCACCTTTTGACAGATTAGGTTTCTTTGCTACATAGTCTCCAAAATCTCATTTCATACCCTGCCACCAAAAATTCCTTTTCAAATCTTAGTAGATCATGGTACCTCCAAGATGTATGTTATGCAATGATTCATATGCTTCTTTCAGTAACTCCTTCAATTTAGTTACTATAGGTACCACTAATCTACCTTGAAACCATACACCTCCATCAGTATTAATAGAGAATATATCCTTTCCTATCATAGCTTGGGTCTCCACGCAGTCCTAAGATTGCAAAACTTGTTTTGTGAAAACTGATCTTACAAGCACATTAGCTATCACTCCATATTCCCGCTTAGTGTGTCTACTACAACATTTGCTTTACCTAGATAGTGAAATCATAATCTTTTAAGTACTCTATCCAACACCATAGTCTCATATTAAGATCACTTTATAAAAATATGTATTTGAGACTCTTATGATTTGCAAAAACCTCAAATTCTCACCATACAAATTGTGTCTCCAAATATTTGGGACAAAAACTATAGCATCTACCTTTAAATTATGAGTGCGGTAGTTCACTCATGAGTTTTCAATTACATGGAAGCATAAGCAACCACCTTGCTATGCTCGATCAACACACATCCAAGTCCCTTACCTGATGTGTCACTGTACACTACAAAACCTCCACTTCCTACTAGCAAGGTTAAAATTGATGCTGTAATGTGTCTCTTCTTCAACTCTTGGCACTCTACTCACATTACTCCATCCACACAAACTTCTTATCCTTCCTAGTCAGTTGCTGCTTCATAGGCTAAGCAATAAAAGAAAACCCTTCTAAAAATCTCCTATAACAACCAACTAGACAAAAAACCTATGAATCTCTATCACCATCTTAGGTTTTTCCCAATTAGTGATAGCTTCGGCCTTCTTAGGATCAACTAATATGCCATCTCGAGAAATAATTTGGCTAAGGAATTGCACTTGCTCAATCTAAAACTTACACTTACTAAACTTGACATATAACTGACGAGTCTAAAGTGACCTTGAAACAATTTGTAGATGTTCCCTATGGTCTTCCACATTCCCAAAGTAGATCAAATTATCATCAATGAATATCATAACAAATTTATCAAGATATTTCCTAAATATCCAATTCATCAAGTCCATAAATATTGTAGGAGCATTTACTAACCCAAACGATATCACACGAAACTCATAATGACCATAGTATGTGAGAAAACCTGTCTTGGGTATGTCCTCATCTCAATTCCTCAATTGATGATACCCCAACCTTAGATCAATCCTTGAGAAAACTCTAGCAAGATATAACTGATAAATAAGGTCATGAATACAAGGCAAAGGATACTTGTTCTTGATGGTAACCCCATTTAATAATCGATAACCTATGCAAAGCCTCATGGATCCATCCTTCTTCTTAACAAATAACATGAGAGCTCCCCGAGGTGAGACACTGGGTTAGATAATCCTTCATCCAATAATCCTTGTAATTGCTCCTTTAACTCCAACTTTGATGAAGCCATTCGATAAGGTGCCTTGGAGATGGCTTGATAGAGCAGTCCATCCCCTTTTTAGGTGGTAACCATAGTAACTATTATGGAAATGCATCTAAAATTCTTTGAAGTACCACTATGTCTTCTGGTTTAAACTTATTAACCTCTATCACTTCAACTTTTTCATATATGATTAGCACATTAATCCTACAAAAATATCACCCAAAACTTTTTAGTACTCCTAGCTTGGAAACAATTTGTATAGTTAAGTTTCATTTAACTAACAAGAATAATCACAACCACTAGAATTTACTTTGAACATTGATCTAGGTGTTTGTAACCCTCGTTTCATAAACAACAATCAAGTTGAACAACATTACTCACTAAGTATTTCTTTATTATTTAGTCATTGGAAATCTAATTATCTATCACCCTAACCATTCAATATCATCTAAGCATAATTATTTTCATCTTATGTATTTTCTCTCACAATATAATTTTTACTTTTCATCAATTTCTCTACTTATCATAATGCTTTCAAATAAATTTCATGGATCATATGCTTTCTTTAACACACCATCAGAACCTTTTAATGTCTACATTCCACTTATTAACAATCTATCTTTTTTATACCACAATCTCTATCTTTAGATCTTATTTACCACCATGTTTAAATTCATGATCTAAAAATTAAATTAACATCATATATCAAATACTTCATCTAAAGATCTAAAGATAGAGACTGTGGTATAAACATGTATCCTTATACCTTGGTTCCTCTATGTTTTGCTTCCTTTCTCCTAGTACCTATGTCTACTCTAGATATTTCAGCCGAAATGTTTTGGGGGTGAGTACAACAACTCAATTGGAAACCTCCAAACTAGTTTTGAAAACTAGCGATAATCAAGTTTATTTTTTCATACAAAACCAGTGCATGAAAAATCATCGTATATAATAACCAGACAACATAGCATGCATTCCACTCAAAATCATGTCAACAACTCTAAGGGCCTTACACATGGTTTTGAATGATTATTCCTTTATAACACTTGTTTATTCCATGTTCATTCATTGCTTAGAAGTTTATGCATTAGTTTAGGATAATTTATGCATTCCATGCTAGTGTAATTCCATATATTGCATACTTAGTTTGCACATTTCTTTCTCCCATGCATACCACTTTGTTCATGTTTCCTTAGTTTTGCATACAGGAGTTATTTAGTTTTAGGATTCCTTCATTTTTAATTAAGTTTTTGGTATCTTTAGATTAGTTTTAGTTTTTAGTAAGTTCTAAATTTAGAAAGTTTATAATTTGATGCATTTATGGTTTCCATGTTATTTTAAAACCTTAATCTAGGTTAAGAACTACTTTCTTTGGCTTGGTTAGATAATTTAAATGAGGATCCACCTAATACACTTCCATGAGATTCCTTGTGGGATTGACCTCTCTCACAACTATAGTGATTGGTGCGCTTGTGATTTAAATCAAAACATACATCAGTTGAGATCATTCCAACACAATTTAGTCCCAAACAATCCACCCAAAAGCATTATAAAGTGTTTGAACTCTAAACCAAAGTATCTCATCCACATAACATTTCCATCTAAGCATCTTCATTTCAAATGACAAAATTTGTAACTAATATACTTATTGAATGAAAAATTCAAGGTATTATAGTAAACTCCATTACTACTTTTATCAATGTCATTTTTACCTAGGTTTATAATGACTATTAGTTTAGCATACAACCAAAATCTTAAGCTAATAAGAATTGGGACAACAATAGCAATATCTCTAACATACCCCCTCTTAGGGAAGACCATTTTAGCCCTCTTAACCATTTTTGTCCTCTTGCATATGGATTTGATAAATAGAAGGTCTCAGGATTCAAACTTAGGACCCTTTGTTTAGTAACACTTTGATACCATGTTGGTATACCATTTGACATAAAACCTTAAGCTCATACTACTAAAAAATGGTGAAATAGTGAATGGGAGGCCTTGTGATCAGATAGTTCCTAGTTCACCACTAGGGACTATTGCAACTTCTTAACAAATCAAGGGGCAATGAGTAGGACTTCTAGAGCAATGTAACAAGGTGCCTCTCCCTTTGATGACTAGGGTTTGAGGCTACTCATGGGTGCATGTCTCCAACATTCCAAAAAGAAATACAAGCTAAACAATGCAGGTTTGCTATAGGAGATATAATCCACCCATGTGCATACTAAAGAAACAAGAGGATAAGTAAATGGAGAAAGATAACATCTTTTTTATTTTAAGGGTAAGAATTGTGTTGTAGGGTCTCTAGGGACATGTGATCTAAGGAAAAATCTTTCATGGAAAATAAATTCTTGTAGAAATGTTCTTAAGACAAAATAAACTTAGAAAAATAGAAAATGTTCAAGTCAATTTCTTTTTTCATTGGGAAAACTCCAATCACCAACTTGCCTTTTAAATGAATGGCCAATAGTAAAAGCATTTTGCAAGTCCTAAAATATCACCCAACATTTTGGGGTACATTCCACACACCCACCTACCTACTGTTAGTGTATAGATAATATTATATAATGGTAGATAGGTTTTATAATAACAACATAAAAATGTCCTAATATAGAGCAAATCCTAGTTGCTATTAATTTCCCACTTAAAGATGACCAAAATAAAAATTAAACTTGCCTGTTGTCCTCATGACCTTTCCTTACAAAAACTTTTCGTCTAATAGTGCCACTAGCTTATACCTCTCTCTCCAATTCAAGATTTGGTGAAAATCAAAACTTTTTGGTTCAACATGTTAGTTCCTTTATGAAATTGTGTCTTTCTTTAGAGATTGAGAGAGCGAATGTGGAATTGATGAATCACCTTATGAAATTATATTTTCTTTGTTTGAAGGGAAATTATGGAGTTGTTGAACCACTTAATCGCTTTTTCTATTTCAAAGGTGACTCATGCTTATTCTTAAAAGCTTGAAATTTCAACCAAAAATAAAAAAGGGTTTATCACAATTTACCAAGTCGACATTACTGGTTTTGGGAGTGTTGAAGCAAAATAGGCAAATCTTAAGATGAAGCTATTCCCTGATGCTCTAAAATGGAAATACTTTAAAATATAATAACTTAATAAGAATAATATCCATGGACCCATTTCTTGTCATCCAAGCCTTGAACCTTAGTGAAAGCCCATAAGCATCATGCTTTTCCCTTGTGGAACCTCAATCCTCCATTAATTGAGAATCTAAAAGCACCCAAGATGCAAATAAAATATCCCTTCACCCTCCATCACTATAGTCCTCAAACACTTAACATTGTTCTTCAATCCTACACACCCAAAACAGAATAATACTTGTCAATATAAAACCATTTTTGGTGCCACACTCTTCCTCTATTGCACTAATCATCATCCAAACACTTAACTCCATCCACCAAGCTTATATAAACCGAAAATAGAACAATACCCCTTAGCATAAAAGCATTTCAGATTTTACATTCTTCCCAACACAAAAACAATGCTTATCATTGCCCCTTCAAAATTTATACTTAAGAGTTTGGATAATCTTTAAAAATGTCGTTCAGGTCTACAAATAGTTTTTCTTGGATGCATACTAGATATCAATGCATTGTGGGTGTTAGAGGGTCCAAGAAATGGGGATAACAAACGGGGATTTTGAATGCATTGTTGAAGCTACGAAGGAGCCATGATTTTTGAATAGCATGAATAACACACTTTATGACAGAGAAATGGTAAGGTGGCCATGGTGACAAGATGGTAAGTAGATGTGTATCGACATCAAATTTCACAATGTGATTGATATGGAGTAAATGATATCAATAATCAAACATAATGAAAGATGAAGGCAAATTTCCTAGGGAGAGTGAGATTTTACATATATTTGACATACCAAGTGCCATGAGCACATTCCTCTAGCTTTAGTGGTTGTTAATTACATTCTATAAAGCAAAGAAAATGCCCTTGAGAATGTAACAACCCTAATTTTTGATAATGAAATTAAATAAATATTGAAATTTAGAATTTCAATGAAAATTAGGCTGGAATAGTAGGGTTATAAAATATGCACTTCTCATAGAAGTGGAATCAAGGTATGAGGGATGTATAATTGAAAACATATGTGATGAACTCTTCAAAATGACTGTAAGCACAACAATTTCTGAATACGGATGAAAAATCTGTATTTTTCTTTATTTTAATGAATGAAAGGGCAAAATGGTAATTTCACAAATAACCAAGACCTGAGACATCCAAATCTGGAATGTACTAGGAAATACGAATTCAATGCCACTAAGTACTCTCAATTCTGAGCTTGGGAGAATAAAATGGATTTTTCTCCATAAAAGGGCAATTTGGTCTTTTCACACTCAAGTGGGGCCCACATGGGGCCCGCAAGGGACCCACAAAGGGTTCCAACGTCTAGGAAAAAAACATTCATCATTAGTCAAACCACTACCACCTGCTAGTGGAGAAGGAGGTGGTAGTGGGAATCTAATAACAATTAAAAATTCAAAAGAAATCAAAGTTATGATTTCAAGTAATCATGAAAAATTCCAAATACCTCTATAAATAGCTTAGAAAAATTCCAAAAATTTCTCTAGTCATCCTCATGAGGTCCTCTAGCTTGGCCTAAAATACCAGCTTCAGAAACCTCCCCAAACTCCCCCAATTTTCTTCACCTTCTTCTCTTATTTTTTTTCACTCAGGGAGCGTCCACAGACGCACCAGGCTCTCCAAACTCAGTGGAGACGTCGGCCCGTTCCAGGACGCATCGTCCCCGATGGAAATGGGTTTCTGCCCAAGAAATCTTATTTCAATTACCCATCTAGCTTTAATCGTTTAAATACCATCTTCACCATTGGATATGTTCGGACAAGATCTAGTTACAAAAGACCTTTGATTTGAGGATGATCCACCTCTTGGATATCCGAAAAATTGAAAACGAAGGTTAACCCAGTTACGGTTACTGTCTCTGGCTGTGTCTTCACCAAATTCCAGCCAATCAGACCAGTGAATGGAGATATTACCCCCATTTATATCTTCAGAATATGGTTTGCTTCAAAAACACCATGGTAGCCCATCTTCTCCGGCAACGACAACGGAGTAATTTCGTCTGTATATTTATCCGGCGTTTAGGGTTTCTACATCTTCTCCGGCTGGTTTTTCTTCTTCTCCGGTGAGATCCTACTCCCCAGACCGGTATAGGTAGGTGCATCTCCCCTTCTCCTTTCAATTCCAGTAGGTATGATGGGTTTTTCGGCAAAGGAGGGATCTCCCTGTCGTTGATCCATCGGAAACAATGGATCCGGCTTGGATGGTTGAGGGCCAATCCATCCACAGCTCAGATGAAACTTTTGAGCCGTTGGATGGATTTCTGGGGACCAAAAACCCTAGGATATGAAATTTGGGCATCAGATGTTATTGGATGGAGGAGATCCAGCGATAGGCGATCTGACGGTCCAGATCGAACTGTCTCGCCTGTAGCAAGTCACCTCTACCTAGCTACCTGGGATAGGCGGCAATAGGCACGGGACGCTGGTCGTCCCGTACCCGAACCCAGGTATGATCTGGGCCGTCCATTCAGTTAAGTAAAAAATTTATTTCTTCAATTCAGAGCCCTATATAGCTTTGATTTTAGATCAGAAAGTTTCTACAGATTCCTTGTCACTTTATCTAGATATTGAATATATTATATCCATGTTTCAAGTTGTGATTATATATGTTATTTGTGAAAATCAGTATCCACGATCATAGATCATGGATCGGATGACTCTAAAAGACAAATATGAATCGATGGATGTCTTAAGAGACACTCTAATACCTTAAGATCAAGTTCAATGTCAGATTTATATTCATAGATATGAATGAATTGATCAAAAACAAAAAAGATGAAATTCAGGCCTTAAAACAGGCTGAAATATTGAAATATTAATTCTGGCTTTAATTGAACTCTGATTTTAGATCATAAACTTTATTTGGAATCATGTTGATGTTAGTAATTCACTAAAATTATTAGATCATTTTTTTAAGTAGTATTTACGTAATCTTTTTTATAAAATTTGAGCCATTGATCTTGGATCATGGCCAAGATGATCCACAATTTGACATCTGAACTATTTGATGTGTTCAGAAGTTTCCAAAATACTAAGAACCATGTTTACAGTATAAATTATGTATCTCTAGATCAATCAAAATGATCAAAAACAGTAAGGTAAAATTTAGCCCTTAAAAAGGGCTGAAATCTTAAATTTTCAATTTCGATCTCAATTGAGATCCAAATTGAGATCGAAAAGTTGGGATGGATTCTTTGTGATAATCCAAATGGACTGAACTTATAAAATTTTAATTTTAATTAATTAAAGTTTCTGTAATTAAGTGGATAAATAACTAACATCCTTAATCTACAAGATCTAGGATGATCAAACCACAAATATCTTATTGGATGATTATTTTATAACATAATAAATAATATCAGTGGATTAAATTGTATTTATTAGGCAGATCTTAAGAGATTTAGCCTTACGGGTTACTAAAACCGTTAAAATTGAATAGTATCTCCTACATCAAGATGATCCAGGATGATTGGACAGCATGGATTTATTTGTATGATGATCTTGAGATAAGATCATAGGGATTTAATGAAGGGATGATGTGGATTTGGGCTAGATCAAGATCTATGCCCTTAAATGGTACAAAGTAACCTAAGATCTCCTTGATCGGGTAGATCAAGGAAGATCAAATCAATGGATGAGATAAATCCATGATTTAATAATTAAATTACATCAATATAATATGTTGGATCTAAAATAAAATGAAGGATCAAGATCTAAACCTTAAAAAGATGAAGGATGACTATGGATCAATTAAGACCCTTAGATCATGATAACATGTTAGATTTCTATTTCAATTATTGAACATTATGATAATTGTCTTTCATTTCTTAGTTGAATTATTTATTTAATTGGTTATTTAATTTTTTATTTAAGTGTTTAGTTACTTGTTATTTATGCTTTAAACTTATGCTTCAATGCTTAAGTAATTGTAATCTCATTGAAATGGTAATTAAATGAAATTAGAAGGAATGGACATTCACATGGAATGTATGATATGGACTTAATGATAGTAAGGACCATAGTTAGTAAGATAATATAAGGAATATAAATTCCTTGGTCCAACTTAGGAAAATAATAAATCTCCATGAATGATATTTTAATTCATGGATTTAATTAAAAATAATTAGAAAGAATACTTAGGATTAAATGCTCATAGGAACCTTATGAAAGGTTGAGTTAGGGTCAAGCTACTGAATGATGGACATAGTGGTTAAGGGGGCTATCTAATAGAACCACGCTCTTCCCCCACCTTTCATTGACGTTTGTGAGGTTTAAACGCCTCCTTACATGAGGATTGAAGTAGCCACTTTGTGTTCAACCATTTAACTAGTAAGCCTTAGCCAATTTGACATAAGAGGAGCAATCTAGACTTAGAATGAAATAAGCTACCCTCAACCAATAAAACATTAATTGGTTGAGTAATAATAATGAGAGCATAAAATGTAGTAAATCATCTAATCTTGATAAAAATTAAAAATCAAGATAAGGATGATCAAACAAGATCCATAGGATCTTGGATGATCAAAAACAAATACTAATGTAGTATTGTAGAGTATGTATGCGTATGTAGAAGAACATAGATAGAGAATCCCAAACCCTTGATCAAATTTGATTCAAGGAAAATTAGGGTATCATCTATAGGAATACATACTTGAATAGGGAGATAACCTTGTATATATGGTATGACAGATGGATGAATCCAAACCATGATGGACATTGTGGAAGAATACACTGCACATGTATGAATCAATATACTACTTTGAGGTAGGTGGATATACAATGATATATTACAGATTCATGTATAAATATACATGATTATCTGTTTAAAAATATAGACCTTCATTATATTAGTATGCTTAGTACCTTATGATCCAACTAAGTGATCCAAAAACATATGATCAAACTAAGGCATCCAAAACATATGAATCAATTAAGGGATCCAAAACATATGATCCAATGAAGGGATCTAAAACATATGATCCAATGAAGGGATCTAAAACATATGATCCAATGAAGGGATCCAAAACATATGATCCATTTAAGGGATCCAAAACATATGATCCAATTAAGGTATCCAAAACATGTGATCCAATTAAGGGATCCAAAATATGTGATCCAATTAAAGGATCTAAAACATATGATAAGTGTAATGACCCCAAATTTTGTAATATTAAAAGCCCATAAAAAGTTTAGTTTTAAAGATAAAGGCATTTTGGTCATTTCACTAGTCACCTTGACTAAACCCAGGAATTTGGTACTAAAAGTAGTTCCATTAGATGTGTCTCGGAAAAAGGAATCCAACGAGACCAAAATCACCCAAAACGGAGTTAAAATGAGCAAGATATGGCCCTTTGAAGTTCAGGGGTAAAACTGTAAATTTTCCAAAAACGATTTAACCTGAAAAACACAGGTGCCCATTTTGATACGGGCACCCCGTCATCTTCAACCTCCTAGAGGTTTCTGGAACGGCGGTGTTTCAAGAAGAAACCACCGCCATTCCAGAGGGTTCCCCACCGCCATTCAAAGGCGGTTAGAAACCCTCTAGAACCCTTTGTAAAAGCTCTATAAATAGAGCTCTTGGGTGCCTCTAATGGCAGCCCAAAAGCCTTGGAGAAAACCAGTCGTGAAGCAGTGACCAAGGGGGGAAAATGTGGAGAGAAAACCACCCACAAAGCAGGTATGCTCCAAAACTCCCTAAACCCATCTCACCCATAGTCCTAGGCTCAGTTTCCCTAGGTTTTTCCATGAAAAACTATGGAGAATAGGCCTCCAGGGAAGCCACAAAGACCCCTGGGACGTCCCCAGGCTGCACTGGTTTGACACGGTCGAACCAGGGTGACCTGAGGACGACCCAGGTCACTAACAGGCGGGACGATCCAACAGGACCGTCCCAGGTCGACGCAGTTTGAAAAAACCAAACGGGCGCGTCTCTAGACGTGCTCGCTAAAGAGACGACGAGCGGCTTTATTGCGCGCGTCTGCAGACGCGCCCGCTGAGGCGCGCGCCGTAGACGCGCAGCGCACTAGCGAGGCGTCATTTTTTTTGGTTCTTAAGAATGCTGGGCGCACATCGCAGACGCGCGGCGCCCTAGCATTCCTCTTTTTTTTGTCTTAAGGCTATATGTACATGCAAATGTTAAAACGCTTATAACTTGAGATCTAGAGCTCCGATTGAGGTGCCGCAAAAGGCGTTGTGTCCGTATCGATGACGCGGACACATATAAACTATAAAATCCCTAATCAAAGCCCAATCAAAGTAGGGCATGACCCTTAGAATAGGATGGTGGCGCGTGACCGCTAGGACTCTAGAAAACTGAGAATACCAAGGCCTAATTAGGACTTTAGGACAACCATAGGCATAGGGATGGACCCCTAATGCCTAAGTAATGAGACCCAAATGCTTTAAACCCATCAAAGATAGGTTAAACTAACCTTAAGTCCCCAAACTATGTTCAGGAGTGTACGAGGACAAGAGGGTGAACGCGACCTAGTCAGGTAGGTGCTCTATCACTATTAGATTCTTTTAAAAGAACTATTGATATTTGAGAACATATGTTTTAGATATATGAATTGATTTGCATGTGATTTGCATGAATTAATTCAGCATGCATGTAAAATGTTTTGTACATAGACATGTTTCGTGAAAGATTGCATATACATTATGCACACATATGTTTTGTAAACAAGTGCACACATTGCATGATTTAAGTACTTGCAAAGATTGTATGTCCTTGAGGGTTGCCAAAAGACGCTGGAGTGCCGAGGGCCAGGCAGTTGTGAGGGACCCAAAGAGGACTGGTTTTGAACAGAGGTTTTTGGCTTATTTGATCGTTCATGATTTGGGCTTGTAAGCTCATGGGTGCTATGCCGAGGGGTGTGGGTTGGCCACCCAGCCTCTACCACTATTAGGTGGATGGGTACCACGCCCAAAAAAGGGCATGTCCCTGCTTCGACTGCATGTGGTACAGGGGGCTACCACTGGTGTCACGACACTGGGTCGAAGTGTCATATGCCCCGTGGAGGTATATGATCCTGTGTCCCTAGGTACCCGGGGACCACATGGCGAGGAGGTCGTGGGCATAGTGGGACCCTATGGTTTCGTGGATTTATGTGCATTACATATGGCATGATATAAGGTTGGTCGACCAAACCATACTAGAGGTCCATGAGTTGGACTCCATGAGGCATCTATTGCATATCATGATGACATCATATATATATATATATATATGATACTTTCACCTTTGGATTATGTGATGTTTTAAGTTATAAGAATTTCAGTTGATTTTGGATTCTTATACTAATATTGAACTCGAGTATTCAAACATACGCATGTTTTGAATGAGCATATGATTTTGAAACATCTCATGCATTTATAAAACTAGTAGTGATAGGCCCTACTGAGTATATTATATACTCACCCAATCCTTAACATTTTTCAGACATCAGTAAGTACTCAAGGACAGGATACGTCCGTACATATCATGGTTTAGGACAGCTTAAAGAGGACATCTATATTAGGGCTACGAGCAAGTGAATCCAAAAGAAAACAAATACACATGTAAGTAAGCTCTCAACCCTCTGGACATGTGTTTGTACTTAGTTACAGTTGGGCTGTGCATTGTGACTGGATAGACCTAGGGAAAAAGCATTTGTGATTTCTAAAGTTGTTCAAAAACTAACTTAGTTGTTGTGAAAACAAATGACACTCGGGGTTTTCCAAATAAAAGATTTTTCCGCTGCATTGCACTATTTTTTTCAAATCGGGATCCCACCTTAGGAATTTAGATTTTTCATCTAAAAATGCATGAGAAAACCCGGGTCGTCACAGTTGGTATCAGAGCCCAGGTTTTATCCTTTCACAGCCAGTCCAGCATGTCCAAAGGTCATAGACAATAAAGAAAATCAAGGATAAGTAGTATAAATAGGAGTAGTAGAGATGACTACTTCTATTCGAGGATTATAATATTAATGACTCAAGACATTTCACCATAAACACATAGGTGGAGAAGGAGATAGTCCTAGCAAATACTTAGATATTGGATTGCTTGAATCCTATCAAAATTATAGGAAATAAGAATTATTGTGCAGTGATGCAAAGATGAAATCTCATATAAGGATTATTGTAAGGTGCAAATATGAAAAATAATATATGGATGATGAGAATGAATGAATGAAGATGATTAAAGGACTTGTTAAAAGATAGAGTTGATCTGCAATAAAGTAATCTCATCAAAGGTGAGAAAATTGAAGAACTTAGGTGGATATCTTTCCATCATAAAGAGTATCAAGGGATATGAGATAAGTATAAGGGATTTAAAAGACAGACTTTGAGATGATTTTGATAATAATAAGAGCGATGAGAATGCAAGATGATACTAGGGGATAATAGTGACTCATACTAGATCACAAAGGTATAGCTCAATACCTTAATTGAAGTCTTATAAAGCGTGAAGAGCTATCAAATAATAACTACTTGAGTACTATGGAACAAATCCGGAGATGCATACAAGTGACATATTATGTGATAGGGAAATGAATTCAACCAAGTCGTGAAAAGATTTTGACGACAATATTGGAGATAATAAATCTATAGATTGATCCTAATAAGAACTTGTAAGAAAAGTATAAGATGATCAAAACGTCAATACCATTGTATGAATTTTATTGAGGCTATAGGCAATTGAGGATTTCAATAATCTTAAGACAGGTATTCACTTTATCATATCCAAGTAACGGAATAGATGAAGTATCAATTATATGCAACAAAGCATATATAGACATTGGTCTAGGTGGACTAAATGAGGATTTTGAAGAAAAAAGAAAGAGAGATAGAGATGTAACTATAAGTATTCAATATTAGAAGATCATGACCTTATGATGACACATACAAATATTTCATCTTAAAGATAACCAATCAACCTCAAGGGAATAATAGTTGAGTTAGCAATGATACGTATGATAGAGAGGAAGCATATGGGGGTTTAAGACTTTGAATAGAGCATTGAATAAAAGGACATTATGCTGCACAAAAGTTTTCAAAGAGGAATGGTGACCAACTAAAAGTTAAAATCCTACAAATGGTTTGATATCAATTATTATTAGATTCTTATCAGATCCATTAACTTATGAAGAACACCAATGAATATAGTCCATAAAAAGAAAATATTGGTGATGTCTTACCTGGCTGCTACATGAGTAAATAAAGGAATTAAGCCCGAAGGGTACCGTCGAGGATCAAATTGAGGTCTTATTATCATACATTTGGGAGACCAAATATCTTAAGACCATCATTAAGTGTTGTCAACTAAATAGAGGCATCCCACCCTAATTAATCAGGTATGTTAATATCTATGAGTTAGTAGTTGAGGTTATAGACTGAGAAGGATGTTATAAGTCTTTAGACTTGAGAACTTGATAGGCTAAGTCATTTAAGGGTATAAGGCCAGTTGATTAGGCCACATCATGAAGAGAAACAATGGACCATGATATATTTGACATGAGTATGCATAAACTCTTCAAGAAGAAAAAGCATTTGATGACTTCAGCATCTATGAAACTTGATGAACAGTTTGAAGGTCCTAATCGTAATATGAGGAAGTATTAATGATGGAAGATGGTACTAATTGGCTTTCATGATTTCATAACCTTGAGTCACGTATGGAAAACAACAGACAGTTGAAATTCAAAGTTAATCAAGGGTTTCGCGATAGAACACATGATACCATATCAGTTATTGAAGTATCTTGGGGACAAGGGTAAGAAGCAAAGTTAGACACAATAGAAAGAAGGTAACTTTTTGGACTTGTGGATAATGAAAGAGATCACTAGATGAAAAGGATTATCCTATAATATTCAAAATAGGAAAAATAAGATAATATGATCTTGAAAGAAGTATATGCATGAGCAAAGAAGCATGATCTTACGAGGAGATTATCTTATACATGATAAGATAAGTATAGGAAACTAAGGAATTCAAGATAGATAAAGTACCGCTAGGAAACGGTATTGATAAGACGACACGTACGAGAGTATGGCACTGCATCAGAGTACACAGCGAAAACAGGCCCATATGGGAGAGGCCTTATAGGAGGAACAATGGAAATAATAAATTGAGGATGAACCTAGAATTGATTTCTAGAGGGGAATGCATTCACCAAGAAATCATCTAAGAGACAAATACCTGGAAGATGATAATTTATGGAATTTCGAGGACGAAATTCTTTTAAGGGGGTAATAATGTAATGACCCCAAATTTTGTAATATTAAAAGCCCATAAAAAGTTTAGTTTTAAAGATAAGGGCATTTTGGTCATTTCACTAGTCACCTTGACCAAGTTGTGTTTCATCTATTTATTTATGGTGAACTGCCTTGTGCATTAATATTGTAATCCTCAAGTAGAAGTAGTCATCTCTACTACTCCTATTTATACTACTTCTTGATTTTTTGGACTGGCTGTGAAAAGATAAAACCTGGGCTCTGATACCAAATGTGACGCCCCGGGTTTTCCCATGCATTTTTAAATGCAAGATCTAATTCCTAAGGCAGGATGCATCCCTATTTGAAAACCATTTTATGAAAACCATGCAATGTAGTAGAAAATCTTTAGTTTTAAACTCATTTTGAAAACCCCGAGTGTCATTTGCTTTCACAATAACCAAAGTAGTTTTTGAAAAACTTTAGAAATCATAAATGTTTTTCCCCAGGTCTATCCAGTCACAACTCACAGCCCAACTGTAAATAAATACAAATACATGTCCAAAGGATAGAGTGTTTACTTACATGTGTGATTGTCTCCTTTTGATTTACTTGCTCATAGCACTAACATAGGCGTCTTCTATTCGTGAATGGAGCTATCCTGAAAAATGTTAAGGATAGGGCGAGTATATACTATACTTAGTAGGAGTCTATCACTACTAGTTTTACAATGCATGCTACGTTTAAAATCATATGCTCTTTAAAACATGTGCATGTTTGAACACTCATGTTCAATATCGATATCATAAACCATTGTCAAGTTGGAATACTAACGACTTAAAGAATCACACAAACCAAGTCGAAAGTATCATATATATCATAAACATAATGATATGCATAAAATGCTCAACTGAATCCAACTCATGGATATCTGGTATGGTATGGTCGACCAACCTCATGTCATGCCATATGCAATGCAAGTAAATCCACGAAACCATAGGGCCCAACTATGCCCATGACCTCACAACCGTGTGGTCCCCGGGTACCTGAGGACGCTCGGTCATAGCCTCCATGGGGCATATGACACATCGACCCAGTGCCGTGACAACAGTGGTAGCCCCTTGTACCACATGCAGTTGACGTAGGGACGTTGCCCTTTTTGGGCGTGGTAGCCATTCCACCTAGTAGTGGTAGAGGCTGGAGGCTAACCCAGACCTCTCCGCATAGCGCCTACGAGCTTATTAGCCCAAATCATATAAGATCAAACAAGCGAAAACCTCTTCTTCAAAACCTGTCCTCTTTGGGTCGCTTACAACTGCCTGACCCTCACAACTGCCTACCCAACGTCTTTTGGGCACTCCAGCGTCTTTTGGTAACCCTCAAGGACATGCAATTTTTCAAGAACTCAATGCTCACAAATCATGCAATATATGCAATTGTTTACGAAACATGTCTGTGCATAATGTATTTATCATATGTACGCTAAATTAAGTCATGCTAAATAAGTCATATACTTATACTTAAAACATGCATTCAAAACAATCATGGCTCTTTTTAAAAGTCTAGTAGCGATACCTACCTCAAAGTCTCCTGGAGTTGCGTCCTTTATCACTCAACCCGTCCCTGGGTCTCATTTATAAACTCCTGGGTATAAATGGATACAAGGAGTCCTTATCAATTTCATTCTATTTAGACATTAGATTGCTAGATCTGCCTTTTAGGGTCCATGGTCCTTGCTTAATTCATTGTCAGGCTAGATCCTATGATGTGGATCTACTATTCCATGGTTAACTCTGCGTGTCCCAATTCCCAGGACACCTGTGCATCCTGGTTGAACCGCGACCGCCTCAAGTGCGTGCGCGCCCAAAGGCCGCTCCAAGGGACCACGTTTTGCACGTGCACATGCAAGCTCAAGGGACGCGCTATGACGCGCATCTTGGATGGCATCGCACGGACGCACCTTTGGTGTAACATGGCGCGTCTCAGCTCCTAGGGCACCTCGTGCATCCTGGTCGAGCCAGGACCCATGCCCCATGTTGCGCGCGCACCCAAAGGCCGCACCTGGGACAGTGTACGCACTGACATATGCCCGGAACCCATCCCAAGGACCCTGTCCCAGGCGTATGTGGAGCATGGCGTCCCTAGGATGCCTTGTTCGTGCAGGGCCAGCTGGAACTGGTCTTGGAGCGTTTTCCAGCCAAGAAATCTGACTGGAAAACGTCTGGGAA
Source organism: Warburgia ugandensis (assembly GCA_035236585.1). Classification (NCBI taxonomy): domain Eukaryota; kingdom Viridiplantae; phylum Streptophyta; class Magnoliopsida; order Canellales; family Canellaceae; genus Warburgia; species Warburgia ugandensis. The sequence continues at coordinate 54,465,683 of CP141128.1, read as the reverse complement.
CGCTAGATCCAGCATGGATCTAGCCCGAAAAGGGGAAGAACCAAGGAAAGACGGCTTACTTGGGCAGCTAGGGAGTGCCTATCACTAGTGGTAGAGCGCGTTCCAGTTCTGGAAATCCTTTGTCGCCGGAAATCTAGATGAAGGGGAAAAACCCCAATGCCCAGATCGGAAAAGAGAAGAGAGGGGAAATGGGGAGGCGGGAACGGAATGGTCTGCCTGACTAGGGCCTGACCGTTGCCAAAAGAATGCAGAGAGACAGGTTCATGACGGGTTTCCGATTTTTGCCGGAAACCCCAATCCCAAAATCCCAGAAACCATGCTTTTGGAGAGGGGGAGATGGGGCTTTTATATAGGGGAGAAGGCGATGCCCCTCAATGGCGGTGCCGCCATTTCCCCTCGTGTGTTCTGGAGAAATCGGGAGAAAAGGGTTTTCTGGAGAAGTCTGGAGTGGAAGACGACAAGGGGTGCCGTTATCAAAATGGCCCCCTGCATTTTTGTTCTTTTTCGTTTTTCTGTTTAATTTACAAAACTGCCCCTGATCTTTAAACGATCGTAACTTCTTCATACGAACTCCGTTTTTGGCGTTCATTGAGGCGTTGGATTCCATTTTTCGAGTAGAATCTAATGGTACTAAGTTTCCTCACAAATTTATTCATTTAATATTTTAAATAAAGTAAAACATTTAACACAGTTCATGTCCTATAAGATGTCCAATTTCTTATTAAAAAATAGCATAATTTGCTCGGGCATTACAAGGTCATGGTTGAATCTTTTGTCATCATCCACTTTGTCCCTTCTTTGCTTGATGGTTTTCCTCATAACCTTTCAGTCCAAAAGTTCTATACTCAATCCAGTAGGGGTAGTCCTTAGGAAATTCCTTCAATTGATTTTTTGTACTTGGTATATGCTCATAACAACTAACTATTTGTCTAAAGGCAACGTAACATTAAATCTTCACCTTATAGTGTGCTAGCCATCTCACCTTCTCTCCTTCCATCCCCTATGTCAATATATTGTTCAATCTTTTATCAAGGCTTTATCGTCAACCATGCAGTCTGTATTGTCAAGAGGTATCCTCATAAGTATTGATTTTCTCAATTCCTCAAAATTTATCCTTCAAGTGCCTCCTCATACTTTGCTTATAATAGCAGTTCTCATTCAATAGCTACTACATCAAGTTATGCTGAAGCTGTTAAATCATCAAATTTGAAAAATTCTCAGGTAAGCATGGAACATTTTCGTAGACATATAGAAAGACTTTATTTGATTACCTATTGATCTCTTTCCAGATATATCTTTGTCATAAGCTCAAGGGTCTTTAAAGTGATCGGTACTTATCTACCTTTCTTTTCAATCCAAGTTAGCAGTATTTCTCAGACCCAAAGTAATTTCTTCACGTTGTCATGGTAGCCATTAAGGTTTGAAAAACTTTCACATTGGTTTAGATCACTTCTTATTTTTGCTCCTATCTCAGTTGCTACTGTCCTCATCAACTGTCCTCATACCCTCAACTGACTTAGTCTAACAAGTACTTTTCTTTTCAAGGAAAACTCAAGTCTAAGGACTTATAACATCCCTTTGAGTATATAACTACGACTACTAACTCATAGATACTAGCATACTTGATTAAATATGGTGGGATATCATTATTTTAGTCAATAGTACTTTAAAGGTAATGACTAAATAATGGTTTTAAGATATTTGCTCTTCCAATCTATGATAGTAAGACCTCAATTTGATCCTTGATGGTACCCTTCTTGCTAAATGGACAAGTCACTGTCCCTGCTTAATTCCTTTTTCAATATATTTTATTGGCAAGGTGGGATATCACCAAATTTTCATTTTTATGGATTATATCCATTGGTGTTCCCCATAAGCTAATGGATCTGATAAGAAACTAATTGTAATAATTGATATCAAACCATTTGTAGAATTTAATTTCTAGTTGGTCACCATTCCTCTTCGAAAATTTCTTGTCGCATAATCTCCTGAAATTCGATACTCTACTCAAAGTCTTAAACCCCATATGCTTTTTCTCTTTTATACTCTTTTACAATAAGATCACCAATTCATCTATCATCGTTCCTTTGAAGTTGATTGGTTTATCTTCCTCACTCGATGAAAGATTTGTATGTATCTTCATAAAGTCATGATCTTCTTCTTTTGAATATTCAATATTCATTGAATACTGATAGTTACATCTCTGTATCTTTCTTTCTTTTCTTCAAAATCCTCATTTTTGTCTACCTAGATCAATGTCTTCATGTGCTTTGTTGCATATAATCGAGCATCGCATCTACTCCTTTACTTAACAGATATGATAAACTGAATGCTTCTAAGAAATTGAAATCCTCAATTGCCTATAGCCTCAATAAAATTCATACAATGTCTTAATAATGACATTGACGTTTTGATCATGCTATACTTTTTTGTTACAAGTTCATGTTAGGATCAATCTATTATCATCCTTAGTATTATCATCAAAATCTTTTGATAACTTGGTTGAATTCATTTCCCTATCATCTGTATACATCTTCTGATTTGCTCCATAATACTCAGGTAGTTATTATTTGATATCACTTCACTCTTCATGAGACTCCAATGAAGGTATCCAAAATTGAGCTAAGTCTTTCAGGATCCATACCTTTGTGATCTAGTACGAGTCACAGTTACTTCCTAATATTATCTTGCATTCTCATCCTTATTAGATTATCATCAAAATCTTCTCAAAGTCCATCTTTTACATCCCCTATCATACTCATATCATATCCCTTGTGATAGTGTTCTCATATTCTGATATTCTTTATGATGGTAAGATAGCCATCTAGGTTTCTTCGATTTTCTCACCTTTGGTGAGATTGATCTATTATAGGTTAAAACTATCTACTAACAATTTCACATCGAAAGTCATCTCAACTATTGGATCATTCTTTTAACACCTATAAAAGATAAAAAACACTAATTAATACTTAGAAATTTATGATGAATGACATACTTACTCTATATTAGCTTCTAAACCTACAAAAGATTAAAATTTTGGATTATAAGCTTCTGAACCTACAAAAGGTGACTCGCCCGTGTCACCCCTCCTGACTTGTCTCGGTGAGCCGAGTTGACTCAGGTGAGCCTCTATTCTAGCTAATCTAGGAAGGCATTCACAAATCTAAGATGACTGTTGCGATCCTTGCAATGCAAGGAACAAGACCCATCTATCCATTTGCTATCAGAGAAGATCCGATCGTCGATCATGGCCAAACACTTGATGGAACTAGATCGTCAAATCTGTGATTGATTTGACTACCCATCATCATCATCATCATCTAATCATTGATCTATCTCTAAATGATGGATTTGTGACTGATTGTGGAGATCCTACCATGATCCAACCATTGATCTACCTCCAAATGACATATTTGAACTTATTACAACCATTCATCATGATTTGACCATTGGTCTACCTCCAAAAATCATATCTGCGATGGATAGGAGTTTCCATTTAGGTTTGGATATAATTTTTACATTAGACAAGATATGATATCAGATCTAACCCTTCATCTCAATCTAGCTGTAAATTAATGAATAGGCTCTAGATCCATACTTGATTCAAGTACTTCTGTAATGACCCCAATTTTTGTAATATTAAAATCCCATGAAAAGTTCAATTTTGAAGATAAGGGCATTTTGGTCATTTCACTAGTCACCTTGACTGAACCCATAAAATTGGTACTAAAAATGGTTCCATTAGATGCGTCTCAGAAAAAGGAATCCAACGAGACCAAAATCACCCAAAACGGAGTTAAAATGAGCAAGATATGACCCTTTGAAGTTCAGGGGCAAAACTGTAAATTTTACAAAAACGGTTTAACCTGCAAAACACAGGGGCCCGTTTTGATACAGGCACCCTTCATCTTCCACCTCCGAGAGAGTCCTAGAACGGCGGTGATTGGAGGGGAAATCATAGCCATTCTGGAGGTTTCTCCACCGCCATTCAAAGGCGGTGAGAGCCCCCTCCAGAACCCTCTCTTAGCTCTATAAATAGAGCTCTTGGGCGCCTCTAATGGCAGCCCAAAACGTTGAAGAAAAATCAGTCGTGGAGTAGTGACCTAGAGGGGAAAACAAGGAGAAAAACCCAGCAACGAGCCAGGTACGTCCGAGATCGCTCAAAACCCATCTCCACCATAGTTCCAGGAATGATTTCCCTAGCTTTTTGCATGAAAAACCATGTAAAACGGAGCCCAGGAGAGCTACCAAGGACCCAGGGACGTCCCCTGGGTGGCACTGGTTCGACAGGGGTTGAACCAGGGTGTCCTGAGGACGCCCTGATTCCCCAACGAGCGGGACGTTCCAGTCGGAACGTCCCACGTCGACTCCCGTTTAAAAAACCAAACGGGCGCGTCCATGGATGCGCCCGCAAAAGAGAGAGACGGGCGGGAAGTTCTGTGAGTCTGCAGACGTGCCCGCTGAGGCGAACTTCATAGGCTTGCAGTATGCTAGTGTCGCGGTTTTTTTTTGGTTCCTTAAGGAAGCACATCGCAGATGCGCAGCGTCCTGACATTCCGTCTTTTTATTTTTAAGACTCCTATGCACGTACGACACTAAAACGCTTATAACTTGAGATCTAGAGCTCCGATTGAGGCGCCGCAAAAGGCAATGTGTCCGTGTCGACAACACGGACACATTCAAACTATAAAATCTCTAATCAAGGCCTAATAAAAGGTGACCCTTAGAATAGGATGGTGGCGCGTAGCCACTAGAACGTTGGAAAACTGAGGATACTAAGGCCCAATTAGGACCTTAGGACACCCATAGGAATAGGGATGGACCCCTAATGCCTAAGTAAAAAGATCAATTACTCTAAAACCTATAAAAGATAGGCCAAACTAACCTTGATTCCCCAAACCATGATCAGGAGCGTCCGAGGACAAAAGGGTTAGTGCGACCTAGCTAGGTAGGTGCTCTATCACTATTAGATTCTTTTAAAAGATCTATTATTGTTTTGAGAACATATGTTATAAGTATATGACTTGTTTAGCATGACTTGATTCAGCATGTATGTGATAAACGTTTTGTACATAGACATGTTTCGTAAATGATTGCATACACATTATGCACATATATGTTTTGTAAACAAGTGCATACATTGCATGATTTAAGTGCTTGCAAAGATTTCATGTCCTTGAGGGTTGCCAAAAGACGCTGGAGTGCCGAGGGCCAAGAAGTTGTGAGGGACCCAAAGAGAACAAGTTTTGAAAAGAGGTTTTGGCTTATTTGATCTTATGTGATTTGGGCTAGAAAGCCCGTGGGTGCTATGCCGAGGGGTCTGGGTTGGCCACCCGGCCTCTACCACTCCCAAAAAGAGGCAAGTCCCTACGTCGACTGCATGTGGTACAGGGGGCTACCACTGGTGTCATGGCACTGGGTCGACGTGTCATAGGCCTCGTGGAGGCTATGACTGAGTGTCCTTAGGTACCCGGGGACCACACGGCGAGGAGGTCATGGGCATAGTGGACCCTATGGTTTGATGATTTATGTGCATTGCATATGGCATGATATGAGGTTGGTCGACCATACCATACTAGAGATCCATGAGTTGGATTCCGTGAAGCATTTTATGCATATCATAATGTTATGATATATATGTATATGATACTTTTGATTTTGGATTATATGATCCTTTAAGTCGTTAGTATTTCAGTTTGACAATGGATTTTGATGTCGATATTGAACTTGAGTATTCAGACATGCACATGTTTTGGAAAGAGCATATGATTTTAAAACATCGCATGCATTATAAAACTAGTAGTGATAGACTCCCACTGAGTATAGTATATACTCACCCTATCCTTAACATTTTTCAGGATAGTTCCACTCATAAATAGAAGACGTCTCAGGAGATATTAGTGCTATGAGCAAGTGAATCAAAAAGAAGAAATTTATACATGTAAGTAAACTCTCAACCCTTTGGACATGAAGTTGTATTTAATTACAGTTGGGCTGTGTGCTGTGACTAGAAAGACCTGGGGAAAAATATTTATGAATTTTGAAGTTTTTCAAAAACTACTTTAGTTGTTGTGAAGGCAAATGACATCCAGGGTTTTCAAAAATGAGTTTAAAACTAAAGGTTTTCCGCTGCATTGCATGGTTTTTATAAGAATGGTTTTCAAATAGGGATGCATCCCACCTTAGGAATTAGATATTGCATTTTAAAATGCATGAGAAAACCCGGGTCGTCACACCTTCTGATCTAACCATAGATCTATCACCAAAGCCCTAGAATGACGATGTATCTAGCGCATTCCTAAGATCTTATTGTAGAATTGACCATCTAATGCCAGATCTGTGAGATCAAGTGCTACACTTCTTTTTGATCTATAGTTCAAGCTAATTATATTTTTCTATTTTTTAAACCACCATATTGAACTCTTGAAACTCTTCCATGGTTGGAGTTATAGATCAACATATATTGTTTTCCCCAATAAACTAATCAACAAGAAAGAGAAGATTAAAACCTTCTATTTATGGATTGACGACGAAGCATACGACTTTTTCAAGTGATAGATCAAGCTCAAGAAGTTACACACGAGAACCGAGGATAAATGTCGTGTGAGGTAGGTGGATTAAGATTTTGCTATTTTGTGAAGTTTAATAATTACCATATCTTTATAAGTATGATGGAATGCATGATAATTTATAAATCGATGTATTTAGTTACTAGAATTATGGAAACATGTGATAAGTTTAGAAGTTATATTATGATACTTTTTAAATTATTGAATCAAGAATGGAAGGACTAATGTAAATAGAAAATATTAATGTTAACTTAGTTGTAACCCCCAAACAAAAGAATGAAAACTATACTTATTGACTGAATATACGTTTAACAAATGTTGACAATACTTAGAACCATGATATATATTTTGATTAGCTATAGATGCGAAATGAACTTAAAATACTTATTTTATCACAATTATAATGTTGAGATAAATGAGTAATTGGACTACACACCTTGATTTTGAACATACATTTATTTTAAGCAAACATTTTAATACCTTACACATACAACTAAGACATAAGGTTAAATCTTACACATACAACTAAGACATAAGGACTTGTATATTAGTACTATAAAACTTGGAACGCCTTGAACGACATGAAATATTAATAAGTATATCAACAATAAAGTAAAGATTTAGAGTAGCTCACAAGGTTTTTGAATTATAGGAAGACCTAAGCAAAGGTGCTAGAAGTTGTTGTAATTGTAACTTAACAACTTGAGAATGATAAAATAATTAACATTTAAACTAGGAAAGAATATGCTTAACGATATATACATACAATAGATATTCACGAGCCATAACCTTAAGTTGTAACATGTGTGTCCTTACTAATAAAGTTTTTATGACCAGTTTAACTAAGATCCACTTATCGATAAGTGCTTTTAAGATAATGTATAAAGATTAACTTTTGTAATTATTGCATTGGATGTACATTTTTTGAGAACCGAAAGAGCATTACCTAATTTTATGAATAAGGACTGCATGTGTTGAATGCTCATGAAGATATGTTTTATAGTTGGTTTGAGAATGTTGGTTAAAAATGAATATACTTGATTGGCTTCTCAAGAAATTTTGAAATAGCAGTTTATTTTCATAAAATGATTTTGGAGATATGATTTGGGCGGGCACTCGATGAGTAGTCGTAAGTCCTAATGGATAATCATTTGTCGATGTTTAGGCAGGCATTCTGTGAGTAGTTGTAAGCCCTAATGATTATGGATTACGTCGATGGTTTGACAGGCCCTCTATGAGTGGCCATAAGTCTTAATGGATATGGTTTTATTGATGCTTAAGCATGTGCTCTATGAGTAGCTATAAGTCCTGGTGGATATGGATTTCATTGATGTTTTAGGCAGGCACTCTATGAGTGCCCTAAGTCCTAGATCACTCGACTGGTGCTCTAGGAGTACCGTGAGTCTTGGAGGCCTGTTATGTGTAGTAAGTCTTAAGACCCTATGCCAGGAGGTGCTGTTAGACATTGATCTCTAAGATGATTTGATGCAAGCCTTGCAATGGAGACAGGGGGCAGTAGGAGTATCTTCTCACAGGGAAGTGCTCTGAGTGGTAACTGGGTAGCCCCAATGAGGTTCGACGAGTTATGGTTTTTGTAGGTATCCACGAGCAGATGTAGAGGCCACAGTAGTCACCTGTGGGTGATGGTAGGGCCCTATGAGCATAGTTGTCTAGTGTGTGTGATATTTACATGGGTCATGTCTTAGGCGTTAGACCTGATCCAGGGTGTTTTGATTGTATGGCACCACAATTGGAGTGATTAGTTTTGCATGACGATGTGGGCAAGGACATTTACCAGTTCTGAGGAAGAAGCCTAAGGCCAGCAATCTAGTAATGGTGAGGTACCTGTAGGAACCAAAAGTATAAGTTGACTGGTTATACTTTTGAAATAACATTACGTGGCTTTTGGTTTTGTCAGATTACAAATTTATTGATTGTTGGCTTGCTATTTTAGAACGTCTTGATTCTTCTAAACCAATAGTTTTACCCTGGTCATATTTGCTAAGGTGTTAGATTAATTGAGTATTGTGAGTGATTTTGCATGATCATATACTAAATAGTACTTGTACATGAAAAATGTATTGTGTTCATAAAGAGAAAGATGTTAGATGACTACCTTTACAAATGATAACGAGAATGTTAAATACCCCACTCATATGTAGATTTAAGTATCAAACGACAAACAACTTAGACATTTAAAGTAATATCTTAAGTAAATATATAATGTAAATGAATCTAAAGAACTATGTGTCGTGAAGGAATTTGGAATGCTATGTGTGTATTCATGGAAAATAATATCAGTACAATCAAATGCTTATGCCACGATATAGCTTGGAATATTTAAATCCATAGGAAAAATATGATTCATTAGCCATAAGGAAACTGTACATGTAAACTGATTTCATAATGGTACAATCTAAGAACTTATAATTTCAGCATGAGCACCATGGAAATGGCATGAAGCTTTGTTTAAGTAGGATATATTCTCAAAACAGATTGATTTATGTAAATCATGTATTGCATGAAAAAATAGCTACTTATTCCACCTACACAAGTGCTAGCTTGCTGAGACATTGTAACTATTTACAATGTCTCAGATTTGAAGGATTAGAATGGAAAGATGAATAGGTTGAACGTGAGACCAGCTATGGAGTTTGGTATGTCAGACGATGGAGGTTTTCTAGTATCTAGATGGTGAGCTTTCAAACCTTAGACTAGTTTTCTGATTTAGTGGAGAATGAGAATGTATATATTTACTTTTGTTTTGTGGATTCAATTGTATTTAAGGGGATATGTTGTGATATGATTGTGATTGGAGGTTCTGGGAAGTGATAAGTATTGTATATTTTTTTTCAAAAATGATGAATAAAATTATTCGTATTGCTTTATCAGGTGTCCGTACGCATGCGTCAAATGTGCATGTCTGAAAAACAAAGAAAACTCTCCCAAATTTTCAATAGAAATAACACTCAAGATTTTCAGAAAAACTTAGAAAAAGAAAAGGAAAATTTTCATTGTTTTGATTTCAAAATGAATTTTAAACAAGGGATATCCTGAATGTTGAAAATAGTTCTCATAAGGCATTTTTTTAAACCCTGAGTGTCACATTAATAGCTCAATTTGTCTTCTTCAGATGACAACAAATCTACTTTATTTCTTGTCCTTTCCCTTGATCAATCACTTTCTCACAACACCTCCTATATCACCCTATCTTCCTTTATTTTCTCCTCTACGTTTCTCTCCTCTTATCCCATCTTTCATACTTGAAAAATCACACCTCCCTTGAAAAATCATGCATAAACATTGACAATTCTACTGATCATTTGCTACTCTACTTTCCTCTTCTTCCCTTAAATCTCTTCTCAATTCACCAATATTTTTTTCCATCCAATCGTAGGCCAAGCTAGTGTTAAATTCCCTCTTGAAAACAAGTTTCCTTCTTCTTAGAAAATGTAGAGCTCCCTTGAAAAATGGTGGTTTGCTCATCAAAAATATTTCAACCATTAGGATGCTTTGCTTTGCTTCACTCTCTTGCATGGCTTAATGTCATTGGTCCACCCTAACATTCCTTCTTCTTATTGGATGATCTAGGATAGCCCTAAAAGAGAGTATGACTGTGATCTATTGATTTCCCTTAAACTCTCTCTCTCTCTTCTCCACATTTTTACTCCTTCAATATCTCATGTGAAAATGTGTTTTTAAGTGCATCCCCCTCACACCCCCCCCCCCCCCTCTTCCGCATAGAAATAGTGGACTCCCATTAGTAGGTCCCCTTTTGGAGTTAAGTAAGAGAAAGCAAGAGAAAGAATCTTTCATGCAGTTCCCTGTCTTTAAGCTATTTCACTTCAGAACAAACTCCATATGCATGATTCCTTGCATGGTAGTTTACTTGCATGAATGCATTGGAAGTTTTCCACTTTATCTTTTGACATAGACAACCTCTTTTGAATGGATAACGTTGGTTGCATGCATGGGGTTTCTGATTATAGTAAATTTGATAAGTGCACCCCCATCATAGTATTCTGTTCTTCTTAGCTTCATGGTTCTTGGCATGTACCATGGCTTGGCTTGAAAAGCAGGATAACATTTTTCCCACTTGTGCACTAATCTTACAAAATATAAAATAATCCTTGGTTAGTGATAAATTGAGTAAATTCATGATTAAAAATGCTAGTTCTAAGGATATTATTTGTAATATATATATATATATTAAATACCCATATTCTTACATTTTGCTAGTCCTTGAGCAAAACTACAAAGAGAAAAAAATCTAAAAATCTTAACCACTTTGCAGGTGTTGTTGTCTACATTTAGCATTTGTAGAAATTCTTTAAACCCCTAGGTTACCCATAGTGGATGAGTTATACCATAAACATTTCAAAAACACATATGGAAGTCGGTGAGTCCTTTCTTTTGTAATGAACTATTGGCACAAGTCCTACATTTTGTCTCTGTGGACCAAGGGGAAAGGAGGCTTAACAGGATTAAATACTAATGATGCAAGTTCTTCCCTCCATTTGACAGGCTTAACATGATTGAATCTCATGGGAAAATGTTAAACTTAACAAAAATCCCTGCTCATTCATAACCACATCCAAACCATACTACTCTAGATCGAGTAGGACTTTTACTAGGATCAAACATAAGGCTTAGGATAGGGTTAACAAAGAAAGTGGTATAAGGGTAAACAAAATGGTCTAAAAAATATGTAAAGGTCTTCTACTAATACTCACAATCTTCTTTTCACACACGAGATTGAATGAATTCCTTTTTCTTCGTATTCTTTTCTTCTCTTTCCCATTTGACTTTTGAGCATAGACTTTTTTTTGGACAATTAAAATTTTTTCTTCTTTAAAGCACTTTAATGTTCACCCCCCTTAAATCATATTGTTTATACTACATTAAGATATTTCTCCAACCATCTCTACATATTTCTAGCATAGATTTGGTGACACCCCAAGTTTTTACACACCATATAAACACCATTTTTTGTTTTTTGAATTTAGGATCCTTGTTTTAAAACTTTGAATCTTAAAATCAACTAAAAATGAAAACTTGAAATAAACGTATTCATTTCAAAACCCTAGGAGTGATATAACCACAAAATCACGAATTTAATAGTGAAATGATATTCCCATTTCTATCGAAAATCCGATAGTCTCCTCTATATTTTGGACTATCACATATAACAAATGCGATACAATAATACCTGATAAGTATAATAAACATAAATAAAGAACCTAGGAGACTTAGTCTCCATACCCATCTATCCAAATCAATTACAAATCTCGATAAAACCATATACCTTAGAGGTAAATTAAAAATCAAACATATAATAACATTGGCCATAGTTTGTACATGCACAACCATCACATTCAATATGAATGCATCCATAATCTATATAACAAATGTAAACTATACAAATATACAGTCCATAAATAATAACTGAGTTAAGTTTTTGAATAAACCATGTCCATTGTTGAAATCTAATCTATGCACCGCATGAAGGCCTCCAACACCCTCAATAACTCTACTAGAACATCATACCTACTTCTCTCTTTTTATCTGAGGCATTTGAAAAACATCGCAATGCTTTAGTCAGTCATGCTTGCATAGGTGACGATGATGATGATGATGATAATAATAATAATAATAATAATATTTAACATTATGAAAAGATCTACATCAAACCTCAGGGCATGTGATAAAACATCAAACTCATGAAATTAGTTCTAACATGATCTCAATATGAGAATAAATGATAATGTAGTACAATCTAATTAGCATCAAAACTAGCTAGATAGGTGGAAATATCCAAGGCAGCAAAATTGTAAGTGTTGTAAATAAAGTAATGAATCCAAGCCACCTGCATGTTCCAAATATGCAGAGTAAACAAAGCCTCGAAAGCTCATCTAATGACAACATCAAATCAATGTAACTTATTCTAACCACATGTATAAAAACATGTCAAATCAACTGAGCTTCTAGGGCTCATAAATATGCCAAAATCACATCACTGTGAAGCATTAAAAGCTCCAAGAATATATTAATAAATGTGAGTATCATCATCAAGGGCACCCTCACACATAGGTCTCAAGAGTGTCATAATCACATCAATGCAATTCATCAAATATCCAAGGAAAATTTCAATGAATATAAATGTGTGAGGGTCTCACGAGTACCAGACACTTGTAAATTTGGTCATGAGTGCTCATACCACTCCCCCACGCGTGTCGCTTTTAGGGCTGCCCTCAACACAATCACCTCTTAAGATGTGTTGTAACATCATGGGTACACAAGGAATATCCATCCTTGTGCACTCTTTGCATGGTAAAATCAATAATCAAGAAGTGCATCGATCACCGTGTTGCACTGGTTACCAACTCCTGGGTCTACCACTGACACTCCATGCCGACATCAGAATGTGAGACTAGACATCTATCCTGCATGGGAAGGATCCAAACTGTAGCATGGACTACCCATGATCCCACTCCCTATAGGACGGTGTCAAATCATCACCATCACAAAGGTAGATGGTGGGTGGTTAGACCTACAACCCTACTAGCATAGCATCCACCGGGCAGAAACAACATCATAAATTCATGAATATATAGAAATCACATATCCCATGTATATAAAAATGGATACAAAATCTTGTAGTGAAATAATGAAAACTAAGAGCACTTGTGGCTTGCCATCCTAAGGTACTGCCCCTCATCTTGGGGTTAGCCTCTCAAGGATCAACCACTAAGTCTTCACCTCCACAGATAAATAAGTGGTAGAAATTGAGCATTCATATGCCTCAATATGCCACAGTACACATAATGACTGTATAATGAATTCACAGGTCATAATAAAATATTCAAATCATGTAACATTTGTATCACTTATAAAATATGAATAAATTGTGATCAAATCATGCATTTGTAGATAAATACTAATCCATGAAATCATGTGCATGGACTTCACTAGTAAATAAACTCAATATCTCAACATGAAATCATGGTATAATAGTGATATGATGCCATGTATGCGTGAAATTTAAAAAACATAAACATGTCCATTATTAATTGTCATCACCTACCTCAGATGACCATCACTTGTCTGTACCTCTCAAATCATGATTGGACTTTAGTCTAGCTTAGTCCACCTCAGTCCCATCTCTTGGATACACATCACATCTAGCTCTCACTTAGAATCCAAGTTATTTGAGTTAGATTCTTAGTTATAAAACAAATATTATATTATAAATCATAATTTGTTGTATTTCAATACTATCTAATGATTCACATCCATGGCATCTCAAGGTGGAGCTTGCTCCAGTTGACTGACAATCCAAATCACACTACACCGATCCTAGTAACAATTATCAAATTCCTTTCATAATTTTATCATTATGTATTTTAGAGCTTTCATGCTCATATCAAGTCAATCTTAGGTAATTTATTGTTTAATCAACCACTTGGGAACTATTATATGCAAATCATGCACAATCTTATCTAATCTTATCTAAATAAATAAAATCAACTACTTAAGATGATAATCCTGCCTCATGTAAATCCATTTGAAGATATCTAGCTATTTGTGATGTTAGATCGTCAACTGATTGATTTGAAGGTGCCCGATCAAAGATATCCGTATTGATCTGATGACACTTCTGCACTTAATCATCCTAGAGAAAAGAATAAATAAGTAATTCTAATAATCCCAATAAATCATTTGAATGGTATGGATCATTGAATTTGATCCCATTTTATACTTGAATCCTTGATTGATCTTAGCTGTTGATTAAGATCAACTAAACCATCTCAAAATACTTCAGATCCAAGATATCTCATATGGATCTTGATCTACATGTCATGAGGTTCACAATGAAATATTTAGATCTTAAAATAAGGTCGTATCATCACAGATCAAATGATCTGACATTTGATCAAAGATCTAAACATGACCAATGTTCGGATCTTCCCTGATCAATGAATGGAAAGATGGGTGTTGTTTCTCAAGTTGCAAGGATTGCGAGGGTTATCTCAGATCTTCAAGATCCTCCTTGGATAGGCCAAAATAGAGGATCAAAGCTTAACAGTTAATAGGGTCCACTATGTTAACTCAGCTCCCCAAAAAGAGTTAGGGACGAGTTGACTTGGTGAGTTAAATCAACCCTAACTTGCCAGAATGAGGAAACAGGGGGAGGAGATGTTGGCCGATGGTGGGTTTATGTTCTATCACTGCTGGAGCCTGATAGAGGAGGGAAAATGGAGAGGGCAAAGGGGAGACCAAGGCATGCTAGACTGTTCCATGGCCAAGCCATGTCGATGAATGGACAAGGCAAGACAGGGGAGGAAAGCAGCCTATGTGGCTGGCTTGTGTGCACAGGCGTGTTGGGTTGGCTACATTGTACAGAAACTTGACCGAGGAGGAAAGAAGAAGGAAAGGGTGGGATGCTGGTGCCGAAGAGGAGGTTATCGAGGATCTCCATGTGTTGTTGGTGGGTAGATAGGGTTCCTGCATGGGGTTTTCAAGTCATTGGAGAAAAAGAAAATGATGAACTTTCTATTGTTGCTAGGGAATAGAGGGAGTAGGGAAACAAAAGGTGGGTATGGGTCTCTATCGCACAGGAACAAGGAAGATTGGCTGGGGTTGTGTGTCAGTGTTGATGATTGGAGGAAGGTGGGTTATGTGCTTGGTACATTAATGGAGATAATCCTAACAAGGGGTTTTTATTAGGCATGTCACAGGTGGAGTGCCGCGCCAGAGCAGGGATGATTTGGGATCTCCCTGCATCACTGATGAATGAAGAAAAGTCATCATTGGGAGAGATTGGATGGAGGGCTTTTGTGTTGCCAAATTTTTTGGCAACCTCCCTTTCTCTTTTCATTCTAAAGCCGTACCAATGCAAGGGGGATGGGTGGTAGGCAATGCATGGTAATTCAATTGTCGCAACACCTGTCAAATAGTTGGGGGTGTTAATATCAATTTTGACCCCTCCTATTAGTAAAAATCTAGACAATTTTTTCACTCTGAGGTCTAATTTTCACAAGATTAGTGTCGTTGGAATCATATCAACATGCACATTCCAAATTTGATAGTTTCTAGTCCAATGTTTGAGTTTCCAAGAAGGTCACTGTCATGAAACTCAATTTTGATAGAATTAAATTTTTTATTTTATGTCAGTAAAAACATAATATAATGTACAAAAATTGACCCAAAATTGAGCATCATTACATTCTTCCCTCCTTTATAGGAATTTCGTCCCCAAAATTCTTTCCACTTTATCTTTTGACAATTCTAAAAGCATCCCCATCTCACTAGATATATTAATTATGCTAATAATTTCAGAGTCAACATCAATAAACAACTCCACATCATGTCATCCCCTCAAATATCAACTCATATATAGACCAATATATCTTTCCACTTTATCTTTTGACAATTCTGAAAGCATCCCCATCTCACTAGATATATTAATTGTGCTAATAATTTCAGAGTCAACATCAATAAACAACTCCACATCATGTCATCCCCTCAAATATCAACTCATATATAGACCAATATATCTTAAACCATCTCAAATCAAACAACTCATAATATAATTAGAATGCGTCATAACCACATATAATGCAATTAGCATAACCCAAACTTCCATCTAAGAGTTAGTTGTCTGCTTATGACTTTAGTAAAGATAAAATCACCATATCAATAAAAATTAGAGCATCTTAAGTCCCACATCGGCAAATCTATGCCAAATCCAAATCAGAGCACATTAGCTCACCAATAAGCAAATGTATGCCAATCAATACTAGAGCATGTCAGCTCACCAAGAGGCAAATATATGACAATCAAAATCAATCCATAGCACAACTATACCATGAGCACCTTGAAGCTCGTTATTTAGAAGCTTACCAGTGCCTCTCACACCTACCCTCATTGGTTGCCCACTTAGACTGCCTCATTGGCTACTTGCAAGTATAGGTCATAAATCAAATTTTGATTACACATAAGAAAATGATTTTGTACAAAACATACATCACTATCATACCTTTCATTTAATGAGAAATCAAGCTGATATATGTAATATAAAAACAACATCCATATATCACTACTATTCTGAAGAACACAATAACCCAACAATAGTAGTTCACCAAATTAAGGAAACTATCAACCTTAGTCACCAATTTGGGCTAATCCTAGCCCATCATTATCTCAATAACCTATCTCTCTATCAATCGAAGTATTGTGGTAAAGAAAATTTACCTTCTTCAACCATAACTCATTCTTACAAATATTTCCAAATAAGCGATGAGTCCTTAAAATACTCGTAACAATGCACAAGGATTTCTTTGTCACTCCCCGCTCAAGGGTTATACAAGAACGTCATCCTATAAGGAATCATGACTAATCTAAGTAACATTTGAAAACCCAATCTATCATATCTATAAATATTGTTAATGCATTAATTCCATCAATTGGTATCACCCAGAACTCATAGTAATCATAACAAGTTTTTAAAATTGTCTTAAAGGCATCTTACTCACAATCCTCAGTTAGTAATAAGTAGATCTCAAATCAATCTCCAAAAATACCATGTACCATCTAGTGTTGATCAAGTATATCATCAATACACAATAGAGAATACCAGTTCCAAGCAATAATCTATCCATAGCAATCAAGAACTATCTCTCTTCCTCATGAAGAGGACTAATGAATCCTATGAAGACCCACCAAGTCTAATAAACCCTCTTCATGTAACTCCTGTAGCTAGAGCTCTCCAACTTAGCTAGGGCCATCCTATATGGTACCTTAGAAAATGGCACTACATCTAATGCCAAATTAATATCAAAATCAGTCTCCTGTGGTGAAAAATCCTAGAACCTCCTCAAGAAAGATTATGAATTCTCGTGCAACATCTGTGTGCTCCATTTGTGGCCTCTCTCTATCATCCACTGTCACACAAACAAGGAGGACCTGGCATGTGAGGAAAGTAGCCATTGCCTTCAAGGTAGAAATAACACAAACCTCAATGATGCCCCTTCCTAAAGTAACAACTCTCATAGTATCACCAGCTGCTCATAAGGAAAACATACTAATCATTATAGGCCTTCCTATGGGCCTTCTAGATAAAAGTCTCAGTAATGGAGGATACATGTCTCTCAAACAAGCATCATTAGAATCCTCATAATTATATTTTCAGTGTCCTCACTTCCATCATTTGCAACTCTATCAATCTCCCATCCAATGAAATATATCCTTCATAATAACCTTCCTTATTTATTAGAAACCACAATATCATCACTATTTAATAACTATTCTTATAAAATAATTTCCATATCCCCCATTTGCTATGCACCTCCAAATCATAACTAGAACCCTCAGAATAATTCATAAGCATTCACTTCTCATTGAGGTCTAACTATCATTATTTCTATATGCACAAGAACTCATTAATTTCATCTCATAGATTAGATAATTCACCCATAGAAACATTACAATCTTGTATCATTAAATTTTCAATTATTTTGACTATACTACAATTTATTCATCAAATAAATCTACTTCACATTAGATTAATAGAACACTTTTCTAAACTTTCTTGAGTTCTCTCATTAATTGTAACCATTTCTGATTCTTCATCATTATTATCATACTATTGTTATTACAATAGTTGTTAGGCCTTTTCAAAATTTTATTCACACCCTCCAAGTTAGAACTTGAACACTCAAAAGCAATCCATATGAATATATATTCTATCATATAATAAGCTTTTGATAAAAGATACCAATTATATTCTTTATTTTTATATGTTACTCTAAGAATCATGCACTTTCCTCAAAAGTGTGCTTCCTTGTGCTTATATAAGGATTTTAAGTCTCATATTCTTTAAGAAAGATCTATCAACCTTCATGGCATCATCTATTTCACAATCATCAACATCCCCATATGAGTTATCTTTGTAACTCATGTTTAGGAAATCACCACATTCAATGGAATTTATGTGACTATTAGATTTGTTGGAATGGCTGTGGGTTTTGTACAACATATAAACACCAAAAAAATTTTAAAAGTTGGGATCCTTATTTTAAAACTTTGAATTTTAAAATCAACTAAAAATGAAAACTTAAAATAAATGCTTCTATTTTAAAACCCAAGGAGTCATATAACCACAAAATCATAGATTTAATGGTGAAATGATATTCCCATTTCTAATTTTTTTTTGAGATAACCTACTCTATATTTTGGACCATCACATATAATGCAGGCGATACAACAATACCTTATAAATACAATAAACATAAATACACAACCTAGGAGACTCAGTGTTCATACCCATCCATCCAGATCAGTTACAAATCTCAATAAAACCATATACCTCAACCGTAAATTAAAAATCAAAGATATAATAACATTGACCAGGTCTGTCCATACACAGTCATCACATTCAACATTCAATATGATGCATCCATACAGCCAAATCACAAATATAAACTATACAAATATATAGTCCATAAATAATAATTAAAGTAAGGTTTTGAATAAACCATGTCCATCATTGAAATCTCCTCTATGCATCACATGAAGGCCTCAAACACCCTCAACTACTCTGCTAGCACATCATACTTGGTGCCTATCTAAATATCTGAGGCATTATAAAAACATCACAATGCCTGAGCAAGACATGCTTGTGTAGGTGACAACAACAACAACAACAATAACAAACATTTAACATAGCGTGAAAAGATCCTACATCAAACCTCAGGGCATTTGATAAAACATTGAACTTATGAAATTAGTTCTAGCATGATCTCAATATGAGAATAAATGATAATCTAGTACAAAATAATTAGCATCAAAGCCAGCTAGAAAGGTGGTAATATGCAAGGCATCAAAACATGTAATAATGTTGAAAATAAAGCAATGAATCCAAGCCACCTGCGTGTTCCAAACATCAAAGTAAATAAAGCCTCGAAAGCTTGTCAAATGACAACATCAAATTAATGTAACTCAAGTCAACCACATATATGAAAACATGTCAAATCAACTAAGCTTCTAAGGCTCATGCGCATCAAAAAGCTTGGAGAATATACCAATAAATGTGAGTATTTCCATCAAGAGCACCCTTACACACAGGTCACAAGAGTGTTATAATCACATCAATGCAATGCATCAAATATGTAAGGAATATCTCATTGAATATGAACCTCATCAATGCGAGGCACCCTAATATGAGGTTATCATGAGTGTCTCACACACTTGTAAATTTGGTCATGAGTACTCATACCATCTCCCCCACTATTATTCCTTTCGGAGCTACTCGTGGCACAATCACCCCTCAAAATGCGTCGTCACACCCTAGGTACATAGGGAATATCCATCTTGGTGTTTTCTCTACGCAATATGATAAAATCAATAATCAAGAAGTGCATGGACTACTATGTTGCAATGGTAACCAACTCCTAGGTCTACCACTGTTGCTCAACGTCGACACTAGAAAGTGAGACTACGCATCCGTCCTGCATAGGAAGGATTGGACCGTAGGTCTAATTTTATTTCCATTAAAAATATAATATAATACACAAAAAATGACACAAAATTGATGGTTGTTACATATTGCGTAGTGGATATAATATAGGGTTAAAGTATGATAATGGTTGATTGGTTAATGAGAAAAAACTTCAACATAAAACTTTAGAAAATATCATAGGGTTGGCTAAAGTCTCTATGTTAAACAAAGATGGACTCTATCATTTCATAGGTCTCATATGACTTAAATGTGACCATAAACTCAAGAGATATGTGGTATGGTCTTTCATTAATAATTATTAATAGTTAAACAAAATGAGGAATATTGAGACCAATGAGGAATTAATTGTCAGTTGAAGAAAAAATTGGAATTTATGTATAACTGTCAGAAAGAAAGAATGATTCTAATCTCACATAGGATATAAGTCTTTGCTAATTTTCTTTAGGATCTCTAAGTTATACTTACTCTTCAACCTAAACTATGCATATATGGCTTTGGTGTAATAATTGTTTCAAGTTTAATTTTCATGAAAATTCTAGAAAAAGTGCAAAATAAATGAATAAATTGTATATTAATATATTAATAAGCTAAAGTTCAAATATAGCACTAAATTTTCAAAAAAATTGATATTATCATCCTTGTAAAAGTACTTACCATGAAAATATAAAGAAAAGTCAACATTTTTTAATTATCAAAATTATTTATTTATTTTTCAAACTATATTATGGAGATCCTAAACTAAATGTTGTAATCTATATGCAGATATGATTCACAAGTAAGGATGCACAATAAATTTAATCCTAAGGCAAACAAGTTGAACTTTTATTTTTCTTAGATTTCATTACGGGGAGTGATTTTAAATTAATACTAACTTGAATAGCTCCTCTTCTCTTTTAGACTTTTGTTACTACTTACTAATTAGATACTAATGTAATTAACTGCTTCACTCCCACCTCAGTTTAGCCATAGGTAATCTGAGTCATTGACTTGTGTTAGCAGAGCTAGTTGTTCAAATACCAATGAAGCTAAATAGCTTAGGACCATTGAAGTAACAGTAATCTACCTTCTTCCAATAGGGTCCTATGAGCTTGTGAGCTGCTACAGATCTCTTCTAATTAATTTTAAGTTAATTTGTGGAAGGTTAGGGTACATCAAGTGATGATTAACGTAGGTGTACCAAGGGGTGGTGATGAAATCCACCCTTGATCTTGTAGGGTTAATTGCCCTTCCTAATAAATTTGTCATTTCCATGGTAATTCGTCATCCTATAGATCACATTAAAGTAATAGATGCGCCCTAAAGTGTAATAAAAAGTGGTAAACGAGTACAATAATCCTAAAATGCACACTATATGATATTATCTACCATCTAAAATGCAAACTAAATTAATATGGAGACCCTAATCTAGGAAATATAAGGAGTTAGAAGGTTCAAATTGAAGTCCTAGATAAAGTATTCTCATACAAAGGTGAATCCATGTACAAACCACTTTCCCCTTCCAAGTTAAGGTGGTTCACCCTTGACTTGTATTATTACAACCCTTTTTAAAAGAATCAAAATTTAATAAAATTCATTCATGTTCTCACTACAATTCGCTCAAAAATAAAAAAGTTTAAGCCATCCTAATTTCTCCTCCTTGTCCTTCCCCAAATTCCTGCAAAAATAAAGATAAAAGTGTATAATAAATCACATGAATTAGAGAAAATATGCAAAAATGCAACTACTATCTAAGCAATCCTAAATTACAACTAGTGGTAAAGTAGCTTTACTTAGATTTCAACTAAAATTTCATTGCAAATTCCCGACAATGGCCACAAAACATGATGTGTTTTAAGATTAACTACAATCACGTAGGTCCATTGTACTATAAATAGGCAAATATAGGTCGATCCAATGAATGCTCTAATTTTAAAATTTATGAAATTTTAATTAAGTCCTATTTTAAACTACTTTAACCTAGCGAATCAATGAGATCAATTAATAAATTATTTAAAAATATTAAAAGAATAAAATCACTTGAAATCTAGGCATAGGATTTTAGAATCCATCACAATAGAAATAAATATTTTAAAATTATGTAATATAAAATTTTACACTATGCATTTTAATAATTTCTTGATGAATTTTAAAACATGAAAATTTTCATCTTTAAAATCTCAATTTCTCTCTTTTCTTAATTGTAGGATTTAGCTTAACTTAGTATATTCAATATATAATTTGTCCTTTTACGGAACAAACTATCAATGTTTTCCTTTTACTAAACTAATCTAATCTAACATGTATAGTATCTAAACTATAGGAAATACATGTTAATTATTGTAGAAAAATTACTAGACTACTAAATTAGACTACTAAATTTAAAAATAAATATTTAAGCACACTCTAAATCTTAAACTACATAATCACAAAATTATCTAACTCACAATGGTTTCATCTTAATTTGAGGATGGAAAATTAGTTACACATGTTTTAAAGTTAAACTAGAGACTTAATTTCACTACACTAAATTACTTCTAAGCACTTAAAATTAAATACTACATAACTACAATAATAACTAACTAATAAAAATTGACATACATAAAAAATAAACAACATACTATTTAACAAACAATGAAATAAACAACTTTTATTAATTGAAACATAAAGAGACAATGCATACAATGCTTAAAAAGAAATAAAACTAAGCATAATTTCCTATGAAATGGAAAAGAGATCACAGATATTTGCTGTGTCGCTTGACAAAAGTCATCTTCAAATTTTCTCAAGTCATGCCACCACCTTCAATCTTCAACCAAACAATGTCTTATACTTTTTATGCCACTCAACAATTATAGAGAACATTACCAAATTACTAGAATCCTGAGAAAGGAAATCACTCACCACTTAAAAAATCTCATGCATGTAACTTCAAGGAATGTGCATGTGATATCTAGAGAGAGATAGAGTAAGTTGCATGTAAAATAAGGAAGAAAGGGGAATTATTGTGTATTGAATCAAGAGTGGGAGAGATGATAGGGGTTGCATGTGAATAGAAGGGGAATGGTTAGGCTTATGATGCATGTAAATGAGTGTATGGAAGGCTAAGTGTGATTAACATGGTTGGTGCATGAAAATTGAATGGAATAAGAGGCGTGTGATAATACAAGGAAGGTGAGAGTGAATGATAGAGGATGAGTAGGATATATGTGCGAAAATCTAGGATGGTAGGATGTGTTGAATGATAGAGGATGAGTGGATGCCTTTGAGTGGGAGTAAAGGTGAGTTGAAGAAATGAATAGAGGGCAAGGAGGGATGGTAAGTGCATGTAATGCTCAGGGTGGGTGATAGTAAGATGGAATGGAAGAAAAAGATAGAATTACCTTTCTTGGGATCGCATGCATAAGCCTTCCATGAGCTCACAACAAATGCTCCTTCTTCTCTTCTCTTTCAATGTCCTCATCCCTCCCGTTTCGAGTTTCACATCCAAGCTCAAGATAAATGTGAATGCCTTTGGACATCCCACTCTTCAACTTTTTAATACCTCAAATTCTCTTCTTCAAATGACAACAAATCTACTTTATTTCCTATCCTTTCCCTTGACCAATCACTCTCCCAAGAAACCTGCTATAGATCACTTTGTCCTTTATTTTGTCCTTTTTATTTCTCTCTTCTTATCCCATCTTTCCTCCTTGAAAATCATGCCTATTCACTTGAAAAATCATGAATAAAATTGTGGTAATTCTTTTAATCATATCCTACTCCTCCTCATCTCTTATTCTAGCCCCTAAGATGATGCAAAACCCTAGAATAGATGGTTGAGATTTCTTTGATGTTTCCTTGAGAAAAATAAGTTTTCTAGCTTAAAACTTCCCTCCTTGAGCAAACATATTTTCTTTCCTTAATTCTCTCCTTAGCCCACCAAAATTTTTTCCATCCAATCACATGCAAAGCTACAACTAGATTTCCCTTGAAAAACACATTTTCTCCTTCTTAGAAAGTGTGGAGCTCCATTGAAAAATGGCGGGCAACCCACTAAAAATATCTCCATGAATAGTATGCTTTGCTTCACTCTCTGGCTCATTCTCATTGGTCTAGTTGTAACATTCCTTCTTCTTGTTGGATGCTCTAAAATAGCATTACGTTAGGATAAGTCTTAACATTATTTTATCTGAAGTGAGGATGACTATGATCCATGGATTCCTCATAAATTCTCTCTCTGTTCCTCATTTTTACTCCTTGAACATCATGTGAAAATGTTCTTATAAGTGTAGCATGTCCCCTTCCGTGTATAAATCATGGATTTCCATTAGTGGTTCCCTTTGTTGAGTTAAGTGAGAGAGACAAAGAGTGAGAGGAGGAATCCTACTTTGGTCTTTAAGCTATTTTACTTCAGTACAAACTCCATACATGTGATTCCATGCATGGAATTTTAGCTTCACTTAGAAGCTCCCCAAGGTGGTGGTTTACATGCATGCATGGATTAGAAGTTTGCCACTTTATCTTTGGATATCTATAGCCACTTTTGTAAAATAAGGTTGGTCACATGCATGGGGTTTCTGACTATACTAATTTGATAAGGGCAATAGCATTTTGAACCTTTTAGCTTCATTGTTCTTAGCATATGGGTCCATGGATTTACTCGAATAGAGAGAGAGAGAGAGAGCTTTGTTTTAGGCTTTTAAGTTGCCAAAAATATCATTTTTCTCACTTGCATTAATCTTTCTTAACACACTTAGTGTTCGCTAAAATACCTAACTAATAGCTCGTTCTTTTCATATCTCAATTAAAGTCACCAAGGTTCCTTTTATGGCTGAAAAAAAAAAGAAAAAATATGCTTAGATGACATGATAAGATTATCAAGAGAATAGTAAGGAGGAATAAAAAGGTTCATAGATTTTGCACTAAGTGAAGGTGGTGCAGATTATAATCGCATGCGTTGTCCATGCTTGAGATGTGAAAACATGAGAGAGGTAATTGTAGGTAAGCAAAGAGAACATTTGTGCTTCAATGAAGTTTATGAAAGGTATTGCCCCTAAATTTGGCATAGAGAAGAACTACCTCAAGGGTCCTCAATAAGGGCAAAAAGATGTAAATATGAGGATACTTAGGAAATGTCATAGATAGTACAACTGTGTCGATGTTTCGAGAAGCATATGATGACTTCTTGGACAACCTTGAACAATTCTAAACTACAGTGGAGGAAGCTGATGACCCATTGCATCTCGGGTTATAGATTATAGTAAGTTGTCTACAGTGGTAGAACTATATAACATGAAATAGGGATTTGGTTTTTTCAATCAAAGTTTTACAATAGTCTTGAAAGAAGTGAATAAGATGCTATCAAAGGAAAACAAATTAGCAAGGTGTGCATGAGAGGCAAAGAAAACCATGGATACATTAGGACTAAAGTATGAAAAGATACATGTAACACCCCTAATTTTTGGTAAGGAAATTAAATAAATATTGAAATTGACAATTTCAATGAAAATCAGGCTGGAATATTAGGGTTATGAAGAATGTCCTTCTTATAAAAGTATAATTAAGGGATAAGACATGTATAATTGAAATTGAACTCAGCAAACCCTTCAGAATGACTGTAAGCACGACAAATTCTGAATTCGGATGAAAAATCCTTAATTTTTTTCATTTTATGGACAAAAGGGTAAAATAGTAATTTTACACAAAATCGAGATCTGAGACTTCAAAATTTAGAATGTGCTGAGAAATACGAATCTAATGCCACTAAGTACACTCAATTCCGAGATCATGGGAATAAACCCTAATTTTTATACATAAAGGGCAAAATGGTCTTTTTACACTATGTGGGGCCCACAAGGGACCTAAAAAGGAATCCTATGGCCAGTCCACATGAAATCATGGATCAAACCCTTACTAGCTGGTCTTGGAAAAAAGGTGGAGGCAGAGAATCCAATGCTAATTAAATATAAAAAAAAATAAACCATAATCATTACACATAATCACGAAAAAAGACCCAAAATGCCTATAAATACACCCCAAAAATCCTCTAAAAATGTTCATAAAATTCTCACAAAATTATCTTGACTTTCCCAACAAAACTAGACATAGATCCATTCCCAAAATTCCAAAACTTCCAAAAGATCTCTCTCTTTCATTTCCTCTCTCCTCTCTTTAGATTGGAACAAGAGACCTAAATTCAATTAGGCACTCTGTTTCAGATCAAATATCATAGATCTCACCATCTAAAATCTCCTACCATGCCTTAGCTACAAAACAACCAAAGAAATTTTGAGATCCAATGGTTCAAACAACAAAAATCACAAGACAAGTGGATCTTGGGCTATCTTATCATCAAAACTGGTATTCTCTTAATTTGGACTATATAACCAACATTTTTCTCCAATCAGGTAGGTGGAACTACTTCCTAGACATATTTATTATTATTTGATGAAAATTTTATTTTACTATAATTTGATTTGGGTGAAAATTAGTAAAAATAAAGTAAATATCAAAACCTTCAACTCATGATGATTGAGGGCTCAGATAGAAAATCTGACACTACTAATCAATCCAGAAGGGTCCAAAACCCCTAGGGTAAAAGTTTCATGAAATTCTATTAAGTTTTGGACCCTCAATTAAGAGGGATTGATTGGACGGTGTAGAATGGATTGTCCGATCTCCTGATCGGACCTGGTTCCCCAGGACGGCGTGCGAAACGCTGCACGTAACAGCGTTTCCATGTGTGCGGAGCGTCCATCGTGCATCTTGGTGATGGGCACGCGACGAACAGAGCGTTCTGCCCGAACGCTCCGCCTGAACAATCTGGGCCACCATTCTAATGGGCCAAGATCAGATCTAGGCCCTAGGAATGGACTGTGAACTTCCAGACTCAATTCAGGAGTCATATGAACTCCAAATTGAGATTGGAAAGAAGCCATGGAAATCTTACAACCTCTAGTTTCCCATGAAATGATAAAATGGAGAAAATATCTTATGAAACTTTTTATATTTAGTAAATAAGTTTTCAATTGCTAAGATCTTCAAGATCTGAGGTGATCAGATCTTGGTAATCTATTTTAATAATGCTATTCTATTGAAATAAAGTGATATCTATGGTTTATTTAGACATATCTGAGGTATATTAAGGGATCTACCCATGATGGTAGAAAAACCCTAAAAATACAAAGGGACCCACTTGATCAATGAGATCAAGCGTGATCATATCCTTGGGATGGATTGAATGAATGTTAATATGATTAAATCTAGGGAGATCATGGATTGAATATAAAAAAAACAAAGCAATATGATCTTTGGACCTTAATAAAGAAAAACACTAAAAATACAAAGGGACCCACTTGATCAATGAGATCAAGTGTGATTAGATCCTTGGGATGGATTGAATGAATGTTAATATGATGAAATCCAGGGAGATCATGGATTGGATATGACAAAAACAAAGCAATATGATCTTTGGACCTTAATAAAGAAAAACCCCTAAATTTAATTAAAACCCTTGATTAAAAGGGAAAGATCTAAAATCAAATGGTTGGATCATAAGTAAAGGTTTCTAAAAATATAAATGTAATTAGTTTTATTTTCTATTAATTGATCATAGCATTTTAAATATGATTTATGTTATAAAGCATGCTAGTGCAACTTTTAGACTTTAGCATGATATGTGATTAGATTGTTATATTAAGTTGCTAGATTTAATTATCTTATGGTCATGTTAGTGTGATTTTATGCAAGTGTAACTTAGGACCAAGTTAGTATGATTTCATGCCATTGTAACTTAGGACCATGCTAGGATTTCATGTAAGATTATACTATAGTAGGAGATTGTACCTTAGGACTATGTTAGTTTAAATTGAGTTATTAAGGTATATTAGTTGAAAATCATGCTAGTGTAATTTTAAGTACCTTGTATCATATCATTAAGTTGTTCAATTATGTAGTTTTATGCTTTGAATTTATAATTCATTTATGGTTAAATTTCATTAGTAGATCTACTTGTTATGAGATAAAGAGCATAAAACACCAAAAATGGAATCTAATGAGAAAGTAGAGTTTCATGACACAAATAAGAGTGGATTATTTTGGACTTAATTAGTAAGGTCTATAGTTAGTAGGACAATATAAGGATTATCAAATTCTTGGCCCAAACTAGGAGAATAATAAACCCCATGAATGACATTGTAAACGTTCATGGACTTAATTAAAATCAATTAGAAAGAGTACTTAGGGTCAACATGCTTATAAGAACCTTATGAAAGGTTGAGTTAAGGTCACTCTAGTGAATGTTGAACATAGTGGTTAAGGGGGTTGTCTAATAGAACCTCGCTCTTCCCCTACCTTCCGTTGACGTTTGTGAGGTCTAAACACCTCCTTACATGAGGATTGAAGTGACCACTTTGTGTTCACCCATTCAACTAGTAAACCTTAGCCAATTGGAAAGAAGAGGAGCAGTCTAGACTTAGGCTGAAATAAGTTACCTTCAACCAGCAAAACATTAACTAGATGAATAATAATAGTAAGAGCATAAAAGGTTAGTAAATTATCTAATCCTAATAAAAACTATAAGTAAGATAAGGATGATCAAACAAGATCCATTAGATCTTGAATAATCAAGAACAATAAGAATAAGAATATTATATTGTATTTAGTATGCATGTTATAGATCAAATCTAGTTCATTAGATTAGACAATCCAAACCCTTGATCAAAGATGATTCAAGGAAGAAAACCAAGATCCTCCTCCTTAGGGATGGTCTAATAACTAAACTTAGATCAAAGAAGAACTAGATAATAAAAGATCTAGGACCTTGACCTTTATCAACAAGTGTAGATTGTCAATCAATATGAAAGATCAAGATCGAGGAGATGGACACACAAAGACTTAGAGATAGAAAATACTTAGTATGAATGATTTAAAGATCATTATAAACATCAGATCTAGTGATCAATAGGATTGTTCATAATATATATATATATATTGACAGTATGTATGGATGTACAGATTACATACATCAGTTAGGATCATGGAAGATCTGGGAAAAGGGATCACTACTTGAAGGTAGGAGGATTTGATGAATGCATTTACATGGGATGTACATGATTGAACCCATGACCTTATGTTGACAAGAGTAATGCTAATACTTGTATTAAATCCACTGAAACCCTTATGATCCAACCAAACGCATATAAAATGGTTAAGGACTAGACTCTAAGTGAATAGGGAACTAGAAGATATTTCAGCCCTAAGTAAATAGACAAATTGTCTGATATGTATGAAATCTATTTTACATGCAAGCTTGGAGGCTTATGATTTTGTTTTAATAGGCATAAGCCTAGGGGGATGCTATGCTAGAGAAGTTATGAGGGTTTGGCCACCCGCTTCTTGAAATTTAATGATTTGATAATACTTTGCCCTATGAGAGGCTAAAAGTCGGGTGGGGCGATTATGGGAAGGCCACCACTGTGAAAGTCCTGTCTCCCCATATAGGTAGTGACATAATATTTTCCACCGTGGTATCAGTGGTGAACAGGGAAGTTATCCGAGCGTGCTAGTACGGATCAGACTGCAGCATGGTAGCCCTTTGATTATTTTGCACTATGATGCATATGAGAGTAGGCATAGTGAAATGCCTTATGTTTTAGCATAATGAAATGCTAGGTAATTGTATATTACCAATATTTCCCAAGAAGGGAAATTTCCAATGTAGAATTAGCTGAAATACTAAATTCTCATAATAGAAAGAATTGATCAGCTTAGTTGGGAATGATATTTGACTACTTTCATAAATTTAACTTATTTACCCATGTATAGTATGTATGTATGTATATGGATGTACATAAATTACAAAGTAAAGAGTAGAGACATGAATATGTTTAGGGATAACGAGATTATTAAATATTAGAATTATATTGTCAATTATTATGCTTCTTGAATCCCCTACCAAGCATTGCTTGCTGAGATATTGTAAATGTTGCAATATCTTATATACAGGGATGGAGAGTTAGGAGCTCAAGACGATCGAAGACTTGAAGAGAATAATCTTCAAGGTATACCCTTGAACACATGTATTTTGCTTTGTTTGAGAGTATTGTATTGTAATGAGAGTTTCATTGTATGGTGAGCTTTGGATTATGTAATTTGGACAAGTATTGTAATGGATTTGGTTGTACTGTGAACTACTAGATGGATTCTGAAATTTAATAAAAGTATATTCCTTCAATGGAATTTTATCTTGTACAAAGTTCTACTTATGTTATGTATGAAGTGATGACTTGGGTCTTACAAAACAAATTCTAAAGAAAAGAATTTTTGTTGCTTTGTTTTGGAAATTTTTTTACTATTAAGGGCCTTGCCTTTCAAAATATATTACAAAATGTGTTACAAAAACCTAGGTCGTCACAATACATGCTTGTTCCAATGACTTCATCTTGTATAAGAA
The DNA here is from genome assembly GCA_035236585.1 of Warburgia ugandensis. Lineage (NCBI taxonomy): Eukaryota > Viridiplantae > Streptophyta > Magnoliopsida > Canellales > Canellaceae > Warburgia > Warburgia ugandensis. The sequence continues at coordinate 54,435,184 of CP141128.1, read as the reverse complement.
TAAGCACAACGATAAAAGTACATGCTAAACTTGTGGAAAATTATGAAGAAAGTTGGAGAAAAATTCAACTAAGCAGGTGAAAGACATACCTGCAAGGTCCTATGGTATTTCTCCCCTATTATAAGGTAACAAAGAATGTTTCATATTATGAAAATGATGAAGAAACTAGTATGGCATGCTGATGCAAGGTTAGTTAATAGCTATTTATGCCATCTAGTAGATGGCCCAACTTAGAGGCTTATAGACTTCTTATGGCTTGATTTTTGAAAAGATGGAGAAAACCATGACTTGCAATATCTGTAGATGGATTAATCATCATAGTTCTATGAGTAGCAAGCACAGTTGTTGGCCTATTATAATATTTTGTTACAACCTCTTGCTATTGTTATGCATGAATTAGAAGTTCATGATGTCAACTACGTTGATATTAGGTCCAAAGCAACTACGAACAACATTGATGTGTACTTAGTGCATTGATTGATGATCTTAAGACATGATGGCATGTAGGTTTGAAGCTTACTATCATTACAAAAAAGATTCATTCAACCTAAAGGATATACTATGGTGAACAATAAACAACTTACCGATGTATGGTAATTTTGAGTAATGCAATGTGAAGGGTTACAATGCTTATCCTATTTGCAGTGACCAAATGTGTGTAATATGGATTAAACATGATAGGAGAATAACGTTTGTATGCCACAAAAGATGGTAGCATGAAAACTATTCGTACAATTTTATAAAGATAGAATTTAATGGTGGTCTTAAGAAAGGACAATTCCAAAGATATTGACTGGACGACAATTATTGAAAAAGGTTGAAAACCTTAATTTCTCATGTGAGAAGAAGAAAACAACTAAATATATAGGTGGAAACCACTTAACAAGTTGTTGGAAGAAGTCAATATTCTTTGAACTTGAATGGTGAAAATCTGTGCATGTGCAGCATGTGCTTAATGTCATGCACATTGAGAAGAATATCAATGAGAGCTTGACTAGTACCTTCTTGACATGCCAAGAAACATGAAGGATGTACTTGTAGTTGAATAGATCTTATGATGATAGGCTTGAAAAGAAGGTTCTGCCCATAGGATGGGGCAACTGAGGAATGTACTTGCTTAAAACAAATTATACACTTGACAGGGAGGAGAGACAAATATTATATAAAATCCTATTGGAGCTCAAAGTCTCAGATGGCTACTGTTCAAATTTTAGAAATATTGTCTCCATGGAAGAGTTAAAACTATAATGGATAAAGTTGCATGACTACCTTGCCCTAATGCAACAACTCCTACATGTAGTAAAACATTTGGAATCTCCAAATAAAGTTAGAGGAACCATTTCAAAATTCTATTACTTCTTTAGTGCTTTGTGCAAGAAGTTGGAGGATATTTCAAGATCACAAGAATCTAAGACCATCTAGTGACAACCTTTGGTGAGCTTGAGACAATCTTTCCACCATCCTTTGTGATGTCATGGTACACTTAATAGTACACCTCATTGACAAGGTAGTCTTTGTGGGGTAGTTTAGTTGCAAAGAATGTATACGTTTAAGAGCTATGCACAAGGCTAAGTATAAAATCACAATTGGCTAGAGGTATGTATTATTGAATGTTACATTGTACGAATAGGTGGATTTGACTGAAAAGTTGACAAACCTCTCTAGTGGTCATGTATCGATTGCTAAACATAAAGAATGGGACCTAGCACACCTTTATGTCATGCTAAATAATGAAGTTTAGCCATACATTGAGTAAGTTGACTGTCTCCTCTCCCTCATGTTGCTTTCACATTTTTATTTTTTTTATGTGTAATTTAATTAACGATAATACATTTCTTTACATCTCTTCATTTTAGCGAACACATGAAATTTTTAAAAGCAAGTTATCCTAGAGATGCAAGGGAGTAGAAGTGGCTACAATATGAAATGTCATACCTTCACTACTTGGCTTCATTAGAAATTAAGATGAATTAATGCTTTGTTACCTTGTTATTAATTGCATACATATATTAATTTATAGATTATAACAATCATCCAACTTAATGTACATAGCTTCATGATTAGTGAAATGTTCAAGGTCATAATATATATGAATCCTGGGGATGGCAATGGGACCTTGACCAAGAGCAATAAAGTATGGTGGATATGCCATCAACATAAAGGACCATGACAACTCAAGAGAGCAACAAAATACTAGGGTCAACTTAGTTTCCAATCTTACCTCTTCAAGTTCAAAGGACAAGAACCCTTTTATGGTGAATTATGGAGTTACACAAAAATATTGGCATTGGATTATAATTGTAGAATTGCAGTTGTGTTTAAGTGTAATTGGGTAGAACATAATAGAGATAACATTGGAATTGATACCCTTGGATTGATGTTGGTTGACATTAATAAGATATGTTATTAAAAATATTAGTTTATTTTGGGATCTCAAGTAAAACAACTATTTTATGTACAATTTGGATGTTATACGAGACAGTCAATCGTTTTATCAACCTCCTGGAGGGACTTTTATGATGAAGACAACCTACATGATACTACAATAAATTAAACTTATATAATTAAACAATACCATCGACTAATGTAATCAATGAGAATGAGAAGGATTACATGTGTGATACTAATGCGAAGGGTACTTGGGTTGAAAAGAATGTGTTAAGAGGCAAAATTTAAATGTAACTATCAAATAAAGGATGGTAAGGTGTTATTCAAGTTAATCCATTCTTGTATTATTTTTTTGTATGTATGCACGATGATTTAATAGCAACTCAATATATATAGTTATGATGCAGGTGTAAGAAAATCCCAAATTGAGAAGTCATTGCAAGGGTTTAAAAATTTTGTAATTTTTTAGTAGAACTTCATAAGGTAATTATAAAACCTTCTTAGAAAATAGTTTGTTAAGATAGTTTTTAGATTTTTAAGAAATGTATTAAAATTCTTTAAAAATAAGATATAAGTACTCATATTCTAGTTTAGATTGTCCTATCCAAAACCCACACCTAGTTCCCCTTGCCCTCAAAAGTCCTCCAGTAGCTGTCTCCCCCTTCTCTCTAAAAGGAAAATGGTCAAGGGATTTCACTAGTTATCTCCCTCTCTCTCAAGATTTCCCTTCCTCCAAATCCAATATGCTATAGTCCATCATCTCCATCCATCATTCAATTTTCTCTAGATAAGAAGAAGAAAGTAGAAAAATGAAAAATTGCCCTTCTTCGTGGTTTCTCTTAGCAAGTTTGATGGCTTTTCTCCACCATTATATAGCTGACCCCTAATTGAAAACCCAAAACCAAATTATTAGTAACTCAACAAGTCCATTTTTTGTTGTACTTCTCAATTTTGAGCATGTTAAATTTTGATATAGTACATGTATAGATTATTACCATGACCTTGTAGTAAGATCTAGAGTTTGCTTGTATGGATCAAGTGATTTGAGTTAACTTTTGTTTTTTTACCTTAGTGTATTGTTATATGTGTGATTTTAGTTATGTTGTGAGTTATTTGTAGCTCTAAGTCTCTCCCTAGCTCACTCTTTCTCCTCCTCTCTCTCTAGCTCTAAGTTAGAATCTATTTTCAATATCTTCATTTGATGAGGAATATTTTTTAGCTAGTTGGATGATTGTTTGACATTGGTTAGATGATCAAGATGAATCAATGAACAATTTTAAGGCCTTACCGTGTTAATGTGGGGGAATCAAGAGAGGCATTACATCGAATAACCATGTGAATTTTAGGGAAATGAGCTATATGTGAGCTGGATCCATGTGCAAAGAAAATCCAAATAAAATTCCTCCATTTTCACAATGCCTATCACCTTCCTTAAGGTGGTTAAAGTTGTATGGATCTAGTACATGGTAACACAATTTTTGGATTTTTGGATTATGAGTGTTACAACTTTATCTAGTTTTGACATTAATGCATATATCAATCACTAGATTGTTTTCATTCATTTGTCACATAAATGTTACTTGAAATCCTAAAGATTTGCTTACCTATCTACTTTGGAATTTTCATCATGCAGTCAATTGTGCTGCTAATTGTGTTAGTTGATCATTTGAGTAGTCATTTGAGCATTTTAGGTTGCACTTGCTCTGTATGATTCTTCCCTATAACTTATCATTTGACATTTCTATTTTTCTTGATTCAATATATATATATATATATATGTTTGAGCTACCACTACTACACAACATACTTTTAAAGTCAATTAATAACACTAATAGAAGTCAGTTAATAAATCAACTTCTATCAAATTGACTTGGAAATCGATAAGAAAAGAAGTTGCTTAGGAAATGACTTTAGAAAACATCACTTTTAAAGTAGTTTTCTTAAAATAACACCAAGAACAATGTTTTTTAAAGTCTTTTTTTTTTCTTCAAACAACTTCAAAAAGTGTTTTTTAAAGTCTTTTTTTTCAAAAGACTTTAAAAATACTATTTTTTAAAGTCATTTCTTTTGCAAAATGAATTTAAAAAATATTATTAAAGTCATAATTACTTTAAATTTATTTCTATATTTATATTTAAATATATAGTTTTTACATTACAATCTCTTACTTTATTACAATGACATTGATTTTCATGAAATTGATTCATGCATTCCTTACACACATGCACACAAGAACAAGAACAAGAACAAGAACAAGGAGATCCAAGTATTTTTTTAATAACTCCTTATTTATCAATCTTTTATTACATATATCAAATGTTATATATTATTAAATCTCATTGGTTCAAGACTGCACATGATTAAAGAGCTAGTTTGGAACTATTTCATTAAGATCTAGCCTCTTATTATTCAACTCACATCACTAATGAGGAGAGAGATGACAAAGCTTCAAGTTCCAACTTCTTTGGTGAATGGGATGGAACTATTTCTCTTCATCAAACCTCAAATTTGGACAAGAACTGCAAAGCATAAGGCTCTTCCTTTCTCCAAAAATAAGAGTGAGAGAGAAGGCAATTGTTGTTTGCAATGAAATCATAAGATTTTTTCCAAAATCATGATGATCTAACCAACTTCTTAACCCCATCATCTGTAGTGACAAAACCCACTTCATCTACAAAATGTTAGTAACAAGAAAGTCATGGATGATAATAAGAGCTTTTAGTATCTTTAACATATTTTTCATGCCATAAACATCTAAAATACCTAAACGAAAGGCAAGAAGAGGAATAGGGAAGAGATAGGCAAAAGAACCAGAGGAGGAGGTTGTCATGCTGCTTGTAAGTTGAAGAATGTGGATAGGAAATACAAGAAAAAATGAGATGACTTTGGCCTTTCTATAGAGGAAAATGGACTTTTAAAATTATTTTTTTAAAACAACTTTAAAAAGTGGGACTTTTAAAGTCATTTTTTGAAAATGACTTTAAAAATCCTTATTAAACTGAATTTTTATCCAACCTTAAATTCACTAATTAATGCTACAACCAATAATGTTTCATACAAATCAGGTTGAATCACTCATTTTGTGCATAGTAAACATAAGAATATGCAAAAAGAAGTTGGGATTTTTAAAGTCATTTTTAAAAACAACTTTAAAAGTTCTAACTTTTAAGTCATTTCTTGAAAATGACTTCAAAAGGTATGACTTCTAATGACTTTAAAAGTCCTTCTTAAACTCAATTTTTTTTACTTTAAATTCATTAATTAATGTGACACTAAATAATGTTTAATACAAATTAATGTCGAATTACACATTCTATGCATAATAAACCTAGAAATATACAAAAGAAGTGATTTTTCATATAAATCCTCATTTATCATCCTTTTATTATAATGATATATATATATATACACATATGCATATGCATATATATATATATATATGAAATTTCACATATTATTCCATCTCACTAAATACAATTTATATAGCACCTGATAAAAGAGCTAATCTGGAATTATTTCATCTCACTATTATAATCCATACAACCCCTCATATATTGTTTTCAACTCAAGCACCCTCCTCACCATCATCATGCACATAATCCTCATGCTCACCAACTACATCAATTGATGGAATTGTTCTTGCAATAGAAGTGTAATTTATTGTAGTATTTCCTAGGTCAACTTGATCATAAAAATCCCTTGGACAGGATGATAAAATAGTTGACCATCCTTTATCACATTGTTCTTGCACATTAAACACCCGTTTCTCTTAAGATGTCAAAATAAATTGATAATTCTATAACCGATCTTGTTGAGGTCAAACAATGTCAGTCTAGGGCTGTTTGTACTCCACTCAATCGCACTTAAACACAACCACAGTTGTACAAGTATAATACGAGGCCCATATCTCTCTTATAACCTTGTCAAAAGTATAATTTGCCACTATTGGCCTGTTATTCTTTGGATTGGAAAAGAATGTTGCATTGGCAACTAAGTTGACCTCACTATTATGTTGCACTCTTGAGTTATCATGGTTTTTGGTACAAAAGCAATTACCATATATAGCATATCTAGCATATTTTATGACTTCTAGTTCCCAAGGATTTGGATATACCATTGCCTGTAGCTTCTCACTCTCTCGAACTTATGTATACACATATTAAGTAGGATATACTTGTTGCAAGTAAGTATAATATTATATATAGAATGCAATTTATTAGAAGTGTGGGTTCATTCATTTTACATTTCAATGGAGACAATTATTGAAATTACAATAGTGCCCAAATTGTATCCACTTCTATTTCTTTTCATATCTTCTTTTATTGAGGAAATTGTCTAGATGGTTGGATGATGGGTTTGCCACTGGTTGGATGATTGAGATGAATTAATGACTGATTTTAGGACCATGTTTGTGATGACCCGGGTTTTCTCATGCATTTTTAAATGAAAAATCTAAATTCCTAAGGCAGGATCCCTATTTTAAAAAAAACAATGCAGTGCAGTGGAAAAATATTTTATTTGAAATTCAATTTGAAAACCCCGAGTGTCATTTGCTTTCACAACAACCAAGGTAGTTTTTGAAAAGCTTTAGAAATCATAAGTGTTTTTCCCCAGATCTATCCAGTCACAGCACACAGCCCAACTATAATTAAATACAAATACATGTCCAAAGGGTTGAGAATTTACTTACATGTATAATTGTTTTCTTTTTGATTCACTTGCTCGTAGGACTAACGTAGATGTCCTCTACTCGTGGATGGAATTATCCTGAAAAATGTTAAGGATAGGGTGAGTATATACTATACTTAGTAGGAGTCTATCACTACTAGTTTTGCAATGCATGCTATGTTTAAAATCATGTGCTCATAAAAACATATGCATGTTCGAATAATCATGTTCAATATCGATATTAAAAACCACTGTCAAACCGGAATACTGACGACTTAAAAGAAATATCATAATCCAAGTCAAAAGTATCATATATCATAAACATAAAGATATGCATCAGATGCTCAACTGAATCTAACTCATGGATATCTGGTATGGTATGGTCGATCAAACTCATATCATGCCATATGCAATGCAAATAAGTCCACAAAACCATAGGGTCCAACTATGCCCACGACCTCGCCGCCGTGTGGTCTCCGGGTACCTGAGGACACAGCGTCATAGCCACCACGGGGCATATGACACATCGACCCAGTGGTGTGACACCAGTGGTAGCCCCCTGTACCACATGCAGTTGACGTAGGGACATGCCCATTTTGGGCGTGGTACCCATCCACCTAATAGTGGTAGAGGCTGGAGGCCAACTCAAACCTCTCGGCATAGCACCCACGAGCTTATCAGCCCAAATCATAATTCGATCAAACAAGCGAAAACCTCTCTTTTTTCAAAACCTGTCCTCTTTGGGTCCCTCACAACTGCCTGGCCCTCGACACTCCAGTGTCTTTTGGTAACCATTAAGGACATGCAATTTTTGTAAGAACTTAATGCTCACAAATCATGCAATGTATGCAATAGTTTGCAAAACATATCTATGCATAATGTATGTGCAATTTTTTACAAAACATGTCTATGCATAAAGCATTTATCACATGCACGCTGAATTAAGTCATGCTAAACAAGTCATATACTTAAAACATGTATTCGTAAAATAATCATAGTTCTTTTAAAAGAATATAGTAACAATAGAGCACCTACCTGGCTAGGTCGCGCTAACCCCTTTGTCCTCGTACGCTCCTGAACATGGTTTGGGGAATCAAGGTTAGTTTGGCCTATCCTTTATGGGTTTTAGAGTAGTTGGTCTTATTACTTAGGCATTAAGGGTCCATCCCTATGCCTATGGGTGTCCTAAGGTCCTAATTGGGCCTTGGTATCATCAGTTTTCCAAAGGTCTAGCGACCACGCGCTACCATCCTATTCTAAGGATCATGTCCACCTTTGATTAGGCCTTGATCAGGGATTTTATAGTTTGGGTGTGTCCGCATCATCGACACGGACACAACGCCTTTTGCGCTACCTCAATCGGAGCTGTAGATCTCAAGTTATAAGCTTTTTAGTGTCACACGTACATAAGGACCTTAAGAGTGAAAAACAGAATGCTAGTGCGCTGCGCGTTAGCGTCATGCGTCCCTCTATTCTTAAGAAGCAGAAAACCCCGAATTGCTAGCGCGCTGCGCGTCTACGACATGCGCTCAGTGGGCGCGTCGGCAGACACGCTGAACTTTTCGCCCGGTTTGGTTCTCTTCGAACGTGGTCGACGTGTCCTGTGCGGTAAGGAGCGTTTCTCTCGTTTGGGGGACCGGGGTGTCCTCAGGACACCCTGGTTTGACCCTGTTGAACCAATGCGGACCAGGGAACGTCCCTGGGTCCTTGGTGACTCTTTAGGGCTCTATTTTGCATGATTTTTCATGAAAAAACTTAGGAAAAATGATCCTAGGACTACTGTGAAGACGGGTTTTGAGGGATCTTGGGCATACCTGGCTCGTTGCTGGGTTTTTCTCCTCGTTTCCCCTGTTGGTTGCTTCTCCAAAATGGATTTTCTTCAAGCTTTTGGGCTGCCATTAGAGGCGCCCAAGAGCTCTATTTATAGAGCTATAAGAGGGTTCTGGAGGGGGCTCTCACTGCCCTTGAATGGTAGTGGAGAAACCTCCAGAATGGTTGTGATTTCTCCTTCAATCACCATCATTCTAGAACCCTCTAGGGGGTTGAAGATGAAGGGTGCCCGTATCAAAATGGGCCCCTGTGTTTTGCACGCTAAATCCATTTTTTGTAAAAAATTACATTTTTGCCCCTGAACTTCAAAGGGCCATAACTTGCTCATTTTAACTCCGTTTTGGGTGATTTTGGTCTTGTTGGATTCCTTTTTCTGAGCCGCACCTAATGGTACCATTTTCAGGACCAAATTTCTGGGTTCAGTCAAGGTGACTAGTGAAATGCCCAAAATACCCTTATTTCCAAAAAGTGAACTTTTCATTGCTAACTTGGGATTTTAATGTTACAAAATTGGAGTCATTAAAATGTTGTATCAATGGTTGGTTAATCAAGAGAGGAATTACATCTAATAATTGGTTGAAATTCAGGGTAATGAACGGTATGTGAGCCATACCCACTAGCAGAGAAAGTTCAAATACCATTCCCCCCCTCCTCCTTTTCATAATGCCCGTCATCTTCCTTGTAGTGATTAAAGTTGCATGGATCTAGTACATGGTAACACAATTTTGATGATATTTTGATTTTGAGCTTCACATCTTTATCCAATTCTAACATTTGTGGCAATATATCAATCACTATATTGTTTTCAATTGTTTGTCACATGAGTGCTACTTGGAGTGCTAAAGATTATTTCACCTTATTTTCTTTAGAAGTTTCATTGTGCAGCTTGAGTTGTTTGATTCAATTGTGTCAATCACAGTGCAGCCTGAGTTGTTTGATCATTTTAGGTTGCACTTGGTTTTTATGATTCTTCCTTGCATTTTGTCATTTGGATCTCTATTTTTCTTGATTTGATATATATGTTTGAGATGCCTTCAATTTTTAGCTTATCATACCTGCCCTTTAAGTCATTTAGATCATAAAAAATGAAAAAATGTTTTGCTTTCTTCCTTCCTTTTTCCGCCACTTACTATTTGAACCATCTTTACATGTCTGTTGAAGAAGCACCTATAAATGATGGAAGTTTATTATCTACATAAACTATTCAAAGATCTTTAAACCCAAAGTTGGAGCTGGGAAAAAGATTGAAGGTGCAACTTACCTTTCAAATTATGAAAGTGGCCAAGTAGCATAGGGCTAGGAGATATTTGGGATAGGACTGGAATTACTTGCTTGGAGGTTGCTTGAAATCTATCAAGTAAAAGACTACATATTGTCTCTCCTAGAAGTTGTAGGATTTGCACAAGCTACGTCCTTCAATTGTTGAGACAAACCATATATTCTACCTAAGCCATCTTGGATAGGTCTTGCCACTCTCTCTCTCTCTCCTTCTCTCTCTCTCACTCCAAGTCACTATCTATTTTTTGTATCTTCCTTTGATGAGGAATATCGTCTGTTTGTGGGATGATCAAGATGAGTCAGTGATCAATTTTAAGGCCATGTCTTGTTAGTGGTTGGGGAATCAAGAGAGGCATTATGAAATTTAGGGCAACGACTTGTATGTGAGCCAAATCCATGGACAACGAAAGTCCAAATGCCATTCCTCACTTTTTGTAATGCTCATTTTCTTCCTTAGGGTGATTAAAGTTATATGGATCTAGTACATGGTAACACAATTTTGGGAATATTTAGATTCTGAGCTTCACATCTTTATCTACTTTTGACATCTATGGCTATATATCAATCACTAGATTATTTTCATTTGTTTGTCACAATGAGTGTTACATGGAGTCCTAAAGTTTTTTTTTTTATGCTATTTTCCCTAAAGTTTTTACTGTGCAGCTTGAGTTGTTTAATCAGTTATGCTAGGACTATGCTTCTTTAGTTCTTTGATGATTTTATGTTGCATTTCCTCTATATGATTCTTTTGTGCAATTTTTTATTTGGCATCTCTATTTTCCTTGATTGGGTATATATTTTTGAGCTGCCTTCAAGTTTTAGCATATGCAAGCTAATCTTTCAAGTCATTTAGATCATGAAAATGAAAAGTGGTTTTTCTTTCTTTCTTGTTCGCTTCCTCCCCACTTACTATTTGAACCAATGATACAATGTATGTTGTCGTGGCACATATCAATGATGGAAGTTTATTATGTCCGCAAACCACACAAAGAACTTTAAACCCAAACTTGGAGCTAGGAACAAGATTGAAAGTGCAACCTCTTGTTCAAAGTATGAAAGTGGTCAAGTAGCTTTGAACTGGAAGATATCATGGGTAGGAGTGGAATTACTTGATTAGAGATTTCTTTAGATCTATGAAATAATAAACTACATACCGTCTCTTCTATATATAAGTCAAATGATTTGTGCATGCTACTAAAATTACATGTAGGATCCCTTATTGGTGATACAAACCACTCTATGTAAGCCCTCTTAGGTAGGTCTTGCCACTATCGAGTCATACATCAGACAGTCCTAGCTTTTGAACTTGGCCAAGGTTTTATGACAACGTTTCCAAGCTATTTAAGCCATCCAATTTATATTTATAATATGGTGATTATATCCATTAGGAAATGTTAGGTCATGGCATCTTTTAGATGTGGTCTAGCAAATGGTCTCTTTGGATAAAAACAATGGGGCCACTATGTACTTTCGGTTGCAACTTTAAATCCTTGTGTTTTACATAGATAGACACCATAACATATAGCTTTGTTGAATGATTACATATTTCGATATGTCAGATATGAAGAAAGAAATATGGTGATCTTGTTGTTACCATTAATAGTAAAATAGGACACAACACATGCGCTCTACTTTCATTAGAATTTATCTGGCCCCTACTATATGAAGAGAATGCAATGATTCCCTTAGAAGAAAGTCTATCACATGCCCTTCCACCCTATTAAAGGACTTTTCAATATTCTATTTTCCTATGATTCCCCCTTCTCTTGATTTTTCATCAAATCTAATACTTCATTAGCTATTTAGAATTGCTTGAATGAAATGTCTCTTCCTTCTACGAAACCAAAAAATATAGAAGCTAACAATGTGATCACATATACTTTTTGGCTCTTGAATTTATATTCAATGGCTTGTTGAGTGGTAAATTTATTGATAAATTTATCAATCTTTTAGATTCATACATGACCAACCAAATAGTTTCAATCTAATTATCTAATGTGAAATTGACATGAGGCTGATATGATGCATTACACTAAAATAAGATTTTAGATGAACTCATAACAACTTGAGGATATAATGCGAGAACCATTTATTAGCTATAGATTAACTAAATGAAAAGATTCATTGTTAGAACAATTGAGAAATGGAAGATAGAATTAGCATGAAACTTAATTGCGTATTAATAATTCTAAGAATTATATCTTTTATCAAATTATATATGTTTTTGACATTCTAGAAGTGTCTTCTAGGACTGTTTTATTGGTTCTTAGATATTATGATTTTATTGTATTCTTATTTGCTATCTGAGTATGTTAGATGGAATATTATTTATCTATGTGTTTCTAGACACATAGTCACACACATGCATGTGCACACACTGACACACACATAATGACTCTTTTCAGCTATATTGTGATTTTGAAAAGAATTGTTATTTTATGATAGATTGGTAAAGTATTTTCATTTTAGAATAAATATAAATGAATAATTAAACATATTGACTAGAAAAATGATTTCTAATGCATTTGTTCTAAATGAAATATTTTACCTTATGCAGGAAGAATACAATGGCAAGAACAATCCAATATGTGTAGCCCTAATAAGAGAAAGGTTAGAGGATGAACAAAAATGGAAAATATTATTAAGATAAAGCCAAAGGGAATAAAAGATGCTATCGAGTACAATATCAAGAGGCAAGAGATAGATGACCATGTAGCCAACTATATCAATTACATTTGCTACATGATAAGAAGCATGGTGCCTATTATGTGTGATGACTGGAGACATGTCTCCATGAATCAAGGATTCAATTTGGGAGATTGTGATAGCATGTAAATGCTATGTATAATAAAGTGCATACCTCATCTTGTTATTTGCAAATAGAGTAATAGGTGTGTTTCAACTTTCTAGTTTGCCTTTGACATATTTAATGATAAGAAGAAGCATTTTTTGTAAGTATTTGGTGAATAGTAAAGGAAATGAAAGAGCTACCTAAGTATCAAATATATATGAAAGAGCTACCTTGCTATGTGTCTACCCTTATATTTTTAGAAATATATAAAACAATTATATATTAATTAATGAAATTGATCATGTTCTTATAAATGGTGTGAGTTGACATAAGAAGCTGCATCTATAGGGAGTCTAAGCAGCACTATTCCAAAGAAGGACATCATGCATAGTGCTTTGAGCAACAAGGATAAACAATCTAGCCAAGTAAGGGCCTAAGAGTGCAGTTTTATTCTTTCCAAATTCTTTGAAGTTGATGAGAAAAATTGTACAAGTAGTTAAAAGAGCAACTCTGAAAAGGAGATTTACAAGCAGTTAAAATTGGATTTAATAAGGTACTCTAGAATATGGGAGTTGAAGAGCAAGATCCTACTATCCCTGAACCTTAGTCGCATGCTAACTACAATTCTTCTGCTCAAGAAGTTAGAAAAGAGGTATTTGCACCCTTTGAACTAGAAAATTCAATTAAAGAGGTATATATGAACACATGTTTTGTAATAGTACTAATTTTCATAACACAAATGCTTATTTTTGCATGAATTAGCCAATTAAAGTTAGTTAACTCTATTGACTAAATGTCTTTCGCTTTGAGTTCAAGTCACCATAATTACAAGTTATTATCTTTGTAGCAAAAAAATTTAAAATTAGTCAAACAAGTCCAAAAATGGACATTCTCACTTACTTGTAATCTTGAGGAAGTAAGATACAAACCATAGTTCATGATGGGAGAGTATAAAGAAAAAATAATTCAAACCAAGGTGATGATTTCATGAGGTAGACTTCTAAGATGATATGGAAAGAGTACACCTTAGCCCATTAGGCAACTAGAAGAAGATATTGAAATTATAAGAGGATGTCTTAGGCTAGAAGGGGAGGAGATGAAACCATGAATGGGTAGCAAGCTAGAGAGAAAATTTGTGCAAAATAGAAAGAAGAAAGAAAAGAGGAAAGAAAGAGGGACAAAGAGAAAGAAAAAGGAAAAATAGCTATAAGCTGCTAGTCTGTTGCATTGTGGAGAGGGAATAGTCAAACCACCTAGCATCTTGAAGCCAAAACAAGTTCGATCTTGCATCATTTTAGAGCATGAATCATTTAGGATCAAGAGGGAATCAACCTAAGAGTTTATTAAATTAGGCATGTTTTTAGTTTACAAAGTCTACAAGTTTATATTAGAAATGTTTGTTAAGATTCACGTAATCCATTTTGATTTTCAAAGAAATCCATCGATGTTTCACTTGTTTCTATTGGTACTCAATTGTTGATGCTTTTCTTGTTCAACCAATGATGTGACTTCTAGTTTCACTTAACATTCATTGATCAAATCTTGGGTGTGTGCTTCAATTTTGGGATAATACAATTCACGATTTATTTGGATCATCAATGGAAGTGTTCTTTCAGTTTTTGTTTTGGATCAATCACTTACTATTTTGGTCAACATCTAATGTATGTTTCTATGTTCTAAATTGGTAGCAGCCCATATTGATTTCAATCATTGATTGGATGTGTTATTTTGCATTGAATGGCATGAACCATAGTGGTTTTAAATTGAATTTTATAGCATGTGTTGTCAGATATGTTTTTAATACATTCATTATAAAAATAAATTTTTATATAAAAATTTGTTTAGCTTACTTTGAGTCTAATAAATGTTATGGACCAAATACTACTAAAATTACACCAAAATTGGTTGATGCTGCTATTATTTCATCCTACCATGTTAAAGAATTAGTGCATAAACAATCAATGTCCATAATTCTTCATCCATGAATCTCATCAATCCATAAGATTGCATGGCACATCCATTTCTTCCAACTACCATCCTACCTTGGAAATTATCATAGTGTGCATTCCACTATCCACATTTGTCCACTATCATCACTGATTTAAGAGGGGAAGATTTCATGTTGTGCTAAAATGCTACGTGCTAAAGCCTTCCACAGTTACAATAGTCAATGCCCTAAGCACCACTATTATAGTAGTGGAAGCCTTAGGTGTACAACTACTATAATAGTAAAAACCTTAGGCAAACACCAAAGTTATGTAAACATCATAGCCACAATTTGTTTAGGCATTCAAGTAGGAAGTAAATGACTAAAACTTAGATTTGATGTTGTTCTTTTTATGTCAAATTCAAATAGGTTTTAGCATGGAATGACTAAAATACTACTGAAACCAAAATCTGAAGAGAGATATCATCCATCACTTTGAAAACTCAAGTCATTTGACAAATAGAATGTCAAAGGTGTTACCATTTTCATGTCACCCTATTACTAATGTGACGCAAAATTAGTTCTTATTAGTAAAATATAAGTTTTGTCTAGCATTGAAGGTCTATTGTTTTTTACCAAACTAAGTGACTAATTTTCAAAAATTTAGATCTCCATTCTACATTTTGTAGTCCTAGCCATGTGTACTATTTCCCTCATGAAATCTAAATAGACTTGGGCATATAACAAGTCATTATTTTAAAAAATGCAGTTACCATAGCGAGGTATCATTTTCATCCAAAAATTTTGGTTGTTAAGACTGTTAAGACATTAAACTTTCAATATTAGAAATGCATAAATGCTGCACAACTTCAGACACCTACCTCTAATTGTATTTTAGGGTATGATAAATTGATTTAGATTAGATTACTACCATGGCAAGATTGGTGATGCTAAATGCTATAGTTTTACTTGATTTTTGCTAAGAAATTTGTGTAACATGTTATTGTGTTTAGAACTGTTTTAGACATCAAAATGAATACACTTAATGTGTCTAAAACCATATCTATATAAACTACTACGATTAGATGTTTTAGTATACTTTACATGATTTTGAAGCTTGAATTCAAATATTGTAGTTACCACTATCATCTAATTTTCATGAATTCTACTATCTAACAAGTTGCACGACTTATATTCTCAGTTACAAGTATGCTAGAAACTATTTTCCGTGCTAATTTCCATGTTTTCCATCCACGTATGATATTTTTGTTTTTCCTAAGCTAGACTAGTGCACCTTATAGAATGAAATGAATAGGAATTATGTTGGATTTTGCACGGATTTGAATATTTGCTTCTTCTTTTTTTGTTTTTTTTTTCTTGAGATTTCACTCGATGTAGTGTTAGTTATATATTCTGGCTATATGTATCATGGCTTATGATAAGGCATGTTTGTGGGTGATAAGACTCTATGGTTGCTATGCTTAGAGTCGTAGTTGGCCATTGTCACCTTGAATTTAGTTTAGAGATCGATACCTAGCCCATAAGAGGCTGTTACGTGAGTGTGGTGTAGATCATGTGATATCCATAGTAGAACTATAGCTAATTTTGTGCTAAACGCATATTTGACCATCTATATGTGTAAGTTTGGGACAAAGATTTCTATGTCAATAACCATGGGGGGTTAAAGACATATTTGCCTTTATGGCCTCAGCAGTTTGTGACTATCTAACTTTTTGTGTATCTGAGATCTAATACTTGATGAGTTTTACTAATAAATTCGATAATTGAGATATCATTTGATTAACAATGAGTAATTTTGAGGATTTTTACCTCATCTAGATTAATTGAATGCATTGTTATACAATATTGCATTCATATGTTTTGCATGTTTTCTTCTAACCTAATAAATTCCTATCAATTTGTCACATCACCACCTTACAACAACGTTTTAGGAGAAGGTTTAGGAAAGTAGGTCCTAGTTTGAGGCATAAATAAAAAAGCAAGAGAGTGGAAAAGTACAAAGTCTTAGAAATTTTAGTCGCTATTTATTTTCATGGGCAATTGATTAAAAAATAATGTAAAAAAATAATATAATGCTGACTTTAAATTTTAATTTCATGTATGGATGGAATAACTGATTTGGGCTCTAACTAGTAGGTTTTGGATTTTCTTACGCATATGAGTTATTTTTAGTATGTATGAAGTTTTGAAATTGATTGACTAGGATGAAAGTGGTAGTTTCAAAATTTATGTCATTGTATGATTTTCCAAAAATAATTTTTCAAAATAATTTTTTTTTACAAGGATGTCCTAATTATTCAAAATATTGTTTCTAGAAAACCTGGGTTGTCATAGTTGGTATCAAAGCATGGTTTAGACTGTTTATAGCTAAACAACAACCGAAAACCATAAATTTCAATGATTAGAAAATGAGTCCTAGGTCCACTAGACAACTTAAGAATAGAAACTTACCTAATCCCTTTACTAAATGTAGATGCCAACTACGAGATGAGAGCACCAATTCAGTTGCTTGTTGATGAACCCGTCCTTGCTAAAGTAGGGCACAACACATGTATTCAAGGTGACATGATATACTATATGGTAGGGCTTCTCCTTTAAAGGTTGAAGTAAAGGATAAATACATGTGAACAAAGAGAGGAGCCTCAAGACGTGGCTAGCATAGGGAGAGAAGGGATTGCAACACAAGAGAAGAAAGACACTTTGTTGGAACATTTTAAGAAGAGCACTCAGAATTTTTCTTGGGAAGAAGGGGTAGAGGCAGCAAAAACTTGGTTATATAAGGTGGACAGTATCTTCAAAGCTATGGAGATACCAGAGGAACATCAGGTGGTACTTGCCACTTTTGTACTAATAGGTGAGGCTACATTTTGGTTGCCCATAGCAAAATGAACATATTTTGTTGATAGAAGAAATTCAATGGGATGATTTTAAGATTGTGTTTGGAGAGAAGTATTTCCCTCCATATGTTACAAAAGATAAAGAGAGGGAGTTCCTAAATCTTGTTCAAGGATCCATGATGGTGGAATAATATGAGAATAAGTTCATGAAGCTAAGGAGGTTTCCATTGAAGGTATACCCTACTAAACAACAAGTAGCACTAAACTTTGTCTGAGGTTTGAGTTTTAGGCTGAGAAGGAAGATATAGCACAATCCACCTCACTAGCTAAGGTAGGGAGTTGGCCACCATTTTGGAGAGAGACTGATAAGAAAAGAAGTGAAGTTTGTGTGGATATATTAGTGTGAGCACGACTTCTCAGAATTAATGAGGTGACTTATCTTAGGATCGATTTTGAACTTGCTAGCTAGTAGCGAAGGATTTGTAGTTTACAATGATGCTTTTGGGAAGGGTCAAGGATGTGTTCTATACAATAGGGAAAACTCCTTGCATACACATTGAGGCAATTAAAGACTCAAGAGGTAAATTACCCCACTTGAAACTTAGAACTACCTATAGTTGTCTTTGTGCTAAAGATCTATTAACACTATCTGTAAGGAGGGAAGTTTGAAATCTTCATAGACCACAAAAGTCTCAAGTACATACTCTCATAGAATGATCTGATTATGAGGCAATGAAGATGGATGGAATACTTGAAGGACTACAACTTCACAATACATTATTATCTAGAGAAAGCAAAAGTAATTTTAGATGAGCTAAGCTTGAACACACATGGAGTTTTGGCTAATGTGTAGCTGAGATCCACGTTCACGGATCAAGTGCTCCAAGCACAAAGAGACAATGAGGAAACATAGATAATGTATGGTAAGAATGGGTCCTCAAAAGATGTAGATGGAGGTGTATGCTTCTAAGGAAGATTGGTGGCACCATCTAGTACAAGTTTGAAGCAGAATTTATTGTAAGATGCTCATACATCTAAATACACCATTCACCTAAGAGGCACAATGATGTGCTATGATTTAAAGAAATTTTTTTAGTGGAATGGAATGAATAAGGACATAGGTGATTGTGTCGCTAGTTTTTGTAATAAGTGTCTAATATTGCATTAAAAACCACCCAATTAGTTACCTATGTGTTATAACTTTAGGAGTAAATTAGGGTTTTCAACAAAAAAGCATGACACATGCAGTTTTTACTTAATGACTCAAAATTTTGATATTTTGTAGGTCTAAGGCTAATTCGAGGTAAGTATGTGATTAATTATATTTTTCTAGAATTTAATTTGATTTTTTTCCTTTTTGTAGGAAGCGAGATGAGGATTTGATAGCCGAGATCGATGGAGATGAAAATTGACGATCAAGATCGAAAGATTCAGTCCAAGCCTAGAAGTCATCACTTGAACATGAGATCAAGGGTCCAAATCATCTTAATATCACTTTAAGATGCAGTTAGGGGAGTTAACGGTGGCCAAAGTGGGATAGTGAACGAGCCATGCAAAGTCCACCACCTTTGCATGGGTTTCACTTAAGCCACTTAGCTGTATTCAAGCCATGAACAAGGTGATACACAAAGGAGCCTAGCCAATCATCAAATCCAATGATTTTAGCCATCAAGCTAAGCCATGAAAGCCACCAAAGCCAACCATGAAAGCAAGCCAATGGAGCTCTCAAAGTTAGTCATCAAGCCACATAAGCCAAGCTACATGGAAGGCCATCATTGAAGAAGAATCCAAAGAATTATCCTCAGGATTTATGGGGATATTTTGAAGATAATTAAAGAGAAATCCACTAGGAGAAGGTAGCATGTGGACTAATAGGAAGAACCCACTTCATTTTTATTGTTTTTCCTACTTTTTTCTCACTTTCCACATCACCACTAAATATCACTACGAATTTCACTTTCCATTCAAGAGTCCTATGTTTCTAAGACTTTCCCACCTTCCTAAACTTCCATTCCAACCATCTAATCAATGAACACTTCTTAGGAAACTACCTAGCCAATTCACTATTCCCCGGCTCACCCTTCTTTCTTATCTTTTCCCATCACTCTTTTCCTCCCATCTTCCTCTCTCTCTTCCTAAGCTCATTCCCATCTAACCAACCTTCTATTTTCAAGAAGCTTCAACAATTTTTGCAAGGGGGTGAAGACCCCTCCTAAAAAAGTGGTGCCTCCCTAGTCCCCCAATTCCCTTTAGTTATCATCCCCACCAAAACTTTAGCTTAGGTTTCCCTAGAAATCTTAGGGAAGAAACTATAAAAAAGGTAAGAGAATAGAAGAACTTTTGAGAGACGAAAAGGACACCTCATCAAAGGGAGGAGGCATCCTTTTCCCTTGCCCTCTAGCACTCCAAGTTTTCTACTTAAATGGCTCCTCTCTTCCTTCTAGGTTTGCAATCATGATTCCAAGCTTTTGTTTCATAGTTCTTCGAGTAAAGGTTAGTTGGTTCCTCTTTCAATCTTCTTCTCTTTTATTATTCTTAAACTTTCATTGTTGCTTATTTGAATGTTTTTCTATTGCCTTAGTTCCTTCTTTCTTGTTGATTCAAGATCCAAGGTTGTTTTTCCCTTGAAGTGACAGCCAAGGGAAAGCCACCATGAATATATTCTTTTTCCTTTCTTTTCATTGCCTCTAGATTTTCTTTGATTCCTTCTTGCTTTCCTTATTATTCCTGAAGCTTTGCCTTTACTTTCTAGAGGATTTTCCATTGATTTCAATACATGCTTATTCATGATTGATGTTGGAATATTGATGAAGATTTAGCTTGTAGTTTTGGGTTGATTAAGTTCAAGTAGCATTCACTATAATAAGACACAATTTTCAGGTTTGGATTACATGTATTATGGCCATTATGTTGATGGATTTTTTGTGGGATTCAATTATGTTAATTGGAGTTTTTAGTTCATACTTGTTTCTAGCAATTAATAATCTTCATTCTTGAATGTTTGCTTGCATGAAAAGTGATTAATTCTATGTTTTTCATGTCTCATTGATTGAAGGATTTAATTAGCATGATGCTGGAATTTGTTGAAATGGATTGTTATGTTGAATTTCCAGCACCATATATTTCATATTTGTTTGATTTTTCAAAGATAGACTGCTTAGTTAATGCTTGAGTTAGATAGCATGTTCTAGGTTTTTAAAGTAGTTAAGTAGATCCATTCCTATCCCATGAATCATGTGTACCATTCCATGGTCATATGCATGATACTTGGGTGGTTCTCTTTTGATTGCTTGGTCAGTGATTGTTTTTCTTTAGTTTTCTTATTTAGTTGTAGTTTAGTTACATTTCATTATTTACTAGTTTGCAACTTAGTGAGTATCTAATTCTTAATTTAGGAATACAATTGATTTTGTCATAGTTTAGAAATCTCATGTTTAGAAAGTTTGGTTTAGGAAAGTAACTCAATTTTATTTTTAGGTAGTTTTCATATTAGGAATGTTATAAGTTTATAAAGGTTATTTAGGAAAGTTTCATTTTTAAAAAGTGTGTGTTTTTAGGAAAGTTGTTGAGTTTAGCATGTTTTAAGTTGTAACATATTTCCATTCTTCATGTTTTAATTTTCCATTTTTAGTTTAGGGAAAAAATCTCTTTAATTTGGCTAGGTTATATAATTTAAGTGAGGACCATTAATATCACTTCTTCTTAATTCCTCTTGTGATCGAACCTCTAGCATGAATTACTACATTTGATTTGTGTGCATGTGAGTTTTCACTTAAAATCACAATAGGCTAGGTTTAGGGTTTTTCATTTTTTTTGTATTTATTTTCTATTTTCCTCATTTTAAGAATTATTACTTGATTTTTGTTCAAGGGAAATTGGTAAAGGAGCTACGGCAATCCTGTGGACCATGGCTTCATCAACATAGATTAGATTTGTATTGCTTTCCTACACTAGGAATTGAGTGAAATTGTACTGAGGCCCACTATAATACAGGGAAAGTGTGGGGTATGGTGGTCCATACTTGATCATCATTGGCCCACTCATTATGAGCAATCTTCAGCCTGAATTTTACTTTTTAGGATAAAGTGCACTTAGTCTAGAATTTCA
Organism: Warburgia ugandensis; assembly: GCA_035236585.1. NCBI lineage: Eukaryota > Viridiplantae > Streptophyta > Magnoliopsida > Canellales > Canellaceae > Warburgia > Warburgia ugandensis. Next base: position 54,413,337 of record CP141128.1, on the reverse strand, counting down.
TTTGTGATGGTAGTATAACTCATATATTTTAGGGACATGCATTGACAAATGGTGCATAATACTTAGGATTATTGTAGTAGTTCAAGCACCTATTTAACAAAGGCTAGCCTAAGCTTGGATATAACGAAAGGTACTTGAACCTTTATTAAGTAGAATAAAGGTGGGCATTATTTTGAGTTTTATTTTGCATTGCATGTTTACAGGTTTATTGTCGAATGGAACTTAATGCTAATAAGAGCTCTAGAAGAACCGTTATAAGATAAGGACTGGATTTTATTATTAGTTTCTTGGCCCACCTAAGAATCAATCAACATCCTTGTATGTCACAATCCCAACACTTGAACATCAATATAAAATCAAGTAGAAAGTGACTTAGGGTATCGAGCTCATAGGACCCTTTTTAGAAGAATGCAATCTATAGTCACTCTAGTGGCTTCTGAGCACTATGGTTATAGCGAGTGCCTTAAAATTCAAGTGATTTTTCCATGCCTTCCAATGATGTCAGTTGAAGTCTAAATGCCTCCTAACAAAAGGATTGTACTAACCACTTTTGAATAGAATCCAACAAGTTAGTAGCCATATTTGGATAAAAGCAGGAGTTATTTAGATATAGGTCTAATAAGCTACCACCTATATAGTAAGAAAAGATAATTAAGACAATGCTTGATTACTAAATATAAGGATTTGATTGCACATCACTTAGAGTTAGAGTCAGCATATAGTTAGGACATTTAGCTAGGAATTAGGATAGTTTATGTAAGTGAATAGATCTTAGACTTAGTTAACACCTTTTGATCCAGAGATTGAATGCAACCTTAGGCAAGGAGAAAGAAACCAAGTTCATGTCCCCATGGCAGACTAATAGTAGAAGTTGAGCACAAATTTATTAGAGATTTTTATGCACCACTCCAACTCAACACCCCATCTTGCATAGCTCTAGTTAAAGTCAGGAGTCATATTGTTACTCCCCACTTTTATGGTAAAGAGCGAGATGACCCTTACCTACATATTAAGAAGTTCCTTGATATTTATGCACCATTTAAGTTCCACAAATTTTCAGATGATGCTATTAGGCTTAGGTTATTACCATTCTCCCTCAAGGATAAAGCTAAGTCATGGCTCAATTCCTTGGAGGTAGGTTCTATAAATATATGGGACCAATTGTCTCAAAAGTTTTTGAACAAATTCTTCCTCGTTGAAAAAACAAATGTCCTTCATCAAAAAATTATCAATTTTCAATAAAAGGAAGATGAACAATATTCCGAATGTTGGGAACAGTGGAATGAACTATCCAAAAACTTCCCTCATCACGGATTTGAGAAAAGGCAGCAAGTGTAATACTTCTATGAGGCATTGATGCCTCAAAATAATAAATGGTAGATGCTTGGAGGGGTTCTCATGCTTAAAGATGAGGGAAAGGCCTAGGAGTTCTTTCAAACATTGGCAGATAACTCCAAAGTAAGGGGATTATTCAAACATAAGGGAGGGAAATAACTAGCTTATAAAGAAAGGGGGTCTATATGAGATTGGAGTACATATAGATCTATCCCATAAGCTTGACTTTGTACTTAAAAAGAATAGATAAGTGTGATGGGGGCACAGTCAAACTTGAAACTATGTTTCAATCCCTTATGGATGCCACATCTATTAAGCTTCTATAAGATGGATGTGCTCTCTATTCTAGGCCATCCATATGACCATATCTTGTCCATCAAGTAGAGTGCTTAACGATTATCTTATTGAACAAGTCACTTCATTAAATGCACATCGCAATCCTAACAAAAACCCATATTCTAAGACCTATGACCCTGGATAGGCTAGGCATCTAAACTTTTCCTAATTGAAGAATAACTACTAAGGGGGATCCTCTATGAACTCCCCCTTAACCAACACATTACTAGAGTTATAATTCCTCAACAACCACTTGGCTTCCAACAACCTCAGCAATCAATGAAATTCCATCTCTTGAGGAAAACATGTAGGACATTGTTAAAAGATCTTTAAAGAAAAATGAAGACACTAACTAGGCTCTGCACCAATTGCAAAATGATAGTTGACATTTAGCCCATGTCAAACTCTCAAGCCATATCCATGTTAGAGATGTAGGTAAGCTAATTGTCAGCTACATTACAAGATAGAGGAAAGTGTCACTTCCTTAGTCAGCCATCCCTAACCCTGAGGATGAATTTGGGATACAGTCAAGTTCTCAAACTTATAACCCTTATGAGCATGCCAAGTCAATTACCACCCTTAGGAGCAGTTGACAGATCAACAACAAAGTTAGGCAAGCTAAGGAAACTAGAGAGGAAATGTGACGACCCGGGTTTTCTCATGCATTTTTAAATGAAAAATCTAAATTCCTAAGGTGGGATCCCGATTTTAAAAAAAACACCGTACAATGCAGTGGAAAAATCTTTTATTTGAAATTCATTTTGAAAACCCCGAGTGTCATTTGCTTTCACAACAACTAAGGTAGTTTTTGAAAAACTTCAGAAATCATAAATGTTTTTCCCCAGGTCTTTCCAGTCACAATGCACAGCCCAACTGTATCTAAGTACAAACACATGTCCAAAGGGTTGAGAGTTTACCTACATGTGCATTTGTTTCCTTTTGGATTCACTTGCTTATAGCACTATCATAGAGGTCCTCTTTTTGTGAGTGAAGCTGCCCTGAACCATGATATATACGGACGTGTCCTGTCCTTGAGTACTTATTGATGTCTGAAAAATATTAAGGATTAGGTGAGTATATAATATACTCAGTAGGAGTCTATCACTATTAGTTTTATAATGCATGCGATCTTTAAAATCATGTACTCATAAAAACATATGCATGTTGTACGAATAATCACATTCAATATCGATATTAAAAGCCACTGTCAAACCGAAATACTGACGACTTAAAGAAATATCATAATCCAAGTCGAAAGTATCATACATCATAATCATAAAAATATGTCATAACATCATGATATGCATCAGATGCTTCATGGAATCCAACTCATGGATATCTATCATGGTATGGTCGACTAACCGTATATCATGCCATATGCAATGCACATAAATCCACAAAACCATAGGGTCCCACTATGCCCACGACCTCACCGCCGTGTGGTCCCCGAGTACCTACGGACACAGGATCATATACCTCCACGGGGCATATGACACTTCGACCCAGTGCCGTGACACCAGTGGTAGCCCCCTGTACCACATGCAGTCGAAGCAGGGACATGCCCTTTTTTTTTTTGGGCGTAGTACCCATCCACCTAATAGTGGTAGAGGCTGGGTGGCCAACCCACACCACTCGGCATAGCACCCACGAGCTTACAAGCCCAAATCATGTACGATCAAATAAGCCAAAAACCTCTGTTCAAAACCAGTCCTCTTTGGGTCCCTCACAACTGCCTGGCCCTCGGCACTCCAGCGTCTTTTGGCAACCCTCAAGGACATGCAATCTTTGCAAGTACTTAAATCATGCAATGTGTACACTTGTTTACAAAACATATGTGTGCATAATGTATATGCAATCTTTCACGAAACATGTCTATGTACAAAACATTTAACATGCATGCTAAATTAATTCATGCAAATCACATGCAAATCAAGTCATATATCTAAAACATATGTTCTCAAATATCAATAGTTCTTTTAAAAGAATCTAATAGTGATAGAGCACCTACCTGACTAGGTCGCGTTAACCCTCTTGTCCTCGTACGCTCCTGAACATGGTTTGGGGACTCAAGGTTAGTTTAACCTATCTTTGATGGGTTTAGAGCAGTTGGGTGTCATTACTTAGGCATTAGGGGTCCATCCCTATGCCTATGGGTGTCCCAAGGTCCTAATTAGGCCTTGGTATTCTCAGTTTTCCAAAGTTCTAGTGGTCACGCGCCACCATCCTATTCTAAGGGTCATGCTCACCTTTTATTGGGCCTTGATCAGAGATTTTATAGTTGGGATGTGTCTGTGTCGTTGATACAGACACAATGCCTTTTGCGGCGCCTCAATCGGAGCTCTAGATCTCAAGTTATAAGCGTTTTAGTGTTGTATATACATAGAGTACTTAAAGACAAAAAGCCGGAATGCTAGGGCGATGCGCGTCAACGTCATGCGCCCTGGCTTCCTTAACAACCAAAAAAACGATGCTTCGCTAGTGCGCTGCGCGTCTACAGTGCCTCAGCGGACGCGTCTGCAGACGCACGTGACTTTCTCAGCCGTGGACGCGCCCGTTGGTTTTCTTCTCAGACGCGTTCGACGCGTCTCGTCTGGAGCGGGCCGTCTCCGTTGTTGGGGGACTGGGGCATCCTTGGGATGCCTTGGTTCATCCCTAAGGAACCAGTGCGGCCCTGGGGACGTCCCAGGGTCCTTGGTGGCTCCCTAGAGGCCTATTCTCCATGGTTTTTCATGAAAAAACCTAGGGAAACCGAGCCTAGGACTGTGGGTGAGATGGGTTTGGGGATTTTTTGTACGTACCTGCTTCGTGGGTAAGAAGGGGAGCCTTGGCGCAACGGTAAAAGTTGTCGTCATGTGACCTTGAGGTCACGGGTTCAAGGCGTGGAATCAGCCTCTTGTAAAAATGCAAGGTAAGGCTGCCTACTTTAGGCCATTGTGGCCCGCCCCTTCCCCGACCCCGCATAGGCGGGAGCTTCGTGCACCAGGGCTGCCCTTTTTACCTGCTTCGTGGGTAGTTTTCTCTCCACGTTTTCCCCTCTTTGTCACTGCTCTGCGATGGGTTTTCTCCAAGGTTTTGGGCTGCCATTAGAGGCACCCAAGAGCTCTATTTATAAAGCTTTTAAAGAGGGTTCTAGAGGCGTTCTAACCACCTTTGAATGGCGATGGGGAATCCTCTAGAATGGCGGTGGTTTCTCCTTGAAACACCGCCGTTCCAGAAACCTCTAGGAGGTTGAAGACGACGGGGTGCCCGTATCAAAACGGGCAGCTGTGTTTTTCAAGTTAAGTCGTTTTTGTGAAATTTACAATTTTGCCCCTGAACTTCAAAGGGCCATATCTTGCTCATTTTAACTCCGTTTTGAGTGATTTTGGTCTCGTTGGTTTCCTTTTTTTGAGACGCATCTAATGGCACCAATTTTAGGACCAAATTCCTGGGTTTAGTCAAGGCGACTAGTGAAATGACCAAAATGCCCTTATCTTTAAAACTGAACTTTTTATGGGCTTTTAATATTACAAAAATTGGGGTCATTACAAGAAAATGCCCCTTAAAAGAATTTCATCCTCAAAATTCCATAACTTATCATTTTCCAGGTATTTGTCTCTTAGATGATTTCTTGGTTAATGCATTCCCCTCTAGGAATCAATTCTAGGTTCATCCTCAATTTATTATTTCCATTGTTCCTCCTATAAGGCCTCACCCATAAGGGCCTGTTTTCGCTACGTACTCTGATGCAGCGCCATACTCTCGTATGTGTCGATTTATCAATACCGTTTCCTAGCGGTACTTCATCTATCTTGAATTCCTTAGTTTCCTATACTTATCTTATCATGTATAAGATAGTCTCCTTGTAAGATCATGCTTCTTTGCTTATGCATATACTTCTTTTAAGATCATATTATCTTATTTTTCCTATTTTGAATATCATAGGATAATCCTTTTCATCTAGTGATCTCTTTCATTATCCACAAGTCCAAAAAGTTACCTTCTTTCTATTGTGTCTAACTTTGCTTCTTACCCTTGTCTCCAAGATACTTCAATAACTAATATGGTATCATGTGTTCTATAGCAAAACCCTTGATTAACTTTGAATTTCAACTGTCTGTTGTTTTCCATACGTGACTCAAGGTTATGAAATCATGAAAGCCAATTAGTACCATCTTCCATCATTAATACTACCTGAAGTCATCAAATGCTTTTTCTTCTTGAAGAGTTTATGCATACTCATGTCAAATATATCATGGTCCATTGTTTCTCTTCATGATGTGGCCTAATCAACTGGCCTTATACCCTCAAATGACTTAGCCTATCAAGTTCTCAAGTCTAAAGACTTATAACATCCTTCTCAGTCTATAACCTCAACTACTAACTCATAGATATTAACATACCTGATTAATTAGGGTGGGATGCCTCCATTTAGTTGACAACACTTAATGATGGTCATAAGATATTTGGTCTCCCAAATTTATGATAATAAGACCTCAATTTGATCCTCGATGGTACCCTTCAGGCTTAATTCCTTTATTTACTCATGTAGCGGCAAGCTAAGACATCACCAATATTTTCTTTTTATGGACTATATTCATTGGTGTTCTTCATAAGTTAATGGATCTGATAAGAATCTAATAATAATTGATATCAAACCATTTGTAGGATTTTAACTTTTAGTTGGTCACCATTCCTCTTTGGAAACTTGTGTGCAGCATAATGTCCTTTTATTCAATGCTCTATTCAAAGTCTTAAACCCCCATATGCTTCCTCTCTATTATACGTATCATTGCTAACTCGACTATTATTCCCTTGAGGTTGATTGGTTATCTTCAAGATGAAAGATTTGTATGTGTCATCATAAGGTCATGATCTTCTAATATTGAATACTTATAGTTACATCTCTATCTTTCTCTCTCTTTTCTTCAAAATCCTCATTTGGTCCACCTGGATCAATGTCTTCTATATGCTTTGTTGCATATAATTGATACTTCATCTATTCCTTTACTTAGATATGATAAAGTGAATACCTGTCTTAAGATTATTGAAATCCTCAATTGCCTATAGCCTCAATAAAATTCATACAATGGTATTGACGTTTTGATCATGCTATACTTACAAGTTCTTGTTAGGATCAATCTATAGATTTATTATCTCCAATATTATCGTCAAAATCTTTTGACGACTTGGTTGAATTCATTTCCCTATCGCATAATATGTCACTTGTATGCATCTCCGGATTTGTTCCATAATACTCAAGTAGTTATTATTTGATAGCTCTTCACTCTTTATAAGACTTCAATTAAGGTATTGAGCTATACCCTTGTGATGAGTCACTGTTATCCCCTAGTATCATCTTGCATTCTCATCGCTCTTATTATTATCAAAATCATCTCAAAGTCTGTTTTTTAAATCCCTTATCATACTCATCTCATATCCCTTGATACTCTTTATGATGGAAAGATATCCACCTAGGTTCTTCAATTTTCTCACCTTTGATGAGATAATTTATTGCAGATCAACTCTATCTTCTAACAAGTCCTTTAATCATCTTCATTCATTCATTCTCATCATCCATATATGAGTTTTCATCCTTACAATAATCCTTATATGAGATTTCATCTTTGCATCACTGCACAATAATTCTTATTTCCTATAATTTTGATAGGATTCAAGCAATCCAATATCTAAGTATTTGCTAGGACTATCTCCTTTTTCACCTATGTGTTTATGGTGAAATGTCTTGAGTCATTAATATTATAATCCTCGAATAGAAGTAGTCATCTCTACTACTCCTATTTATACTACTTATCCTTGATTTTCTTTATTGTCTATGACCCTTGGACATGCGGAATTTGTTGTGAAAGGATAAAACCTGGGCTCTGATACCAACTGTGACGACCCGGGTTTTCTCATGCATTTTTAAATGAAAAATCTAAATTCCTAAGGTGGGATCCCGATTTTAAAAAAAACACAGTACAATGCAGCGGAAAAATCTTTTATTTGGAATTCATTTTGAAAACCCCGAGTGTCATTTGCTTTCACAACAACTAAGGTAGTTTTTGAAAAACTTCAGAAATCATAAATGTTTTTCCCCAGGTCTTTCCAGTCACAATGCACAGCCCAACTGTATCTAAGTACAAACACATGTCCAAAGGGTTGAGAGTTTACCTACATGTGCATTTGTTTCCTTTTGGATTCACTTGCTTATAGCACTATCATAGAGGTCCTCTTTTTGTGAGTGAAGCTGCCCTGAACCATGATATATACGGACGTGTCCTGTCCTTGAGTACTTACTGATGTCTGAAAAATGTTAAGGATTGGGTGAGTATATAATATACTCAGTAGGAGTCTATCACTATTAGTTTTATAACGCATGCGATCTTTAAAATCATGTGCTCATAAAAACATATGCATGTTGTACGAATAATCACGTTCAATATCGATATTAAAAGCCACTGTCAAACCGAAATACTGACGACTTAAAGAAATATCATAATCCAAGTCGAAAGTATCATACATCATAATCATAAAAATATGTCATAACATCATGATATGAATCAGATGCTTCATGGAATCCAACTTGTGGATATCTATCATGGTATGGTCGACCAACCGTATATCATGCCATATGCTATGCACATAAATCCACGAAACCATAGGGTCCCACTATGCCCACGACCTCACCGTCGTGTGGTCCCCGAGTACCTACGGACACAGGATCATATACCTCCACGGGGCATATGACACTTCGACCCAGTGCCGTGACACCAATGGTAGCCCCCTGTACCACATGCAGTCGAAGCAGGGACATGCCCTTTTTTTTTTTGGGCGTGGTACCCATCCACCTAATAGTGGTAGAGGCTGGGTGGCCAACCCACACCCCTCAGCATAGCACCCACGAGCTTACAAGCCCAAATCATGTACGATCAAATAAGCCAAAAACCTCTGTTCAAAACCAGTCCTCTTTGGGTCACTCACAAGCACGGCCCTCGGCACTCCAGCGTCTTTTGGCAACCCTCAAGGACATGCAATCTTTGCAAGTACTTAAATCATGCAATGTGTGCACTTGTTTACAAAACATATGTGTGCATAATGTATATGCAATCTTTCACGAAACATGTCTATGTACAAAACATTTAACATGCATGCTAAATTAATTCATGCAAATCACATGCAAATCAAGTCATATATCTAAAACATATGTTCTCAAATATCAATAGTTCTTTTAAAAGAATCTAATAGTGATAGAGCACCTACCTGACTAGGTCGCATTAACCCTCTTGTCCTCGTACGCTCCTGAACATGGTTTGGGGACTCAAGGTTAGTTTAACCTATCTTTGATGGGTTTAGAGCAGTTGGGTGTCATTACTTAGGCATTAGGGGTCCATCCCTATGCCTATGGGTGTCCCAAGGTCCTAATTAGGCCTTGGTATTCTCAGTTTTCCAAAGTTCTAGTGGTCACGCGCCACCATCCTATTCTAAGGGTCATGCTCACCTTTTATTGGGCCTTGATCAGAGATTTTATAGTTGGGATGTGTCTGTGTCGTTGATACAGACACAATGCCTTTTGCGGCGCCTCAATCGGAGCTCTAGATCTCAAGTTATAAGCGTTTTAGTGTTGTATATACATAGAGTACTTAAAGACAAAAAGCCGGAATGCTAGGGCGATGCGCGTCAACGTCATGCGCCCTGGCTTCCTTAACAACCAAAAAAACGATGCTTCGCTAGTGCGCTGCGCGTCTACAGTGCCTCAGCGGACGCGTCTGCAGACGCACGTGACTTTCTCAGCCGTGGACGCGCCCGTTGGTTTTCTTCTCAGACGCGTTCGACGCGTCTCGTCTGGAGCGGGCCGTCTCCGTTGTTGGGGGACTGGGGCATCCTTGGGATGCCTTGGTTCATCCCTAAGGAACCAGTGCGGCCCTGGGGACGTCCCAGGGTCCTTGGTGGCTCCCTAGAGGCCTATTCTCCATGGTTTTTCATGAAAAAACCTAGGGAAACCGAGCCTAGGACTGTGGGTGAGATGGGTTTGGGGATTTTTTGTACGTACCTGCTTCGTGGGTAAGAAGGGGAGCCTTGGCGCAACGGTAAAAGTTGTCGTCATGTGACCTTGAGGTCACGGGTTCAAGGCGTGGAATCAGCCTCTTGTAAAAATGCAAGGTAAGGCTGCCTACTTTAGGCCATTGTGGCCCGCCCCTTCCCCGACCCCGCATAGGCGGGAGCTTCGTGCACCAGGGCTGCCCTTTTTACCTGCTTCGTGGGTAGTTTTCTCTCCACGTTTTCCCCTCTTTGTCACTGCTCTGCGATGGGTTTTCTCCAAGGTTTTGGGCTGCCATTAGAGGCACCCAAGAGCTCTATTTATAAAGCTTTTAAAGAGGGTTCTAGAGGCGTTCTAACCACCTTTGAATGGCGATGGGGAATCCTCTAGAATGGCGGTGGTTTCTCCTTGAAACACCGCCGTTCCAGAAACCTCTAGGAGGTTGAAGACGACGGGGTGCCCGTATCAAAACGGGCAGCTGTGTTTTTCAAGTTAAGTCGTTTTTGTGAAATTTACAATTTTGCCCCTGAACTTCAAAGGGCCATATCTTGCTCATTTTAACTCCGTTTTGAGTGATTTTGGTCTCGTTGGTTTCCTTTTTTTGAGACGCATCTAATGGCACCAATTTTAGGACCAAATTCCTGGGTTTAGTCAAGGCGACTAGTGAAATGACCAAAATGCCCTTATCTTTAAAACTGAACTTTTTATGGGCTTTTAATATTACAAAAATTGGGGTCATTACAAGAAAATGCCCCTTAAAAGAATTTCATCCTCAAAATTCCATAACTTATCATTTTCCAGGTATTTGTCTCTTAGATGATTTCTTGGTTAATGCATTCCCCTCTAGGAATCAATTCTAGGTTCATCCTCAATTTATTATTTCCATTGTTCCTCCTATAAGGCCTCACCCATAAGGGCCTGTTTTTGCTACGTACTCTGATGCAGCGCCATACTCTCGTATGTGTCGATTTATCAATACCGTTTCCTAGCGGTACTTCATCTATCTTGAATTCCTTAGTTTCCTATACTTATCTTATCATGTATAAGATAGTCTCCTTGTAAGATCATGCTTCTTTGCTTATGCATATACTTCTTTTAAGATCATATTATCTTATTTTTCCTATTTTGAATATCATAGGATAATCCTTTTCATCTAGTGATCTCTTTCATTATCCACAAGTCCAAAAAGTTACCTTCTTTCTATTGTGTCTAACTTTGCTTCTTACCCTTGTCTCCAAGATACTTCAATAACTAATATGGTATCATGTGTTCTATAGCAAAACCCTTGATTAACTTTGAATTTCAACTATCTGTTGTTTTCCATACGTGACTCAAGGTTATGAAATCATGAAAGCCAATTAGTACCATCTTCCATCATTAATACTACCTGAAGTCATCAAATGCTTTTTCTTCTTGAAGAGTTTATGCATACTCATGTCAAATATATCATGGTCCATTGTTTCTCTTCATGATGTGGCCTAATCAACTGGCCTTATACCCTCAAATGACTTAGCCTATCAAGTTCTCAAGTCTAAAGACTTATAACATCCTTCTCAGTCTATAACCTCAACTACTAACTCATAGATATTAACATACCTGATTAATTAGGGTGGGATGCCTCCATTTAGTTGACAACACTTAATGATGGTCATAAGATATTTGGTCTCCCAAATTTATGATAATAAGACCTCAATTTGATCCTCGATGGTACCCTTCAGGCTTAATTCCTTTATTTACTCATGTAGCGGCAAGCTAAGACATCACCAATATTTTCTTTTATGGACTATATTCATTGGTGTTCTTCATAAGTTAATGGATCTGATAAGAATCTAATAATAATTGATATCAAACCATTTGTAGGATTTTAACTTTTAGTTGGTCACCATTCCTCTTTGGAAACTTGTGTGCGACATAATGTCCTTTTATTCAATGCTCTATTCAAAGTCTTAAACCCCCATATGCTTCCTCTCTATTATACGTATCATTGCTAACTCGACTATTATTCCCTTGAGGTTGATTGGTTATCTTCAAGATGAAAGATTTGTATGTGTCATCATAAGGTCATGATCTTCTAATATTGAATACTTATAGTTACATCTCTATCTTTCTCTCTCTTTTCTTCAAAATCCTCATTTGGTCCACCTGGATCAATGTCTTCTATATGCTTTGTTGCATATAATTGATACTTCATCTATTCCTTTACTTAGATATGATAAAGTGAATACCTGTCTTAAGATTATTGAAATCCTCAATTGCCTATAGCCTCAATAAAATTCATACAATGGTATTGACGTTTTGATCATGCTATACTTACAAGTTCTTGTTAGGATCAATCTATAGATTTATTATCTCCAATATTATCGTCAAAATCTTTTGACGACTTGGTTGAATTCATTTCCCTATCGCATAATATGTCACTTGTATGCATCTCCGGATTTGTTCCATAATACTCAAGTAGTTATTATTTGATAGCTCTTCACTCTTTATAAGACTTCAATTAAGGTATTGAGCTATACCCTTGTGATGAGTCACTGTTATCCCCTAGTATCATCTTGCATTCTCATCGCTCTTATTATTATCAAAATCATCTCAAAGTCTGTTTTTTAAATCCCTTATCATACTCATCTCATATCCCTTGATACTCTTTATGATGGAAAGATATCCACCTAGGTTCTTCAATTTTCTCACCTTTGATGAGATTACTTTATTGCAGATCAACTCTATCTTCTAACAAGTCCTTTAATCATCTTCATTCATTCATTCTCATCATCCATATATGAGTTTTCATCCTTACAATAATCCTTATATGAGATTTCATCTTTGCATCACTGCACAATAATTCTTATTTCCTATAATTTTGATAGGATTCAAGCAATCCAATATCTAAGTATTTGCTAGGACTATCTCCTTTTTCACCTATGTGTTTATGGTGAAATGTCTTGAGTCATTAATATTATAATCCTCGAATAGAAGTAGTCATCTCTACTACTCCTATTTATACTACTTATCCTTGATTTTCTTTATTGTCTATGACCCTTGGACATGCTGGACTGGCTGTGAAAGGATAAAACCTGGGCTCTGATACCAACTGTGATGACCCGGGTTTTCTCATGCATTTTTAAATGAAAAATCTAAATTCCTAAGGTGGGATCCCGATTTTAAAAAAAACACAGTACAATGCAGCGGAAAAATCTTTTATTTGGAATTCATTTTGAAAACCCCGAGTGTCATTTGCTTTCACAACAACTAAGGTAGTTTTTGAAAAACTTCAGAAATCATAAATGTTTTTCCCCAGGTCTTTCCAGTCACAATGCACAGCCCAACTGTATCTAAGTACAAACACATGTCCAAAGGGTTGAGAGTTTACCTACATGTGCATTTGTTTCCTTTTGGATTCACTTGCTTATAGCACTATCATAGAGGTCCTCTTTTTGTGAGTGAAGCTGCCCTGAACCATGATATATACGGACGTGTCCTGTCCTTGAGTACTTACTGATGTCTGAAAAATGTTAAGGATTGGGTGAGTATATAATATACTCAGTAGGAGTCTATCACTATTAGTTTTATAACGCATGCGATCTTTAAAATCATGTGCTCATAAAAACATATGCATGTTGTACGAATAATCACGTTCAATATCGATATTAAAAGCCACTGTCAAACCGAAATACTGACGACTTAAAGAAATATCATAATCCAAGTCGAAAGTATCATACATCATAATCATAAAAATATGTCATAACATCATGATATGAATCAGATGCTTCATGGAATCCAACTTGTGGATATCTATCATGGTATGGTCGACCAACCGTATATCATGCCATATGCTATGCACATAAATCCACGAAACCATAGGGTCCCACTATGCCCACGACCTCACCGCCGTGTGGTCCCCGAGTACCTACGGACACAGGATCATATACCTCCACGGGGTATATGACACTTCGACCCAGTGCCGTGACACTAGTGGTAGCCCCCTGTACCACATGCAGTCGAAGCAGGGACATGCCCTTTTTTTTTTTGGGCGTGGTACCCATCCACCTAATAGTGGTAGAGGCTGGGTGGCCAACCCACACCCCTCAGCATAGCACCCACGAGCTTACAAGCCCAAATCATGTACGATCAAATAAGCCAAAAACCTCTGTTCAAAACCAGTCCTCTTTGGGTCACTCACAACTGCCTGGCCCTCGGCACTCCAGCGTCTTTTGGCAACCCTCAAGGACATGCAATCTTTGCAAGTACTTAAATCATGCAATGTGTGCACTTGTTTACAAAACATATGTGTGCATAATGTATATGCAATCTTTCACGAAACATGTCTATGTACAAAACATTTAACATGCATGCTAAATTAATTCATGCAAATCACATGCAAATCAAGTCATATATCTAAAACATATGTTCTCAAATATCAATAGTTCTTTTAAAAGAATCTAATAGTGATAGAGCACCTACCTGACTAGGTCGCGTTAACCCTCTTGTCCTCGTACGCTCCTGAACATGGTTTGGGGACTCAAGGTTAGTTTAACCTATCTTTGATGGGTTTAGAGCAGTTGGGTGTCATTACTTAGGCATTAGGGGTCCATCCCTATGCCTATGGGTGTCCCAAGGTCCTAATTAGGCCTTGGTATTCTCAGTTTTCCAAAGTTCTAGTGGTCACGCGCCACCATCCTATTCTAAGGGTCATGCCCACCTTTTATTGGGCCTTGATCAAAGATTTTATAGTTTGGATGTGTCTGCGTCGTTGATACAGACACAATGCCTTTTGCGGCGCCTCAATCGGAGCTCTAGATCTCAAGTTATAAGCGTTTTAGTGTTGTATGTACATAGAGTACTTAAAGAGAAAAAGTCGGAATGCTAGGGCGCTGCGAGTCAACGTCATGTGCCCTGGCTTCCTTAACAACCAAAAAAATGATGCTTCACTAGTGCGCTGCGCATCTGCGACGCGTGCCTGAGCAGGCGCGTCTGCAGACGCGCGTGACTTTCTCAGCCGTCGTCCTCTTTAGCGGGCGCGTCCGTGGACGCGCCCGTTGGTTTTCTTCTCAGACGCGTTCGACGCGTCTCGTCTGGAGCGGGCCATCTCCGTTGTTGGGGGACTGGGGCATCCTTGGAATGCCCTGGTTCATCCCTGGGGACGTCCCAGGGTCCTTGGTGGCTCCCTAGAGGCCTATTCTCCATGTTTTTTCATGAAAAAACCTAGGGAAACCGAGCCTAGGATTGTGGGTGAGATGGGTTTGGGGATTTTTTGTACGTACCTGCTTCGTGGGTAGTTTTCTCTCTACGTTTTCCCCTCTTGGTCACTGCTCCGCGATGGGTTTTCTCCAAGGTTTTGGGCTGCCATTAGGGCACCCAAGAGCTCTATTTATAGAGCTTTTAAAGAGGGTTATGGAGGGGTTCTAATCACCTTTGAATGGCGGTGGGGAATCCTCTAGAATGACGGTGGTTTCTCCTTGAAAAACCTCCGTTCTAGAAACCTCTAGGAGGTTGAAGACGACGGGGTGCCCGTATCAAAACAGGCACCTGTGTTTTTCAAGTTAAGTGGTTTTTGTAAAATTTACAATTTTGCCCCTGAACTTCAAAGGGCCATATCTTGCTCATTTTAACTCCGTTTTGGGTGATTTTGGTCTCGTTGGTTTCCTTTTTCCGAGACGCATCTAATGGCACCACTTTTAGGACCAAATTCCTGGGTTTAGTCAAGGAAACTAGTGAAATGACCAAAATGCCCTTATCTTTAAAACTGAACTTTTTATGGGCTTTTAATATTACAAAAATTGGGGTCATTACAGAAAATTAGGCAACCAAAACATAGGAGAAAGAGAAAAGACATAAATCTCTTGTGGAACCTATAGTGGAGACAATCTATGCTTCTAAAGCCTTGTTCCCCCAATTACAATGAGCTCATGGATGTATTTAAGCATGTCCAAATTAACACTCCATTGTTTAGTGCAATAAAAGATGTCCTCGCTTATGTTACCACATCTCTGACAATACTTAAGTCAACCCTGTTCAATTTGTACCCAAGAAATCGGGGGTGATGGTAGTCAAGAATGAGGAGAATGAGTTAGGACCCACCCACATGACCATTAGGTGGAGAGTCTATAATGATTATTGAAAATTGAACGTGGTCATGAAGAAAGACCATTTTCCTCTACCTTTTACAGACCAAATTTTTGAGAGGTTGACCAATCATAGTTATTATTGTTTTCTAGATGGATATTCTAGTTATAACTAGATTCGTATATCACACCTTCACTTGCCCTTTAGGACCATTTCTTACCAACATATGCCTTTTGGGCTTTATAATGAACCAACCACTTTTCAAAGGTGTATGTTGAGAATCTTTTCAAATATGGTAGAAAGGTTTCTTAAGGTGTTCATTTCTCTATATTTGGGTCTTCTTTTTATGAGTGCCTACACCATTTGTAGTTAGTTCTCACAAGGTGTTAGAAGGAGAATTTAGTGTTGATTTGGGAAAAGTGCCATTTTATGTTACAAAGTGTTATAGTTTTAGCCCACATTATATCACACAATGCAATAGAGGAAGCTAAGGCCAGGGTGGATTTAATAGATAAGCTTCCTCCACCATGGATGGCAAAAGAAATCTACTCTTTTCTAGGGCATATTGGCTTCTATTGGAAATTCATTAAGGATTTCAAGAAGATTGCCAAGCCCCTTTGTAATTTACTGACAATGGAAGCTACCTTTGCTTTGATGAGAACTGTAGGAAAGTATTTGAGTGGATAAAGGTTGAATTGACCTCTTCACCCATTATCCAACCACTTGATTGGAGCACACCATTCTAGATAATGTATGATGCGACGAATTATGCAATTTGAGGTGTTTTGGGGTAGCACATTGATAAATTATTCGGTTATAGAGAAAGAGTTGTTGGCTGTAGTGTTTGCTCTAGATAAGTTTAGATCTTACTTGTTAGTGTCTAAAGTCATAATGTACTCGGATCATGTGGCTATTAATGTGACGACCCGGGTTTTCCCATGCATTTTTAAATGCAATATCTAATTCCTAAGGCGGGATGCATCCCTATTTGAAAACCATTTCATGAAAACCATGCAATGCAGCTGAAAATCTTTAGTTTTAAACTCATTTTGAAAACCCTGAGTGTCATTTGCTTTCACAATAATCAAAGTAGTTTTTGAAAAACTTCAGAAATCATAAATGTTTTTCCCTAGGTCTATCCAATCACAGCTCACAGCCCAACTGTAATTAAATACAAATACATGTCCAAAGGGTAGAGAGTTTACTTACATGTATAATTGTCTCCTATTTGATTCACTTGCTCGTAGCACTAATATCTCTTGAGGCATCTTCTATTTGTGAATGGAACTATCCTAAAAAATGTTAAGGATAGGGTGAGTATATACTATACTCAGTAGGAGTCTATCACTACTAGTTTTGCAATGCATGCTATGTTTAAAAATCATATGCCCTTTAAAACATGTGCATGTTTGAACAACCATGTTCAATATCGATATTAAAAACCATTGTCGAATCGAAATACTGACAGACCAAATCCGGCATGGATCTTGGCCTGGGGGAACCAAAACGGCTTACCTAGTTAGCCTGGGACGTCCTTTTCCCGATGGGTGTGCCTGCTCACTAGAACTCATGAAGAAGGGGGAAAACCCCACTTCCGATGATGCCAGAGGAACAAGAGGGGAGGTGGGGAGATGGGTAAAGGAATGGCCGGCTAGACTTGGGCCTGGCCATTGCCAGAAAACTCAGAGGGAACTGGGTGGAGACGGGTTTCCAGTTTTTGCCGGAAACCCCAGTCCCAAAGTTGCCGGAAACCATGTTTTCGTGAGGGGGGAGATGGGGCTTTTATAGAGGGGAGAAGGCGGTGCCGCCATTTCCCCTGGTGTGTTCTCGAGAAATCAGGAGAAAAGTGTTTTCTGGAGAAGTCTGGAGGTGGAAGACGACAGGGGGTGCCGTTATCAAAACGGCCCCTGCATTTTTCGTTCTTTTTCATTTTCTGTTTAATTACAGAACTACCCTTGATCTTTAAACGGTCGTAACTTCTTCATACGAACTCCATTTTTGGTGTTCTTTGAGGCGTTGGATTCCATTTTTCAAGTAGAATCTAATGGTACCAAGTTTTCTCACAAATTCCTTCTTTTACTATTTTAAATAAGGTAAAACATTCAACACTGTCCACTTCTTATAGAATGTCCAAAATAGCATAAATTGCTTGGGCGTTACATTATTACCCCCTTAAAAGAATTTCGTCCTTGAAATTCCATAAATTATCATCTTCAAGGTATTTTGTCTCTTAGATAACTTTTTGGTGAATGCATTCTCCCCTTAGGAATCAAATCTAGGTTGATCCTCAATTTATCATTTTTATTGTTCCCTCTACAAGGCCTTACCTATAAGGGCCGCTTTCGCTGCGTACTCTGATGCATACTCTCATACATGCCAGTTTAACAATACCAGTTTCTAACGGTAATTCATCTATCCCGAAGTCCTTGGATGCCTATACTTTTCTCATCATGTATAGGATAGTCTCCTTGTAGGATCATGCTTCTTTGAGATCATATGATCTTATTTCTCCTATTTTATTTTGAATATCATAGGATAATCCTTTTTCTTCTTGATCTCTTCATCATCCGCATCTCCTTCTAATGGTTGGTTATATGTCATTAGTAAGAGTCCAAAAATTACCTTTTTTCTATTGTGTCTAACTTTGCTTCTTATCTTTTATATTTGTCCCCAAGATACTTCAATAACTGACATGGTATCATGTGCTCTACAGCCAAACCCTTGATTAACTTCGAATTTCAATTGTCTGTCGTTTTCCATATGTGACTTGATTCCTCGACCAAAGTTAAATTCAAAATAAAATCATGAAAGTCAATTAGTAGCATCTTCCATTGAGGACCTTATTATATACTGAAAGTAAAATGTCCTAACTCTATATCCAGTCTCATAACTATTGAATTCATTAAACGCTTTTCTCCGTGAAGATTTTATCCAAACTCATGTCAAATGTTAATGGTCGATTCATCATCATGGGTCACATGTCCTCGTCCAGAAGCCTATTTCACTGTTCACATCAATTTGTCATTAGGATTTTCAATAATGTTCCCATTTATGCAAAGCAAAAAGTCTCTTATAACCGAGTACCCTTACTAAGTCATGGTTGAATCCTTTGTCATCATCCTCTTTATCCTTTCTTTGCCTGATGGTTTTCTTCGTAACCTTTCAGTCCAAAAGTTCTATACTCAATCCGGTAGGGTTAGTCCTTCGGAAATCCCTTCAATTGATTTTTCGTACTTTGGTATATGCACATAACAACTAACTATTTGTCTACAGGCAACGTAACATTAAATCTTCACCTTATAGTGTGCTAGCCATCTCACCTTTTCTCCTTCCATCCCCTATGTCAATATGTTGTTCAATCTTTTTATTAAGGCTTTATTGTCAATCATGCAGTCTGTATCATAAGTAGTGATTTTCTCAATTCCTCAAATTTTATACTTCAAGTGCCTCCTCATACTTAGCTTATAATAGCAGTTCTTGTTCAATAGCTACTACATCAAGTTATGCTGAAGCTGTTAAATTTGAAAAACACTCATGTAAGCATAGAATATTTTCTTAGACATAGAAAGACTTTATTTGATTACCTATTAGTCTCATTCCAGATATATCTTTGTCATAAACTCAAGGGTCACTAAAGTGATCGGTACTTATCTACCTTTCTTTTCAATCCAAGTCAGCAGCATCTTTCAGACCCACAGTGATTTCTATGGTTTGTCATGGTATCTATTCAGGTTTGGAAAAATCTGTCTCACTGGTGGAGATCGCTCCTTATTTTTTGCTTCTGTCTCAGTTGTTATTGTATTTATTGTACTTGTAGCTCTTCCATGAAGTAGTTTAATTAACTAACCTCAGACTCAAAAATATCTTAGTCTAACAAATAACTTCTTTCAGGGAAAACTCAAGTCGAAAGATTTATACCATCCCTCTGAGTCTATAACTTTGACTATTAACATATTTGATTAATTAGGGTGGGATACCTTTATTTAGTCAACAGTACTCTAAAGGTAATGACTAAATAATGGTCTTAAGATATTTGCTCTTCCAAATCTATGCTAGCAAGACCTCAATTCGATCCTTGATGGTACCCTATTTGCTAAATGGACAAGTCACTGTCCCGATTTAATTCCTTTTTCAATATATTTATTTGGCAAGGTAAGATATCACCAAATTTTCCTTTTTATGGATTATATCCATTGGTGTTCCTTATAAGCTAATGAATCCGATAAGAATCTAATTGTAATAATTGATATCAAACCATTTGTAGAATTTGATTCCTAGTTGGTCACCATTCCTCTTTGAAAATTTCTTGTCGCATAATCTCTTGAAATTCGATACTCTACTCAAAGTCTTAAACCCCATATGCTTTCTCTCTTTTATACTCTTTTACAATAAGATCACCAACTCATCTATCATCATTCCTTCAAAGTTGATTGGTTTATCTTCCCAGATGATTCAAGATGAAAGATTTCTATGGATATATTCTTTCCTTAATAAAGTCATGACCTTTTTCTTTTGAATATTCAATATTCATTGAATACTTATAGTTACATCTCTATCTCTTTCTCTCTTTTCTTCAAAATCCTCATTTTTGTCTACCTAGATCATTACTTTCGTTTAAGTGGTTGCATATATTTAATCTATGCGGTAGTCAAGAGAAACTTAATACTTCCAGGAAATGTTGAAGTTTTCTAATATCATCGAAATCCTTAATTGCCTATAGCCTCAATAAAATTCATACAATGTCTTAATAATGGCATTGACGTTTTTATACTTTTCTTACAAGTTCATGTTAGGATCAATCTATTATCATCCTTGGTATGATCATCAAAATCTTTTGATAACTCGGTCGAATTCATTTCCCTATCATATTCGTCTTATTCACATAATTTGTCACTTGTATACATCTTCTGATTTGCTCCATAATTCTCAAGTAATTATTATTCGATAGCACTTTACTCTTCATAAGACTCCAATTAAGGTATCCAAAATTGAGTTAAGTCTTTCAGGATCCATACCATTGTGATCTAGTACGAGTCACAGTTATTTCCTAATATTATCTTGCATTCTCATCCCTCTTAGATTATCATCAAAATCTTCTCAAAGTCTGTCTTTTACATCCCCTATCATACTTATATCATATCTTTGTGATAGTGTACTCATATACTGATATTCTTTATGATGGTAAGATAGCCATCTAGGTTCTTCAATTTTCTCACCTTTGATGAGATTACTTTATTGCAGGTCAGAACTATCTATTAACAAGCCCACTAACATCTTCATTCACCATTCTTATCATAATATGATCCATATATGAGTTTCCTTGTTTGCACTACTGTACAATAATCCTTATTTCCTATGATTTTGATAGGTTTCAAGCAATCCAATATCTAAGTATTTGCTAGACCCATCTTCTTTTTCACCTATTTGTTTAAGGTGAAATGCCTTGAGCATTAATATTGTAATCCTCAAATAGAAGTAGTCATCTTTACTACTTCTATTTATACTACTTCTTGTTGATTTTCTCTATTGTCTATGACCCTTGGACATGCTGGACTGGCTGTAAAAGGATAAAACCTGGGCTTTGATACCAACTGTGACGACTTAGGTTTTCCCATGCATGTTTAAATGGAATATCTAATTCCTAAGGAAAACCATGCAATGCAGCAGAAAATCTTTAGTTTTAAACTCATTTTGAAAACCCCGAGTGTCATTTGCTTTCACAACAATCAAACTAGTTTTTGAAAAACTTCAAAAATCATAAATGTTTTTCCCCAGGTCTATCCAGTCACAGCTCACAGCCCAACGGTAATTAAATACAAATACATGTCCAAAGGGTAGAGAGTTTACTTATATGTATAATTGTCTCCTATTTGATTCACTTGCTCGTAGCACTAATATCTCCTGAGGCGTCTTCTATTTGTGAATGGAACTATCCTGAAAAATGTTAAGGATAGGGTGAGTATATACTATACTTAGTAGGAGTCTATCACTACTAGTTTTGTAATGCATGCTATGTTTAAAAATCATATGCCCTTTAAAACATGTGCATGTTTGAACAACCATGTTTAATATCGATATTAAAAATCATTGTCGAATTAGAATACTAACGATGTAAAGAATCGCATAATCCAAGTCGAAAGTATCATATATATTATAAACATAATGATATGCATAAGATGCTCAACTGAATCCAACTCATGGATATTTGGTATGGTCGACCAACCTCATGTCATGCCATATGCAATGCAAGTAAATCCTCAAACCATAGGGTCCAACTATGCGCATGACCTCGCCGCCGTGTGGTCCCTAGGTACCTAGGGACATAGGGTCATATGCCTCCACGGGACATATGACACTTCGACCTAGTGCCGTGATACCAGTGGTAGCCCCCTGTACCACACGTAGTCGAAGCAGGGACATGCCCTTTTTGGACGTGGTACCCATCCACCTAATAGTGGTAGAGGCTGGAGGCCAACCCAAACCTCTCGGCATAGTGCCCATGAGCTTACAAGACCAAATCATATACGATCAAACAAGCAAAAACCTCTTTTTCAAAACTTGTCCTCTTTGGGTCCCTCACAACTGCCTGGCCCTCACAACTGCCTACCCAGCGTCTTTTGGTAACCCTCAAGGACATGCAATTTTTCAAGAACTCAATGCTCACAAATCATGCCATATATGCAATTGTTTGCAAAACATGTCTATGCATAATGTATTTAATCATATGCATGCTGAATTCATTTATATCCTAAACAAGCCATAGAATAAGTCATGCTAAACAAGTCATATAATTTATACTTAAAACATGCATTTAAAACAATCATGGCTCTTTTTAAAAGTCTAGTAGCGATAGAGCACATACCTCAAAGTCTCCTGGAGTCGCATCCTTTATCACTTCAACCCATTCCTAGGTCTCATTTATAAACTCCTGGGTATGAATGGATACAAGGAGTCCTTATTAATTTCATTCTATTTAAACATTAGATCGCTAGATCTGCCTTTTAAGGTCCATGGTCTTTGCCTATTTTATTGTCAGGCTAGATCCTATGATATAGATCTACTATTCAATAGTTTAAACTCCGTAATTTGTCCTCTGATCCTAACTTTATAGGCTCATTAGGTCCGGGTGTCCCAATTCCCAGGACACCCGTGCATCCTGGTTGGACTGCGACTGCCTCACTTGCGTGCGCGCCCAAAGGCCATGCTAGGGATTGCATTTTTCATGTGCACATGCATGCTCAAGTGATGTGCTATGACGCACATCATCGCACAGACGCACCTTGTAGCATGGCGCGTCTCAGCTCTCAGGGCACCCCGTGCATCCTGGTCGAGCCAAGACCCGTGCCCCATGTTGCGCGCGCACCCGAAGGCCGTACCTAGGATAGTGTACGCACTGTCGTACACCTAGAACCCTTCCTAGGTGCATGTGCAGCATGGCTTCCCTGGGATGCCTGGTTCGTTCATGGCCGGCTAGAACCGGCTGGAAAAACCAGCTGGGACAAACCAGATCCGGCATGCATCTTGGCCTGGGGAAACCAAAACGGAGAGAAACAAGGGAAAAACAGCTTACCTGGTTAGCCTAGGGACGCCCTTTTCCCGATGGGTGTGCCTGCTCGCCGGAACTCATGAAGAACGGGGAAAACCCCACTTTCGATGATGCCAGAGGAACAAGAGGGGAGGTGGGGAGATGGGTAAAGGAATGGTCGGCCAGACTTGGGCTTGGCCGTTGCCAGAAAACTCAGAAGGAATTGGGTGGAGACGGGTTTCCAATTTTTGCCGGAAACCCTAGTCCCAAAGTCATCGGAAACTGTGTTTTTGTGAGGGGGGAGATGGGGCTTTCATAGAGGGGAGAAGGCGGTGCCCCTCAATGGCGGTGCCGCCATTTCCCCTGGTGTGTTCTGGAGAAATCGAGAGAAAAGGGTTTTCTGGAGAAGTCTGGAGGTGGAAAACGACAGGGGGTGCTGTTATCAAAACGGCCCCCTGCATTTTTCGTTCTTTTTCATTTACTGTTTAATTACAGAACTACCCCTGATCTTTAAACGGCCGTAACTTCTTCATACGAACTCCGTTTTCGACGTTCTTTGAGGCGTTAGATTCCATTTTTTGAGTAGAATCTAATGGTACCTTCCTCACAAATTCCTTCATTTAATATTTTAAATAAGGTAAAACATTCAACACAGTCCACTTCTTATATAATGTCCAAAATAGCATAAATTGCTCGGGCATTACAATTAAGTACCTTTTTCTACAAGGATGTGAAAGCTAGCTTGATCTATTGTATACTCCTGCTACAACAATTTGACTTAGAAATTTTGGACAATAAAGGTTCTGAAATGTCATAGTAGACCACTTATCCTGACCAGTGGTGGAGCATACTAATGATAATGTGCCTATAACTAAATCCTTTTTAGATGATTAATTAATGCACATTTCCTAGTTACCTTGGTATGGAGATATAGTGAATTATCTTATTACATGACAAATGCCAATCATTGGACCAAACAAGATAGGAAGAGATTTTTTATTGAGGTTAAATACTTTACTAGGACCATCCATACTTATTCAAGTACTATCCTTATCAAGTGATATGAAATGTGTACCAAATAGTGAGCATAAAAAGATCATCTCCTTTTGTCATGATCATGCATGTGGGGGCCATTTTATCTCTAAAAAGATAGTTGTAAAAAAATTACAGTGTGGTTTTTATTGGCCCACTATTTTTTAAGATTCACATGCTTACTGCATAACATGTGTGAGGTTCCAATAGTTAAGAAGTCTATGGAGGAGACACATGATGGCCTTAATCCCAATCCTAGTTGTAGAACCATTTGAAGTTTGGGACATAGATTTCATAGGACCCTTTCCTAATTCTTTTAGGAATTCATAAATCTTAGTGGGCATTGATTATGTGTCCAAGTGGGTGGAGGCTATACCCTACAAAACCAATCACCCCAAGGTAGTGGTAAAATTTTTAAAGGAAAATATTTTTGTATGGTTTGGTACTCACGTGCCATAATCAGTGATGGGGTTGAACATAGGATAGGTACCCCATACCACCCTCAAACCAGTGGGCAAGTAGAGGTGTCCAGTAGGGAAATTATGTGTATCCTAGAGAAGACAGTCAATCCAAGTAGGAAAGTTCAGTTTTGTGTGACTCAATGATGCTTTATGGGCCTATTGCAAGTAGAGCTAGAATGGAAAGCATGTTGGGCTATCAAAAAGCTCAATTTTGAATTAGATACTATGGGGACCCATCGAAAACTCCAACTCAATGAGTCGAATGAATTGAGGAAAGATGAAAATGACTCTAAACAAATATGCAAAGATCGAATGAAGGTTAAACATGGTTGCCAAATCTTAAGGAAATCCTTCACACCTAGACAAAAGATCTTATTGTATAATTTAAGGTTGCATCTCCTTCTAAGTAAATTTGGAACTTGATGGATTGGACCTTACATAATATGCAGAGTATACCCTCATGGGGTCGTCGAAATTGAGAAGGATAGTGAGATTCAAAAAGTAAATGATCAATGGATAAAACGTTTCTTAGAACTACCTAACACTGAGTTTAAAGAGACATTGTTAGAGGAACCACATTATCATGACCAACCTTAAATTACTCTACGAATGTTTGTAGATCACTGTCCTTACACTCATCATTACATTTGGTTGAAGACGTAAAACTTAATGCTCCATAAGAGGTAACCCAGATGTTTTTTGAATCTCAATCTTCTACATCTTTCCATTCTCATAGGGTTCTACATTTTGAAACATTGAGGATAATGTTTCATTTAGGTTGGAGGGCATAGATGTACATAGAGATTTTTGATTTCTTGAATTTTTTTAAAAAAAGGAAAATGTTTTTGAGGTAGAGTTTCCTTGCTATGATGACAACTGGATTTTTATAACTTAGTAATTCTACTTTTTTAACCTCTTAATGGAAATGCATATGGCTAGTTTTGCACATTATTCATGTGTTGAAGCATTTTGTTAAGTGTTTAATTTTGGGCAAATTACCTCTAATTTAGTATTTAATTAGATCATCTAACTCATCAATTTGATAATTTTTTGATAAAATATGAAATTTAGCTCAAATTGACCATCCAACTATAATTTGTCAAATTTAACAGTCGGATGATCATATGAGCTAATTAGATACTTAATTTATGGTTAGATTACTCTAATCCAGTTTATATTTTGCAAATTAAATAGATTGTGGTTTAGATGGCTAATCAACAATACGGATTATCTAAGGGAGCTTTGAATGAACCAGATCACTCACAAAGCAAGATTGGATGGTTTCTTAAAAGAAAAAGAGTTCCAATAAGGGGAAAGGAAATCATGGATAAAATTTGGAATGAAGAAGCCTAATTGAAAGGGATTGAAGTTTCCTAATATGAAACTAACTCCTCACCATATGAAAAGTGGGGGAGAATGGAATTAGAAGAGGGAAGGCTTTATAAGAGGGAACATGATAGTTTTTATTTTTGGTTTTTAATTTCCTTTCCTTGACAGTGTATTATTCGTCATATTTTATTTAGCTCATTTACTCGTCTCTATTTTCGTTTACTGCACCACTGCCTAGCCCCAATCACCTGTTCTTCAGCCCTTCACCATTTCACTCGATCTCCATCGATCCCCCACCCAGGAACAATTCCAGTCTCTGTCAATCATTTGCCTCTTCCCCATCACTAGCTACTTTCTTTTTTTCCTGCTTCTCCCTTTTCTTCCATGTCAACCCCAGCATTGGCATCTAATTTTTATTACACCATCCATAACTAGTTCTACCCTGTTCTCTTCAATGCTCAAGCTCCAACCCTCCTCTAGTTAGACCAACACATCTCCACCAGTCACCCCCTCTCCTCAACTACTGCCTAGTCGACACCCCAACCATCTCCTACTTTCTTCACTCCAACCTGACACCGAACTTCCAGCACCTACCTTCCACCTCTCTTTTCCCTCCCACTATCTCTTGTTTTTTCGCTCTTGCCATTGTTCACTCCCTCTTCTCTTCTCTTTGCTCTATTTTCGTTCATCGCACCTTTCTTTGTCTTCTTCTCCACTCCCTAGCACGAAATCTTTTCTTTTCCACCAGCTGCCCCCTGTTCTCCACTCAGTCTTCGTGTAGCCCAAATTGGCATCTACCTCTGCTCTGCCTAGTCCTCCAATGCACTGCACCATCCAGCTCAAATTGCTCCCATCTTTTGCCTTGTTCACCCTAACCGACTAGATTTCTCACCATTGGTCGATGAATTCTATTCACCATACTCGACGCCCAGATATTCACAGCTCCAACGATGTAGTCTGGACCTTCTCTCCACTGCACAGCATCAGCACCTACACCCTGTTTCCATCCACATCCCCTTGTTTCTTCATCGCACCAGATGCCTAATCCTCCTCTCTTCTCTAGCATCACTGTCATCTTCATTGGGTTTCCTATTTCCATTTCCTTTAAATATGAAATTCTGTTCAAATTCTAGTTTTACCCTTTGTTCATTAATTAGAATTCCATCTGTGTCTCATTTTTATTACATTTGTGTCCCTACTGCTATTCCCTTTTTATTTTTGTCTGTAATCTATTTTCTAAGAACTGCATAATCTAAATTGAATTGAGTGAGGCTTAACCTAATCAATGGGTTAGCCTTAACAATAAAGATCTCTTTATTTCTCCTCTATTTCATCAGGTCTTTAATTAATTTTTAGATTACATTCGTAAGACATCCCTTGGCTTGATTAATGTCTCTGATCTCAAATCTAAAATAAAGAAAGTAATCTAAATTGTCCAAATGTCAAAATCCTTATTTAGGTCAGATCTCTCAAATTTTTTGGAATTTTCCTAATTCATCCAGTGGATCATCAATCAGAAGTACCAAAAAGAGACTGATGAAGGTTGACTGTAGTTTAAGAGACCAAATTTGAAGAATTTGATGATAATCAATCTAAGAAAATAGATTTTTATTATTATTTAGTTAAATTTTTATATTTTTGAATTGGACCTCTATAATTTCATTGATTAAATACTTCTGAAATCTAATTGCACTATATGTTAAATTTTTTCATTTAATTTTAATTTTTGAACAATTAAATTTTATTAAAACTCCAAATTCTTAAAGCGAGTCCTTGCGGCATCGACCCGTACTTGCATACCGCACTTGTAGTAAAACAAACAAGTTTTTGGTGCCATTTCCAAGGACTCGCAACAAAGTTTTCATAAAATATAATTAAATTTTTTTAAAAATCTAAAAAATAAATTTTTTTAGAAATTGCATTGTTTTAGCATTTTAGGAATTTTTAAGTACATTTTTCAATTTTCTTAGTTCATCATCACCCTGTTTCCTAAATTTGATACTTTTTGAAGAAATAGGAAAATAAAGGAAATTGGCAAGTGGATCTCCATCAAATTAATAGACATTCCCCTGCTTTCTTAGAATAGGACTTTTCTTTTCTTTTGAGTGAATCTTATAGTGAGGCCCCTTTATAATTTGTAATTTCCATTTCAATTTTAAAAAGGGTTGTATAATACAGGGCCGGGGTGGGATAAGGTTGCCCACACTTGATCTTCATTAGAAACCCCGCCATAAGTATCTCTCACTCCTTTTATTTCCCATATTAGGTTTTGCATTTAGGATAATCTTACATTGTTTGGTACAATAATTGCATATAGAAAGCATTTTTAATAATTGTTACATTTTTAAGATTTTGCATTAGTTTATTGCTTTCAATTGCATTCTTATGGCATGTTTATTGCTTTAAGGTGATATATATGTTGATTGACCTTCCATGGAGAGTGAAAATTAATTAGTAAGGGCACCCTATCCCACCAGATCAAGTGTGAATTTCATCACCACTCCTTGGCCCACATAGGATAATCACTACAAGCGCAAAACCCTACCTTTCGAATTAATCTATAATCAATTGAAAGAGACCTATAGGGCTATCACATGCTCGTAGCACCGTCTTATTAAGATGTGATCTATTGTCACTCCATTAGCTTCTAAGCATAGTGGTTGTAGTGAGTGTCTTAAAATCCAAGTGATTTTCCCATGCCTTTTGTTGATGTTCGTTGAGGTCTAAACGCCTCCTTACATGAGGATTATATTAACCACCTTACATAGAACCTAACTGGTAAGAAATAATCAAATATGAAAGATTGGAGGAGTGCTAGACTAGGTTAATCTAAAAGCATTGTCCCCACATAAATTCAAGAAAGTCAAAATATTGCTGCTTATTAGTCTAAAGATTATTTGATTGTGCCTTTGTTTGTACATTATTCTAGGAAGTTAGGTTGCATCATATAGGTTAGTTTTTCCTATTAAAAAAAAAAAAAATTCATTTGTTGTATGCAATGACTTGTTTCGTTGTATACAAATTTGAGAACAACAACCTATTAAGAAGGGGATAGATTTAATAGATTAGATATATTGATGGATAGGCTAGATATTATGGAAAGTCAATTTCTTAGGATATTGGCTTCTAGGTAAGCTGTACCACAACCTCAGTACCATAATGCCTCAAGCATTTTTGCTATTTTTGCATCCATTTTTACAAAAAATGAATTGGACATTCTATATGAAATTAACCTTGTTAAATGTTTTATTTTATTTAAAATAGTAAACAAAGTAACTTGGAATAAAAATAGTACCATTAGATTCTACATTCAAAATGGAATCCAATGCCTCAAAGAACACCAAAAACCGAGTTCATATGACAAAGTTATGGGCGTTTGAAGATAGAGGGGCATTTTTGTAAAATATAATTAAAACAGACCGACCCAAAAACACAGGGGGCCATTTACTAACGGCACCCCCTCAAGTGGTCCCCTACCTCCAACCACCGACCTGGATAATCACCGCCTCTGTGAGGCGGCAGAAATGGTGGCACCGCCTTTGGACAGCACCGCCTTTGCAAGGCTATAAAGCCCGCGTTCCCCTCCTCCCTAGTCATTCTCTTCTCCTCATTCTCCTCCTTTTCCCAACGCCTCCCATCTTCTTCCCTTTGTTTTCTGGCCTTAGGGTTCAGGCAACATACAGAAGCTCAAAATTGTTGCCTCTGTCATGCCTAGGTACCTTCCTTTCCCTTTATCTCTTCTTTCCCCTCTCTTTTCCGCTTTTTCCCCTTAGGTCCGGGCCAGATCCATGCCGGATCTGGCGTTTCCCTGCTGGTAGTCGCCGGACCCAAAACTAGACCAGCGAAGGGGACGGTCCTGGGGCATGATGCATGATGCACACCCAGAATGCACCCCGTGGGATGGACCTCGGGTGCGACTATGTATGGGCGTAGTCCTGGTGCATCCTAGGCGCGGTCCTAGTTCGACCAAGACTCACGAGTGTCCCGAGAGCCGAGGCGTGCCGCGTCAGTGCCGTAGACAAAGCCCGTGACACCGTCCAGGATACACACCCTGGCGCGTTGTTCGGGCATGCACACAGGTGCAAACATAATCTTGGTTCGACCGAGATGCGCACACGTCCTGGGAACCGTGACGCACAGGGCCCTAATTGACACATCTGGGTTGTCCATTGATGCACAACACTAAAAACCCAATTAAGGAGGCTATATAACTCCAATTGATGATCCAAAAGAACCATTGTGTTTGTATCAATGACGTGGACCTAATGAGACTATAAAATTTAGGATTAGAAGACTATTTAATATGACTATAGCCTAAGAACTATAGAGATCTTCTAGATCTATAGGATTAAAGATGATCAAACCTCATAGATTGGTCCGTTGGATCTATTAGAGGTAAGCAATAACCTAAAAAGGGCAGATCTAGCCATTAAGCTATAATTCTAATAAGTAGCAAATGATATTGGGATCCTTGTTATTCATGAACATCCAGGGTTTCGCTAAGATGGGTTAAGGTCGAGAAATGAAGAATGTGATACAAGGAACATCGAGGTAGGTAGTCTGATACTATTCTGTTTTCAAAATGCATCCCAAATTGAGTTACTTGTTTCTATTGCTGTAATTAGTATGTGTTTTTAAACCATGCCGTTCTTATACGAGTTTATGGATTTATAACATTAATTACGGTACTAGCATGAGTAGAGTTTATGCCATGCTCGCATACGTTGAAAACAAATGCACAAGTTGCATGATTTATGTTGATTTGAGATTTGGACTATGTATGTTATTGGGTTATTGAGCCTAGTGGGCACTATGCTGAGGGGTACGGGTTTGGCCTCCTGGCCTCTACCACCAAAAAGGTGGATGGTATAGCAGCCAAAAACGGCATTATCCCTTCCCTAACTACTGTGGTAAACAGGGACGACCACTGGAGGTGTTCACAGCACCCTTTCGGGGACATATCCATAGTCGCCGTGGAGGCTATGGTAGACTGGTCTCTAGATACCAGAGACATGCGATCCAGAGGGGTTCTAGTCGTGAGCATAGTGGCCCTATGATTTCAGTGTGATTGATATGCATATAGCATTGAGATGGTCATATACGAGTACTCGTGACCAGTTGGCGTAACGTGTATGCCGAGAGACTAATGTGCATGATACTAACATCTGCTTGAACAACGATTATTTTAAGAGTTTCATGACTATTATATTTGACTCGTTGATTTGATGCATTTGCCGAGATCTTCATATATGGAACTATTGATTTCTATTTCATGATTTTGGTCATATATATATCGTTGAATACTACATTATGAGAAAGGATTTCATGATTGAAATTGCATCAATAAGCTTATGTTTTATGCATAACTATGCATGCTTACACAAAAGAATCACTGATGTTTTACATGAAAAGCTCTTAGAATCATGCATGTTGCCTACCGTGTTTTCAAAATAGTAGTATCAGATCACCTACTAGGTATGAGAAATACTCACCCAAATATATTATTTTTTAGGATAGCTCCACTCACGAGTAGAAGAAGCATTAGGAAATGTTAGTGCTAAGATCAAGTAAATGAAGAAGAGACAAGTATGAATGTGAGTAAACACTCTACCCTTTGGACATGTATGTATCTATATTTATTTACAGTTGGGCTGTGAGTTGTGACTGAATAGACCTGGGAAGACATTTATGATTACAGTAATTTTCAAAAACTACTTCGGTTGTTGTAAAAGCAAATGACACTCGGGGTTTTCAAAATGAGTTTAAAAAAAAAGATTTTTTGCATTGTTTTTATAAAATGGTTTTCAAATAGGGATGCATCCTACCCTAAGAATTAGATATTGCATTTAAAAATGCATGGGAAAACCCTGGTCATCACAAGTACCA
The DNA here is from genome assembly GCA_035236585.1 of Warburgia ugandensis. Classification (NCBI taxonomy): domain Eukaryota; kingdom Viridiplantae; phylum Streptophyta; class Magnoliopsida; order Canellales; family Canellaceae; genus Warburgia; species Warburgia ugandensis. The sequence goes on along the minus strand of CP141128.1, from coordinate 54,381,353 downwards.
TCATAATACCTATTCTGAGCATCCTTATCCCACTCCTTCATGGCCATCATCAAGCTCCACATGCAATGAATACGATCAAGAGCTAGTGGATGCACTTAATGCATTCACATACCCTAGTAATTTTTATCCTAAGACAAACTACCAAGACTATAATGGATGGATTGAGCATTATGAAGAACCATAGTCTCAGGATTATTGATATTAGGAAGGACCACAATGGTCCCACCCTGGGCAACAATACCATGATTATTCAAATTATCAAGGACGGTCATTTGGGTTCAACTTGCTTAGCCCTTTTTCCCAACCCCAATGCCATAGTAATACCAACCTTACGAGTCATTTCCTCTACAGAATGAAGAACAACTATTAGAAGAGAATATACAACAATTTTGTGAGAAAATGGATCAAACCATGTCTTCCTTTGAAAAGGGGATTGAGGAAATGAGATGAGAATGGGACGAATGGGAAGAGAAAATGAAACCAATAAGAGAATATACTAATAAAAATATTACTAAAATTATGAAAAGGACTAAGGAAAAGAAACAAATTAGGGATAATGAAGAGAAATTTATTACTGATAATAGGATGAAAATTTCTTATGATCCACAAAGTCCACAACCATCCTTAGAAACCTCCAACTCATATCTACTTGAGCCATGCCCTACTCCTTATTATGATTATGATGAAGAGACTTCCATTGATGAAGAAAATGAAGCCGTAGAAACAACCAAACCGCATCCTCTTAAGTAGTGTCCTATTAGTTTTTATGAATTTGATGAAGACACATCCATTGAGGAGGTGAATGAGCTATTGGATGTTATGCCTTTAAAGGACACTTCTCAATGGCAAGCTAGAGTAGATCCCCTTATAGAGCCTAAAATTCATATTGAACCTTGCAATGTAGAAGATGTATCTGATTGAAACTTACCAACCTTATTTAAACAATCACAGGATAGTCATGTAGGGCCATTTGACACCTTACTTGTGCCCACAAAACTGGAAGAAAAAGAGTCAGTTCATGCTACATGAACCTACTTTAGGGTGCATATTAGAAGAAGATAAGTATTTAAGCCAAACCATGTCCCCGCCTCTTGTAATAAAAGAAGAACCTTTCTGGAAAAGACAGAGTCAGCTTATACCCCTATTTTAGGATAATAGTAGGAAAATGGAGGAAAGATTTAAACTAAATATATTAATCAATATTTTCCCTCAATTTGGTCAAGAAAAGGGTCATTCATCTCCAAATGGTCCTACAAAATACACAGTAGTACACGAAGTCATTATGTTACCATCACCTCAATTTTTGAGGTGGAGGAATTATATTGACTACCGTGAAATTTTGAAGATGGGGATCATCATTATGATTCCCCACAATTATAAATCATGGTGATCTTTGTTGTTTTAATGTTAGCACCACTAAAATTTTTAGGGTTGTAATATATAGATTACCACAAGATTCTAAAGTGGCGTGAGAAATCTTGTCATTTCATCTTAGGGTTAGGATTTTGAAAAATAAGCTGACCCAGTCTAGTTGAAGCATAAAACTTAGCGCTTCCTTGGAGGCAACCCAGATTTTTTCAAATCTCCATCTTCTACATCCTTCCATTATCATATAGATCTTATGTTTTCCAACATTGAGGACAATGTTTGATTCAGGTTGGGGGGTAGATGCATATAGGGATTTTAAATTTGCTTGAGCTTTTTTTAAAAAAAAAAAAAAGTAAAAAAATAAACTTTTAAGGTAGAGTTCCCTTACTATGAAGAGAACTGGATGTTCAGAATTTAGTAATTCCACTATTTTCACTACTTAATGGGAATGCATACAATTAGTTATGCATATTATTCATGTGTTGAAGCATTTTATGAAATTTAATTATTGGGAACCATTCACACACAGTACATAGTCAAGACTAATAGAGAGGAATGACTTAGAGACCCAGAGGAAGATCAATGGATACCTATAACCTAACGAGATTTTGAGACTATCTTCTTCCAAAGAGTTATAAGTAATTCCACAATTTCATCAGCATATATAAATTAGTGTGATCTTGTTATCCTTGTTTTGGTTAAACATCAAGAATAAATAGGAGTAATAGCCTTATTTCTAGAAAATTTATTAAATCTAATAGGCTTTAAGAAACTTAGGAAATGATATAGGCCATGTTTGCTCAGCCTAGAGATATAAAGCCTAGCCAATATATCTTACCACTCGTTAGTCCCTTTGAGCCTATTATTAAGCCTTTTCTTTCTTAACCCCATTTACCTTATCCCAAAATAAGCCAGTAAAATAAATATCCATTAGCCATTATCAAAATAAGTAGAGTTAGTAGAAAAAGTTCAAAAAGAGGACAAAAAAGTCAAAGAAGTGTGAAAATTTAGCTATCTTTCTTCCAAATAAGCGAAAGAAAAAGAAGCCAAAAAAAAAAAAAATTTGAAAGAGAAAGACAAAAATATGAAAGAGATATTCACTTCAAGTACAACCCAAAAGAAAAGGTTTCCTAACAGATATTCATTAAGGACCTCTACTCAATTTTGAACCTTTAAGATCCTTATACCCTTCTTTTCTGAACTTATCCTAAGCTTACGTTTTGTCCTAGTTAAAGACCTAGTGATCTTAGTTGGAACATAGCCTTAAAGAGGAAATAGAAAGAAGGAATTAAGGTAAAAGACCCCTAATATTCTTGGTGATAACATCCACTCTTAGGGATCACTTTTCTTTGTCTCATGAGCATTTAAAAGAATTATGTGAACCATCAGCTTGTTGAATTTGATCACATAATGAAAGAAATATGTTTAAACCCTTATCTAGGAGTTTTACTTTTGAGAGTATACCAATGAGGATTTGGGGTCAAGACATATTTCTAATGGAATTTAAGCATATTCAGTTAGAAGTCAAGATTTATGTCGGTGTACACACACACTTGCACTCCGAGAAATAACTCAAATAAAATATCTTTAATATGAGTATGATGTGTAAAATTGTCAAATCCCCTCTATTAAGTTGTGAAAAACTAGTAGATGCTAATGAATGATGATTCTTTGAGATAAAATAGGGGACTTAACCTTATTGAATTTTAGCTCAACCTCTTGTCTTTATTTTTGTTTATTGCACCACTACCCAGCCCTAATCACCTATTCTATCAATCGTCTACCCTGTCTCTTCCCCATCATCGGCTACTTTCCTTTTCCTCACTTCTCTCTTTTCTTCCCTGTCAACCCTAGCACTAACATCTAATTTTTACTGCACCATTCATCATCGGTTCGTCTATGTTCTCTTCAATGCTTGAGCTCCAACCATCCTCTGATCAAATCGACACATCTCCATCATTACCCCCTCTCCTCAGCTATTCCCTAGTTGACGCCCTAACCATATCCTTGTTTCTTCACTCCAACCCAACACCCAAGTTCCAGCACTAAATGACTCTCCCTTCCACCTCTCTTCTCCCTCTCAGTATCTCCCATTTTCTCCCTCTTCTCATCGTTCACTCCCTCTTCTCTTCTCTCTGCTCTATTTTTGTTCACTGTACCCTTCTCTATCTTCTTCTCCACCGGCTGTCCCCTATTCTCCACTCTAGCTTCACATAGCCTAGATCACCATCTACCTCTGCTCTGTCTAGTCCTTCAATGCACCGTACCATCTAACCCAGATTGCCCCCGTCTTTTGCCCAATTCACCGTCACTGGCTAGATTTCTCAACACTGGTCGATGAATTCTATTCACTATACCTGACGCCCAGATCTTCATAGCTCCAACAGTGTCATTTGGACCTTCTCTCCACTGCATAGCACCGGTTCCTGCACCCTCTTTCCATCACACACACACCTATTTCTTCACCTCACCAGATGCCTAATCCTCCTCTCTTCTCTAGCATCACTGTCATCTTCATCGGGTGTCTTGTTTCCATTTCCTTTAAATATGAAATTCTCATCAAATTCTAGTTTTATCCTTTGGTCTTTAATTAGAATTCCATCTCTATCTCCTTTTTTATTACATCTGTGTCCCTGTTGCTATTCCCTTTTTATTTTTGTCTGTAATCTATTATTCAGGAACTGCATATTTTGAATTGAATTGAGTAAGTCTTAATCTAATCAACGGGTTAGCCTTAAAAATAAAGATCACTTTATTTCTCCTTTGTATCACATCAGATCTTTAATTAAATTTCAAATTACATTCTTAGGACATCCCTTGGCTTGATTAACATCTCTGATTTTAAATCTGAAACCCAAAAAGTAATCTAAACTGTTCAAATCTCAAAATCCTTATTTAGCCCAGATCTCTCAGATTTTTCAGAATCTGCCTAATCCATCTAATGGATCATCAATCGGAAGTACCAAAAAGAGACTGATGAAGGATAATTGAAGTTTAAGAGAACATATTTGAAGAATTTGAGATAATCAATCTAGTAAAGTAGATTTTTATTATTTTTTAGTTAAATTTCTGTATTTTTGAAATGGGCCTCTGTAATTTCATTGATTAATTACATATGAAGTCTAATTGAACTTTCTATTAAATTTTTTATTTAATTTTAATTTTTGAATAATTAAATTTTATTAAAACTCCAAATTCTTAAAGCGAGTCCCTGTGGAATCGACTCATACTTGCATATGCCACACTAGAATAGCCCTTGCACTAGCGATGAAAACAAACACAATATATGAAGGCTAATTCTCTAAAAGAATTTACACAGAGCACATAGTCAAGACTAGTAGAAAGTTATAACTTAAGACCCTAAGAAAATCAGTGGAGACCTATAATCCAGTGAGTTTAAAGATTATTTTCCTTCTGAGAGTTATAAGTAATTCCACATTTTCTTTGACGAATAGAATTTAATGTGATCCTATTATCATTGTTTTAGTTAACTATCAAGAATAAATAGGAGTAATAGCTTTCTTCACAAGAAATTTATTGAATTTGATAGCCTTTATGAAACCTACAATATGATATAGGCCATCCTTGTTCAGCCCATGGACATATAACCTACTGAATATATTATACCACTAGTTAGCCCTTAAGCCTACTATTAAGCCTTTTCTTTCTTAACCACACTTAACTTAATCCAGAAACATTGAGAAATAAATATCCCTTACCCATTTTGGAAATGAGTAGAGTTAGTAGAAAATGTTTAGAAGGACATGAAGTTAAAGAAGCAAAAATCACCAGAAGTGTTTTTTGCAAAGAAGTCAAAAGAAAAAGAAAGCTACAAAGAAAGAAATGTAAAAAATAGAGGAGAAAATTTGAAAGAAAAAGATAAGAGTACAAAAGATATTCACTCAAGTCGAAGAAAAAATTGTCTAATAGTCAAAAGATGACCTCTATTCAATTTTGAACTTTGAACCATTATGCCTCTCTTTTCTCTACATCTTCAAGCCTACATTTTGTACCATTTAAAGACCTGTGGATATCAGGTGGACCATAACCTTAAAGGGGATATAAGAAGAAGGAATTAAGGCCAAATACCCCTACTATTCTTGGTGATAACATCCACTCTTAGGGATCACATTTCATTGTCTGTCAACACTCAAAACAAATTATATGAACCATTAGTTTTGTCAGATCTGGTCACATAATGAGAGAAGCATGTTCAACCCATTATTTGAGAGCTTCATTTTTTAGAGTATAACATTGAAGATTTGAGGTCAAAAACATATTTCCAATTGATTTTAAGCAGATGTAATTGAAGTCATGACATATATGGCCATACACACACATGCCCTCTGAGAAATGACTAGAATAAAATGTTTTTAGTACCTGTATAATTTGTAGAATGGTTAGTCGTCTCAATTAAGTTGTGAAAAACTAATAGAGTGTTATGAATGAGGATTCTCTAAGATAAAATAGGAAACTCAACCTTAGGGATTTTTGTGGGTATATTCATTACAAACCCTCATGAGGCCTAACTCGTCCACTAGGGGTAACCTAAGGCTTTAAGGGTTTGTTGCATGTGCTAAATGCAATCGTGAGCACCTATGAAAGTGACATTTTGTATTAGTTTTTGTAAAATAATTTTTTTTACATCTTTTGCTCTGGATTAGTAAAATTGTGGTTGGGGTGTGTGATAAGTATATAATTTTGCATAATAACTACCCAATTAGTTACCCATATGTTATAACTTATAGCGGTAAATTAGGGGTTTTGACCAAAAAAATGTGACACATGCAATTTTACCCAATTACTAAAAAATTTGATATTTTGTAGTTCTAGAGGCTAGTCGAAGGTATGTATGTGATTAATTATAATTTTCTAGGATTTAATTAGATTTTTTCACCTTTTGTAGGAAGCGAGATGAGCATTTGATGATCGAGATCAAGATGAAAATTGATGATCAAGGTCAAAAGATCAAGTTAAAGCCTAAAAGTCATCACTTCAACAAGAGATCAAGGGTCTAAATCATCTTAACATCACTTTAAGATGCAATTAGAGGAGTCAAAGGTGGCTAAAGTAGGCTCATGCACATGCCACGCAAAGTTTACTGCCTTTGCATGAGTTTCACTTAGCCATATTCAAGCCATGAACAAGGTGACAAGCTAAGGAGCCTAGCTAGCCATCAAGCCAACGACTTGAGCCATCAAAGCCAGCCATGGAACCAAGCCAATGAAACTCTCAAAGTTAACTATCAAGCCACATAAGCCAAGCTACATGAAAGATCATCATTGGAGGAGAATCCAAAGAATTATCCACGAAATTTATGTAGATATTTTGAACATAATTAAAGAAAAATCAACTAGGATAAGGTAGCATGTGGATCAATACAAAGAACCCACTTCATTTTTATTGTTTTTCCTACTTTTTTCTCACTTCCCATCTCACCATTAAATATCACTATGAATTTCACTTTCCATTCAGGAGTTCTATCTTTCTAAGGCTTCCTCTCCTTCCTAAACTTCCATTCCCAATTAATCCCAACTTATTAAGAAACTACCTAGCCTATCACTATTCCCCACCTCACCTTTCTTTCTTATCTTTCCTATCACTCTCTCTCTCTCTCTCTCTCTCTCTCTCTCTCTCTCTCTCTCTCTCTCTCTCTCTGTATATATATATATATATATATCTTACCTCATCCCCATTCAGTCAACCCTCTATTTTCAAGGAGATTCAATGATTTTTGGATGGGGGTGACTCCCCCTCCTAAATAAGTGGTGTCTCCCACCTTAATGCAATCCAAAATAGCCCCCTTGTTTCCTCTTTGATGATAACCCTGGGTACTCTCCTATATCTAATCCTAGCCACCCAATTCCCTTTATTTTTCATCCTCACCATACCTTTACCTTGGGTCACCCTAGTAAACTTCGGGAACAAACTATAAAAGAGCCTAGGAAGAGAAGAATAGAAGACCTTTTGAGAGAAAGAAAAGAACACCTACTCCAATGGAGGAGATATCCTTTTCCTTACCTTTTCTGTTACCCTCTAGAACTCCACATTTTCCCCTTGAATGGATACTCTCTTCCTTCTAGGGTTGCAATCATGATTCCAAACTTTTGTCCCTCAGTTCTTCAAGTAAAGGTTAGTTGGTTCCGCTTTGATTATTCTTAAACTTTCATTGTTGCTTAGTTGAATGTTTTTCCATTGCCTTAATTTCTTCTTGCTTGTTGATTCAAGATCCAAGGTTGTTTTTCCTTTGAATTGACAGCCAAGGGAAAGCCACCTTAAATCTATTCTTTTTCATGGCTTTTCATTGCCTCTAGATCTCCTTTGATTCCTTCTTGCTTTCCCTATTTGTTCCTCAAGCTTTGCCTTTACTTTATAGAGGATTTTCCATTGATTTCAATACATGCTTTTTAATGATTGATGTTCGAATATTGAAGAAGGTTTATCTTGTGGTTTTGGATTGATTAAGTTCAAGTAGCATTCACTATAATAGGACACAATTTTCAGGATTACACATATTTTGGGCATTATGTTGATGGATTTTTTATGGGATTCAAAGATGTTAATTGAAGTTTTTAGTTCATACTTATTTCCAGAAATTAATGATCTTCATTATTGAATATTTGCTTGCATGATAAGTGATTAATTCCATGTTTTCCATGTCTCATTGATTGAAGGATTTAATTAGCATGCTACTAGAATTTTTTGGAATGCATTGATATGTTTAATTTCTAGCACCATACACTTCATATTTGCTTGATTTTCAAAGACCTAATTATAATTTTATATTGCTTAGTTGATACTTAGTTAGATTGCACATTCTAGGTTTTTGAATTAGTTTAATTAGATCCATTCCTACTCCATCTTCCATGGTCATATGCATGATACTTGGGTAGTTCTCCTTTGATTTCTAGAAATTCTTAGTTTAGGAATGTAATTGATTGTGTCATAGTTGCTAAACCTCATGTTTAGAATGTTTGGTTTAGGAAAGTTACTCGATTTCATATTTAGGAAGTTTTCAAATTTAGAAAGTTTCATTTAGGAAAGTTTTATTTTTAGAAAGTGTGTGTTTTTAGGGAAGTTGTTGAGATTAGCATGTTTTAAGTTTTGGCATAATTCCATCTTTCATGTGTTAATTTTCCATTTTTTGTTTATGAAAAAGATCACTTTAATTTTCCTAGGTTGGATAATTTATGTAAGGACCACTAATATCACATCTATTTGATTCCTCGTCTATAATACACCCCATTTTGAGAAAATATATAAATGCCTAATTATGCAAATTATGAGTTTTGTGTAAATTGGACTCTCAGGGAATTTGAAAAAATTTAGAGATAGAATCATGGATTGAAACCTCAATATTTAGAATGCACTTGAGAAATGGAGTCCAACGACACTAAAAACACTAAGATCGGCAACCGAATGAAAATCTTCTAATCATTTTAATTTAGATATTTAATAAAATAACTGAGTGAAAAAATGGAGATTTCATGTGCGGGCCTGCAAATCAAGCATTGAAACCCATGAGTTGACAGACATTTATGGGGTGTGGTGGTGATTACCAGCAATTAATGTTGGTAATCATACCCGCATTTAATTAAAATTAGAAATAAAAATAAATTTAAAATATAAGATATTATGGGGGTGCTTTAAATGGGCCTCCCTAACCCCCTCCCCAACCCACACATTTACTACCCTCGCTGGTCATTAAACCTTCTCGTTCCCCATACCACCGATACCGACCTACTGTTGAAGGGACTACAATGCCCGGCTCTCCTCATCAATGATGGAATCTATTTGTTTCTAACCAGCCCAATGAGGTATGCCCTTGCCCTTCTCTCCCCCCTTTCTAGGTGTCAGTTTCTCCCTATTTTTCATCTGTTAACACTAGAAACAACAATGGGACATTGTTTTCTAGTGATACACTAGGTTTACTATTTTTATATAAAAAAATTCATGTAACAGTGCTAGATTAACTATCTAGATTATTCATCTTATTCATCATGAAACAACAAACAAAACCCCTTTGGTTTCATAGAAATCCAATGGATAATGACACCTAAAAGTGAAAAACAATAAGGGGGAAAAAAAATTATAATTTGCATAAATCCAGCTAAAAACCCTAGATTTAGGCAAATTCATTGGATAGAAACATCATAAAACTGAAATTCATGAAATTTCAAACAAAATGACATAAAAATCATAAAATTTCATTAGTGCATGCGTCATCGGTGACGACCAGAATCTGGTCATCTTCTCTAGCGACAATGACATTTTTTAGTGATCAAGGGTGTATTGATTTTGACTGATTCAACCACAATGGAGGGGCCAGATGGATGACTTGAGCTCTTCACCATGTTGCTAGACCCCCCAAAACCTTAAGGAGAAGATGTCCAAAAAATATATAACAAGATCTGGATCGTAGATCAAGCCAGAGAAGAGTGGATGCCCAAGCGCATCGTCCTCAATGGGTGGGAAGTCCAGGATGCATGTCAGAGACACAACAGTAACACACTCTAGATGTAGCCACACTATTCTAGGCATTATTATGTGAAATTGAAATTTTGGAATATAATTGAAATTTTTGACCCAAAGAAAATAAATTTTTATAGAAATGGAATTTGGAGTGGAAGCATGAATATTTGGAATGTACTCGAAAAATCAAGTCAAACGATATAAAGAACACTAATATCAGAGTTCGGATGAATTTTGCCCTAAAATTTTACTATTCCATGAACAGGTTATGAGTTTTTAAGGTGTATATCCTTTTATAGCAGTATAATTTAGAACTAACACTAAAACCATTAGATAGTACTCAGAAAATGGAATCCAACGAGCCAAAGAACACTGAAAATAGATCTGGTTGAAGAAGTTATAGGCTTTAAGGGTGCCAAATTGATACTGGGACCCCCTCACATTAGAAACCCCATAAAATGTTGGGTCTGGTTCTCTCTCTCTCTCTCTCTCTCTCTCTCTCTCTCTCTCTCTCTCTCTCTCTCTCTCTCTCTCTCTCTCTCTCTCTCTCTCTCTCTCTCTCTCTCTCTCTCTCTCCTACCAGCCGCCCCTGACGCAACGGCTGGAGCTAGCTCATCGGCAATGGAGAAAACCCCTCCCTCAGAAAATCCCCAAACCCCATTTTTGAAGGTTGGTATGCCTGATTTCTACAGATTATTCCCCCCTCCTATCCATGTCTGAAGCCCTTTCCCTTTCCCTAGACCAAAACCCCCTTCTCCAGCAACCCTCAAACCCTGTGCTTCTCCTCTTCCCCGAGCAATTCCTTAGTGGATCTGTGTTTTCATGTAACCAAGAAGAAACCCAAAATGGGTTTTTCCGACAAGTAATCATTCACCTCCCCCAGGGTCCTCCCTTTTTTCGATGATAAGGAGAAACTCAGACTGGGTCTTCTCTGGTGACTCCTCTCCCACCTGTTCTCCCTCTCTCCAGCTCGAGCACAGTCCTCCTCCATTGAGCATTTTTCAAGGGCAAAAAGAAATCTAGATCGGGTTTCTACAGCGATCCCTCCCCTCTTTCTCTCTGGCAATGGCAGACAACCCATATTGGGTTTCCTCTTTTGGCCGTGCATGGGATTTCCCCCCACATTCATGTCTCCAATGGGATTGACTGGAACCCTGGTGGGTTTCATCATTGAACAATTGAACCCCCCTCTCTCTAATGTTGACAAAAAAAATCCCAGATCGGGATTTCACTGCCAAGCACTATTTCCCATCTTCATCGCAACACTCCCCCTACTATGCATCTGATAGAAACCCTTGCAAGGTTTCTTTTCTTCTCTAGTAGATTCAATGCTCCTCGATGCTTGCTGCCCTTCTTACTATACTACTACAGTGATCCTCACTCTCGAACACACCTCTATGGCTGGGAATCAGATCTCACCAGTGAAACACCCTAATTAGATTCTTGGGGCATGTCCTAGCCATGAACAGCTGGCGTGCTCAGACCCCGACACCTGCTTTTTTTCCCTTTTCCCTTGTCTTCTACAAGGCACACTGCACAGATTTAAACTGTGGCATAGTAGTCTTTGTGTATTTTTCATTATTATGCTCATATGATAGGCATAGTATAATGCCATGGCATGATGAGATGCCTTGTATGATGATGGCATGATGAGATGCCTTTTATGATGTTACCAATGGCACGATTTCAATATATATGATATAGTCCTATATGTGTATATTTGAAGGGTGTAGTTTTATAAAAGTTTTCATATGGGGAAGTGAATGGGTAGATTTATTATGCAGAGTATGGTTCATAGAATTGGAGTATGGTATCATATGAAAAATGATAATGATAAATATTTAAAATACTGGTGGATTATATATATCATGTAAAGTGTAATCTCTAAAGTGGGATTATTATATTCATATGATGAAAAAGAATTATAAATAGCTACTTTATCAATGGCTTGCAGATAATTGAATATTTTAATTGATGTAAAATGCTTAATTCATATATAATTAACATGTTTTCTTAAATCTCCCCTACCAAGCATAGCTTGCTGAGATATTGTAAGTGTTTTATGATTACAATATCTTAGATATAGACAGACAAGAGAAGACATACACAAGCAAGAGGAGTTCAACAGCCATACTCCTGCGCTCAGGTATATATTTTGTTAAAGTTTTTGTGTTGTGTAGTTAGTTATTGGATTATGCTGCTTGGACATTTAATATAATGATTATAGGGGTTGTGTATGTGAACAATTGGATGAATCCTGTTGTTCATAAAATGTATGTCTATCTTCTATAAAAACTATATTATGTATCGTATGGGAGTTGAGGTGACATCTGGGTTTTTGGAAAAATGAATTTCAAAGAAAACTATCTTCCACTATTTTTGAATTTTAAAATTAGAGGCATGCCACCTTATGAAAATAAACACAAAAAATTTTCATGAAAAACCCGGGGTGTCACATGTGCGAACAACACGTGCATTGTTTTTGGCCATGATGGAATGCCAATGCGTCCTAGTGACTGAGATGCACGCGAGCCATGTTTCAAGTCCGCATCAAGCGCTTGTGTGTCTTAGTGATGGAGATGCACATATGGTGCATCCCAGGTGCGCGTCACACCCACATGCATCCATGTGATGTCTATTTTCTTTTTAAATTTAGCCCAGAAATTTTCTAGGCTATTCAATTAAATCTAAAACCTTAAAACTTTAATTGTGGGGGCAACAGAGGTCCAAATCATGATCTGAGACATCTATTAGATTTGTCTCAATGGCATAGGAGTAGATTTAACATCAAAGCTTTGATTTGAACACTTTTAAATAGATCAAATCATAAAATCTTGTCCAATAACCTAGATGTGTTTGATCAATTAATGATTAAGCCTTAAAAACTGAATTTATACATCAATTAGGAGATGATCTAGTGAAATTGATGAACATATTTCAAGTATTTGTTAAGAAAAGTGGTTTTGACTATTGATCTAATCATGGGCCTTAGGACTGACCGATCAGAGAACGATCTAACCATCAGATCGATGTATCATCATGGATATACATATAGGTTACTAAATAAGCATAGAAATTGGATTGATTATGATGAGGAAGACTAGAATTGATGATCTAATGTTAGATATGAGTAATGAAGAACAATCCAATGGTTAGATCATCTTCAAACTTGACAAGATGAAAGGAACTAGTTCCCTAATGATCAAGGGACACTAAATTGACAAATCATAAGTTAGATTGATGATCAAAGCCAACATATGAACATCTATATGTTAGAAAAAACAACATCTAAATAAGGATTATCTTGATTAAGGGTTAATTAGACAATCTGGATCGTTAATCTGGGATTAACTACTAGATTAGAGGGATCGTCACTTGGATTAACGAACTCTTAGGGATTTAGGAATACCAAGTAAATGGATAAATATTAAGATGAACAATGAAGACACGCTTAGAGTAGTAAATGACTTAGTGTATTATTATGGTCATGTAGGTACTGCAGAGCACACGAGTTAAGGTAGCTTACACACCAATTAGGAGTACCGCACATTTGAGGTAGATGATTGCATTTAGTAATTTCCCTAATTTCATGGATGATGACACATTATTTGGAAACCTTGAAGCATGACTTTTATGCCCTATCATGTTTTCATGAGAATGCCCTCATCATACATGATTGATATTATAATATCTTGCTTTACATGATTTATTCTTTGTTTTAATGCATGACTGGCAATGTATTAACATGTCTTTGACTTGATCTTATTGAGATTGTTTACACATGGGAATTTCTATGTTTTATCTTGTGTTTTCACCATTTTATGAAAAGTTTTTCTGCCCGGTGGGTGCCATGCTAGGAGGGTATTAAGGTTGGCCACCTGCCCTTTGAACTTATGGATGATAGACACCAGTCCTGATGGGTGGGCAAATTGTGTGTGATTTGTGGTAATCATGGGTAGGCCCCCCACACAAGTTCGAGCATTTCCCATGCATGGTGGACAGTAGTCTCTCATTTCGATGTTGATGGTGAGTGGCAATGATTGATACCCTAGGTCCCTAGCAATGTGACGACGCGTCCTTAGGGTGAAGCCTATGTGGGCATGCCTACGGGCTGTGCAAGCTACCTGGGATGCGAGCTACATGTTAGGGACCCAGGGTTTTGGAATGAGTACTCATTACTAGTGATATGAGTGTAGTGGGACACTCTTAAGGCATGGTTATGTATGAGTGGCAGTGATTGATACCCTAGGTCCCTCACAATGTGACGATGCGTCCTTAGGGTGAAGCCTATGTGGGAGTGCCTATGGGCTATGCAAGCTACCTGGGATGCAAGCTACATGTGAGGGACCGAGGGTTTTGGAATGAGTACTCATTACTAGTGATATGAGTGTAGTGGGACACTCTTAAGGCATGGTTATGTACGAGCGCCCTGTTATCATGACATGCATCCATTTGTTTAGATGACAAAATTGATTTCACTTGATTTTAATAGATGCGTAATCATGCCTTGCATGCCATGGTGATTGGATATGATATCTTTGTATTCAGGTGTAAATCATGCTCTGACTACCATTAATTTATTCAAACTCATGATCTTTTATGCTCTATTTACTTTGAATGCTTGTTGATTTGATGTATTATATAAAGGTTTTTACTCCATGAGATCTATCATGACTTTGACACTTTTACACTACATTTCTTATTAAATGCGATCACCTATACAAGCAATAGCTTGTCCAGGTATTGCTTTGGTTGCAGTGCCTCAGATTTGGAGCATGATAGCACTGAGGGCAAGCAGGTGGAGCAGCATTAAGAGAGAGGACTATGAGGACCATCTACTACACCAGAGACTGATTGGATGTATGCTTCCATTATAGTCATTGGACTTCTTTTTGGGCTATAAAGATACACTTGTTTTATGAGGATGGTATTGGACCAGGCTCTTATTTGTATTGTGTATAGAGACTTACATATTTGAGTGGATGTGGTGACTGATGGATGGGACCTTTGGGTTTATGGATATTTGGCATTATTGTTATCTTGTATCATGACAGGTATTTCATCATACTTGGTTTTTGATTAAGGATGCTCTATATTATATTGCATTGATTTTATTTATTGCCATGGAGTTGGATTCAAATGACCCTCAGGATTTTCTTTTGGAATTTCCTTTGAAATGATTACTATAATTATATTAAATATTAGTTTTCCTCTTTCATGGAGCTTGACTATTTTACTAAACATTATTATTATTATTATATATGGAAAATGGTTTTAGAAAGCTTGGGGTATCACATCGTCAGATCAACCTCCTTGCATGAGTTACTACATTTGATTTGTGCACTTGCAAGTTTTAATTTAAAATTACAACATGTCTGATTTGCTAGCAAGTGAAGGTGAAACACTAGAGACCAACAATACTACTACAAACCTTAGAGCTTCTAGTGTGGAAATTAGACCACATTGCCATGGATTTCATCATAGGATTGCCTAGGACTTCTAGTAGGTGTGAGATGATATATGTAATCATGGATCGATTGACAAAATCTACACACTTCCTGCCAATTAGAAAGAGGCAATCATTAGAGAGCTTGACTATGATTTATATCAACATGATTGTGAGCCTACATGGGTCCCATTGACCATTATATCCAACAAGGGTAGTAGATTCACTTCTCACTTCTGGTAGATCATTTAAGAGGGACATTGAACATCTATAAGGTTTAATACAACGTCCCAACCTTAGATGGGAAAATAGTCTAAAAGGATTATTCAAACCCTTGAAGTCATGTTGAGGGGCAGCACTGTAGAATGGAAGGGTAACTAGGATGAACACTGTCAACTCATAGAGTATGCTTATAATAACAACCATAATTCTAGCATCTACATAGCACCATATCAAGCACTCTATGGTAGACCTTATCATATACCAACATGTTGCAGTGAAGTTGGATTAATCTCACCTTTTTTGCGAATTGCGCAATCAATCTTGAAAAGGAGCCTTAGGGTTTCATCTTATTATTTTAATAAGTGAAATATGCTTCTTTTGGTTTAGTTCTTCTTAACTCGAAATTCAAGAAAAATGAAGTTCTCATAAAGGTTTTATGGGCTTAAAAATAGTAATTTTAAACATGAATTTTTGAAAGAAGCTCAATCTTTGTTTAGACTATTTTTCGAATAGAATTTTCTATCAAGTTTCCTACTATTTTGACTTGAAAATAGTGCCTAAGATTAGAGTATTGAATCTCTAAAGTTGAATCATGAAAAGTGGATCATTAGCAAGTTTGCTACATTATTAAAAACATGGTCTTCAAGAGGTTAGGTTGAGTTGATTTCGAGCATGCTTCCTACTTAAAAATCATAAAATTTAGAACATGATTTCAACATATATCATGTTTGATTTTAGCACAAAAATATGCTAGAAGATTGATGTTTGAATGTGGTTTGAAACCATGCAGTTTAAAACTAAACAATGCTTGATTTTTAGCCTAAGTTGTGCCGTGAAACTATATTTTTAAGTGTAGTTTCTAAATGAGATACTACCATTTGTTTTAGTTCAATAGTGAGCTATGGTTCTGCACTCATGAAATCTTTTAGTAAAGCTATTGCAATTATTTGATTTTGATAAGTGCATCAATGAGTTTTGCATAAAAAATTTCAAAATCTATGAGGGCATATTGATGTTTTGATATTTTCTCTATATGTGAGATAGGCTAAAAGCCTAATGGGAATTATACTCAGAGGTTGTTTGGAGTTGGCCTCCCCACATCTGACCATAAGATGTGATATTGTATGCAATGCTAAAAAGTGAAAATTTCTTTATTGTTGGTAGGAGCCACAGTAGGTGATCATGGTACTCTTTGGAGATGACTATAGGCCTTGTGAGGATGTGGTTGGAGTCCCACCTATATACTAACAAGCACATGCCTGGCATGCATAATCCCATCTTGTCTGAGTCTGAGTTTACCCCATCATTGCACTTTAGATAACTATCCGTAGCATCATAAGGAGCACCTCCCTTTCCAGATACCCAAATAATATTAAAAAAGGCGTAGCATGTGAGCATAAATGAGCCCATGAAATTTTGTGTTTTGTGCTCTTGGGGAGTGTAATTTGAGTTCACTATATGAACTTAGATGAGTACTAGAGATAATTGCTAGACGTACTAATAAGAGTTTAATGAAACTTTATTGCCAAGAAGAGTTGTCAAGTTCTTATGCTTATTCTCTACAGATATGGATATATATGGATGAATGCATGTGCTATGAATGTGATATAATTTCATAATTTTCAAAGTTGTAGTTTTGGATTTTCTACTAGGTAACTTTGCATACTAATTACACCATAGAGCAAGCATATTCTCATGAAAAAGCAAATGTAGTGGACTACAAGATTCAAGGAGATAGGGTAAGAGGTAGTTGCAATGTGAGACATTAGTTTCAAGGAAAACTCTTTATTATTCATGCTACTTTGGACTATTTATGCAGTAAAGCACTATCTACTTGTGGCGACCCGTGTTTTTGAAATATATTTTCATTAATCCTTTTCAAATGGTGGTCGACCAATTTTGCAAACATTGAAAACTTAATCAACAGAAATTTTTTTCTTTGAAATTCTTTTCAAAAAACCCGAATGCCACATTTCACTCACATATACATACATAATTTTGTGTACAATATATGTTTCCAAAGAAACTCATCTTATTAAAATCGCAAGATTGATCTAGTGGTTCGCATACATAGCCCCTTTCTTACATCTAATGTCCAAAATACACAAATTAAAATACAATCCAATCCTTTCACAAATATACATAGTCTTGATCAACAGTATGGTCTTCATCTTCCCATGTCGTATCCCTCCATTCCTTTCTTTTTGTATTTGAGATATTGCAAACATTCAAACATTTACAATATCTCAGCAAGCTATGCTTGGTGGGGGATTCATGAACATTCAAATGCATAGTATTCACAATCATCATATTCCATGTTAACCACATACTTCAATTTCCATGAACCATACCATATATGATCATTAAATCATAAAATTCATCATGTAACATCCACTATGATAATTCCAAACCACTCACCACTATATCGTATGTATATATATATATACAGTCAAAAACCATGAAAAATAATCAATATCTCAAACATCAATCTCCATACTCAGATATACTGAGCTGATAAATCATCCTGACTTTTGCTGGGAAAATACTCCCTCATTACGATAGTATTGGCATCCCACTATGCCATGCATATGCAAAATATTCAAGGACTACCACGTTGCAGTCGGATATGTACTAGCGCAATCAGATAATAGCCCTGTTCACCACTGATACCATGATTGAAAATATTGTGCCACTACCCATATGGGGAGACAGGACTTTCATAGTGAGGTCTTCCCATAATTGCCCCACCCAACTTTTAGCCTCTCTTAGGGCAAGGTATCATAATATCATCAAATTTCGGGAAGTGGGGGGCCAAACCCTCATAACTTCCCTAGCATAGCATCCCTAGGCTTATGCCTGTTTAAAATAAAACCACAAGCCTCCATGCTTGTGTCTAAAATACTTCTTGTACATCTCAGACGATATGTCTGTTTATATTATCATTGTATTCAATATCCTCATACTAAGGATATGATTTTATTTCTAGATTTAGGGATCCTCATTTACAATGAATGATACGCATATTCTTATAAGTTTAGGGATTAATCATTTATTGTAAATGATCCCCATTTCCTTTAATTTGGTATTCATATACCAAATGTTATTAAGTGTTCGGATACTCATTTGATATAAATGATATTCATTATTATAATGTTCTTATCTAAGTTTACAGGTAATCATAAATGATACCCATGTATATATTATGTATTCCATCTAATTTCAACAATTATTTCTATCTCATATGCATGAATTATGATTCAAATGTAACTAAACATATTATCATCCTTAAGCATTATAATCTCCATGAATAACAACAATTCCACAGACCATAGGTCTTGTATTCTTAAAGTTCCACCTACCTTCATGTAGTGATCCATTCCTTCAGATCCTCCATGATTGAGGTATGTAAACTATAAATGCATACATACTGTCATTATCTATAAAATTTTGGATAATCTCCTATCTATATTCCTTACCTAATCTTGTCCTTTGATATAAAGGATCTAGATCTATCTTGTGTTCCTATCATCCATATAATTTATCTTCCTTAGATTGTATTTTATCCTATTGATCAGTAGATCTGATGATTAGAATGATCTTCTAACCTTTCAGATCAAATTATTATCTATTTCTAAGTATTTTTGTATCCATCTATTTGATCTTGATCTTTCATAGATCCTTTGATCAACAATCTATTCATGTTGATAAAGATCAAGGGACTAGATCTTTTATCATCTAGTTCTTCGTTGATCTAAGTTCAGTTATTGATATCCCTAAGGAGTATGATCCTGGTTCATTTTCTTGAATCATATTTGATCAAGGGTTTAGATTATCTAATCTAATGATCTAGATTTGATCTATAGCATACCTACTAATAAAGATGCATACTAAGTACAATACAATGTTATTATTCTTATTGTTCTTGATCATTCAAGATTCTATAGATCTTATTTGATCTTGATTATCTTGCATACCATTTTTATTAAGATTAGATATTTTACTAACCTTTTATGATCTTATTATTATTATTATTATTCAACCAGTTAATGTTTTACTAGTTGAAGATAACTTATTTCATCCTAAGTCTAGACTACTCCTCTTATTTCCAATTGACTAAGGCTTACTAGTTGAATGGCTGACCACAAAGTGATTACTTCAATCCTCATGTAAGGAGGTGTTTAGACCTCACAAACATTAACGAAAGGTAGGGGAAGAGCGAGGCTGTATTAGAAAACCCCATTAACCACCATGTTTAGCATTCACTAGTGTGTCCTTAGCTCAACCTTTTATAAGGTTCCTATGAGCATTTTAACCATAAGTACTCTTTTTAATTGATTTTAATTAAGTCCATGAATATTTAAAATGTCATTCATGGAGTTTCATTATTCTCCTAATTTAGGCCAAGGAAATGATATTCCTTATATTATCCTACTAACTATATCCCTTACTATCATTAAGTCCATGACATTCGTTCTATGTTGTAATGACTCCAATTTTTAACATTTAAAATCCCAAGTTAGCAATGAAAAGTTCAGTTTTTGAAGATAAGGGCATTTTGGTCATTTAACTATTCACCTTGACTGAACCCAAAAATTTGATCCTAAAAATAATACCATTAGGTGTGTCTGGGAAAAAGGAATCCAACAAGACCAAAATCACCCAAAATGGAGTTAAAATGAGCAAGTTATGGCCCTTTGAAGTTTAGGGGCAAAAAAGTAATTTTTACTAAAAACGGATTGGCCTGCAAAACACAGGGGCCCGTTTTGATACGGGCACCCTTCATCTTCAACCCCCTAGAGGGTTCTAGAACGGCGGTGATTGGAGGAGAAATCACTGCCATTCTGGAGGTTTCTCCACCGCCATTCAAGGGCGGTGAGAGCCACCTCCAGAACCCTCTTATAGCTCTATAAATAGAGCTCTTGGGCGCCTCTAATGGCAGCCCAAAAGCTTGAAGAAAACCCGTTTTGAAGAAGCAACCAAGAGGAGAAACGAGGAGGAAAACCCAGCAACGAGCTAGGTATGCTCAAGATCCCTCAAAACCCATCTTCACAATAGTCCTAGGCTCAGTTTCCCTAAGTTTTTGCATGAAAAATCATGCAAAATAGAGCCCTGGAGAGTCAC
The DNA here is from genome assembly GCA_035236585.1 of Warburgia ugandensis. Taxonomy (NCBI): domain Eukaryota; kingdom Viridiplantae; phylum Streptophyta; class Magnoliopsida; order Canellales; family Canellaceae; genus Warburgia; species Warburgia ugandensis. The sequence continues at coordinate 54,360,724 of CP141128.1, read as the reverse complement.
CAAGGACCCAGGGACGATCCTTGGGCCGCACTAGTTCGACAAGGTCGAACCAGGGTGTCCTGAGGATGCCTTGGTCCCCCAAACAAACGAAACGTTCCAGTCGGAACGTAACGTGTCGACCGCGTTCGGAAAAAAACCAAATGGGCGCGTCCGGGGACACGCCCGCAAAAGGGAAAGACGGGCAGGAAACTCGGCGCGTCTGTAGACGAGCCCACTGAGGCGCATGCCGCAGACTCGCAGCGCACTAGCAATCCAGGATTTTCTACTTCTTAAGAACAAATGGGCGCATGATGCTGACGCGCAGCGCGCTAGCATTCCGCCTTTTCACTCTTAAGGTCCTCATATACAAGTGAGACTAAAAAGCTTATAACTTGAGATCTAGAGCTCCGATTGAGGCGCCGCAAAAGGCATTGTGTCCATGTCAACGACACGGGCACACCCAAACTATAAAATCCTTAATCAAGGCCCAATAAAAGGTGGGCATGACCCTTAGAATAGGATGGTGGTGTGTGGCCGCTAGACCTTTGGAAAACTGATGATACCAAGGCCCAATTAAGACCTTAGGACACCCATAGGCATAGGGATGGACCCTTAATGCTTAAGTAATAAGACCAACCACTCTAAAACCTATAAAAGATAGGCCAAACTAACCTTGATTCCCCAAACCATGTTCAGGAGCGTTCGAGGACAAAGGAGTTAGCGCGACCTAGCCAGGTAGGTGCTCTATCGCTGCTAGTCTTTTAAAAAGAGCCATGACTATTTTGAATGCATGATTTAAGTATAAATTATATGACTTATTTAGCATGACTTATATGATGACTTGTTTAGCATATAAATGAATTCGGCATGCACGTTATGCATAGACATGCTTTGTAAATAATTGCACATATTGCATGATTTGTGAGCATTAAGTTCTTGCAAAAGTCCTTGAGGGATACCAAAAGACGCTGGAGTGCCCAAAAGACGTTGGGTAGGCAGTTGTGAGGGACCCAAAGAGGACAGGTTTTGAAAAATACATTGCACATATATTGCCAAGACATGCGCTACATGCATAGACTGCATGATAAGTGTAGCCTTGGCCGATGAGGGCGGGCTCATGAGGGTGGGCTGATGAGGGCGGGCCGATGAGGGCGGGCCAGAGAGAGCTGACAAGGCTTCTAGGTTGGCAGGCTTCTAGGCTATCAGGCTTCTAGGCAGGGTTATGACTTTGAATGCAATACTAGCATGAGCAGATTTTATGCATTTCATGCATGTTTTGCAACCGATTGCATAGATTGCATGATTTACGACAAAGACGTGTCATAGACCCCGTTGATGCTATGACCGAGTGTCCTCAGGTACCCGGGGACCACACGGCGGGGAGGTCGTGGGCATAGTTGGACCCTATGGTTTTGTGGACTTATTCGCATTGCATATGACATGATATGAGGTTGGTCGACCATACCATACTAGATATCCATGAGTTGGATTCAGTTGAGCATCTGATGCATATCATTATGTTTATGATATATGATACTTTCGACCTGGATTATGCTATTCTTTAAGTTGTCAGTATTCCGGTTTGACAGTGGTTTTTAATATCGATATTGAACATGATTGTTCAAACATGCATATGTTTTTAAGAACACATGATTTTAAACATCGCATGCATTACAAACCTAGTAGTGATAGACTCCTACTGAGTATAGTATATACTCACCCTATCCTTAACATTTTTCAGGATAGTTCCACTCACAAATAGAAGACGCCTCAGGAGATATTAGTGCTACGAGCAAGTGAATTAAAAAGGAGACAAGTATACATGTAAGTAAACTCTCAACCCTTTGGATATGTGCTTATTTACAGTTGGGCTGTGTGATTGTGACTGGATAGACTTGGGGAAAAATTTATGATTTCTAAAGTTTTTTAAAAACTACTTTGAGTATTGTGAAAGCAAATGACACTTGGGGTTTTCAAAATGAGATTAAAACAAAAGATTTTTTCATTGCATTGCACTGTTTTTTTTTAAATCGGGATCCCACTTTAGGAATTTAGATTTTTCATTTAAAAATGCATATGAAAACCCGAGTCGCCACACATGTAAATGTCCTTCAACTCTATTTTCATTTAATTACATTTCCAATGTAATTTTCATAACATAAGAATTAAAGCATAAATAAATAAATCTATAATTAATTCTACTAAATAATAAAAGACAATTATAATAATATTCAATAATTCAAATGAAAATCTAACATGCCATAACTATTCATCATGATCCAACGATCATAGTTGATTTCTATCCCTTTCAAGGTTTAGATCTTGATCTTTTCATTTACCTTTTGATCTAATACATCTTATTAATGTGATTTGATCACTAGATCATTGATGTGCCTCATCCAATGATTTGATCCTTCTTGATCCAACCGGTCAAGAAGATCTTAAGTCATTTTATCCAATTTAAGAGCATAAATCTTAATCTATCCCTAATCATCATCATCAAGTCCTTCAATCCATATGATATTAACTTTATCTGATCATCCACATACATCCACACTATCCAATCATCCTTGAACAAGGAGATTACCATTCATTTTCATGGATTTTACTACTTTTAATTAAACATAGATCAGTCACTTCTAACCATTGATTCCATGTTTCAAAATCACAAGATCATCAATGGATCAAAATTATAGAGTTTGATCATTCCAAATTTCACTAATCATATGAATTAGTAATACTTTTCTTTATTAACAAAATTTTACATGCATTAAAACATAAATTTTCTAGGTTCAGTAGGTTCTACTCATTAAGAGGAATCTAGCCCAACTTTTCGATCTCAATTTAGAGTTAAATTGATATCAGAATTAGGATTTTAAGATTTTAGCCCGTTTAAGGGCTGAAATTTGATCTTACCATTTTTGTTTATTTACATGATCTAGAAACACAAAAAATTTATTATGATTATGATACTTAAGGTTTTGGGACCTTCTAAACCCATGCATCGGTTCAGATTTCTATTTTGAGATCATCTTGATCATGATTCAAGGTTGTTACTATAGATTTTTGTGATTATCGCCAATAATACAATTTAAAACATATATTTCATGAGTTCAGTACCATACACAAGTGTTAAGGAATCTACAAAAATTTTGAAATCTAAAATCAGAGTTATATTGAGCTCTTAATTGAAGAATTAAGAATTTAGTTTAAAATTGGATGGCTGAGTTTAACTCCATAGAAAAAGACAAACAAGGGTCGGCCCATGCCTGTTACCTGGGATTACCCGTCACCAGAGATGGGTGACTGGTGATAGGCGAGATGGTCTAGATCTGGACCGTCAGATCGCCCATATTAGATCTCTTCCATCCGTTATGATCAGAGCCCTAGATTTCATCTCCTGGGGTTTTTGGGCCCCACAAAATCATCCAACGGGTCTGAAGATTCATCTGAGCCATCTGTGATTAGATCTCCACTATCCAAGCCGGATCCATCATCTCCGAAGGATCAACGACTAGGTGAGACCTTTTGGTGGCCGAAAAACACCCAAGAGATGCCAGAATTGAAAATAGAGGGTGAAGGGGGCCTACTTGTGCCGATCCAGTGAAGGAATTTCACCAGAGGAGAAGAAATCACGTCGAAGAAGAAGAAGAAACCCTAAAATAAACTCTAGATGCAAAAAACGCATACAGTTGTGAAATTCTCCGTTGTCGTTGCCGAAGAAGGTGGGGTACCCTAGGGGAAACATAGATCTCATGTCTCTAAAGAGATTCATCAATTTAAGATCACCTTTCACTAGCCGGAATCTCTTGAATTAATTGATGGAGACAGTGATACACTAGTGACTTTTCTTTATTTGGGATTTCCCAATGATCCATGAGGTGGATCATCATGAAACCAAAGGACTTTTGTAGATCACCTCTGTTCGACCAGATCCAATGGTGGAGATTGAAACTTAACAGCTCAACTATGATGGCTAATTGACTTAGAGTTTCATAGGTAGAAACCATTCATCGGGGACAACGCATCCTTGGACACTCCCGATGTAGACATAGGGGTCGTTTGCTCGGGTACATCTAGGGATATGCCCCTAGAGAAAGAGAGAGAAGGAGAGAAAGAAAAGAGAACTCGGGGAGATCATGGAGGATTTTAGAGTTGGGATTTGGTGCATCCTAGGAGACCTCATGAAGAACATTAGGAGAATTTTTGGAAATTTTATGAGCTATTTATATGGAGTTTTGAATTTTTCATGATTACTTGTAATTATCATGTTTGATTTCTTTTTATTATTAAATTGTCTTTGGATTCCCACTACCACCTCCTTCTCCACTAGTAGCTAGTACTTTGACTCATGATGACATGTTTTTTGGCCGTTGGTTCCCTTTGTGGGCCCCACGGAGGTGTGAAAAGACCATTTTGCCCTTTTATGGAGAAAAATCTATTTTATTCTCCTGGACTCTGAATTGAGTGTACTTAGTGGTGTTGGATTCGTATTTCTGAGTACATTCCAAATTTTGATGTCTTAGGTCTCGGTTATTATTAAAATTATCATTTTACCATTTTATTCTTAAAAATAGATCAAAATAAGGATTTTTTTATCTGAACTCAAAATTTGATGTACTTACAGTCATTCTGATTAGTTTTTTGAGTACATTACAAATATCAGAGTTTTAAGTCTTAATTTTATTTTTATAAAAAAAAAAGATTTTTCTTGAAACTCAAGTTCCAGTTCCACTTTAAAATTTTTAAAATTTAAATTTTTAATAATTCAATTATATTCATAAAAATTGAGGTTGTTACAATCTTCCCCCTTATAATAATTTCGTCCTTAAAATTTGCATATCAACTCACTTGTGAGTTTTCACAGCTCTTTCATAGTTTTACTCATGTGGCCTTGCCACTTAAGGAAATCCTATTTCCTTTCATTCATTTCTCATACTACCTTCTCCTCAAAGGTATAAATCACATGGTTGGTTCATCTATTGACATATTAAAATGCTCACACATGACTAAACTTGCTAGTGAACTATTCACTTAAGCTAATTCTTGCTAGACTTTGCAAAAGGATTAATAACTCTTAACTGAGTTATCCTTTTGTTTCAAAACCTCCTATTTCACTTGACTGGTATACTAAATTTCTACTCCTCATTCTCACCAATCTTTTAATACTTCATATTTTTCCATTCTAACTTCTATTGCTCATCCTCATTCCTTTTCAACATATATAGTTTTGACATAGCTTTCCTAATATGTATGGTCCTTAGACTATCTATCAAAATGACATGTTGATTGGATTCTATAATTTCAACTATTGCTTTTTGTAACAATCTTCCAATATTTGGAAGTAATTATGTCTTTCCTTGTTCTTCCATTATTTGGAAGTGATTACTTCATTTCCACTCTACAATTCATACTTCTTTACCATTTTCTTGTATTAACAATTTCTTTTCAAATTCTGTCATTGAATAATAGTTTCCTTGTAATGATTCTTTCCACATTCTCATCGCATCCATTGTTTTTGTAACACCCTTTGTGTGCCATTTTATTCATAATACTTGACTTTCTACATTTTTCCTTCCAAGAGAGTGTCATTTAAATCTTCATATATATTCCTTTTTCTCTTTTGTTATCTCTTTCTCATATTTTGAACAATATTCTGAACATTCTTACAATCCATGACAATATCTATCTCTTTCCCTTTCATATATATATATATATATATATATCATTGGCTTCAAAATTTCTAGATTATGCATTTCCTCATGCTTCTTTCAAGCATACCTTATAACCTTTTTCATATCATACTAATCCTTTATTTGAAGTATTCTTGATAATTCCAATTAAAAGAGTCCATATTGACTTTGTAGTTATCCATTCTAAGCCTTTAAAAACTTCATAATTTATCATATATTCTTCAATTCTCAACAATCTACCATAAACTCTTTAGGGTTTATGTAATCAATGGCAAGATTGCACTAAAAGAATGCCTTGATGTTATACAATTAGTAAGAGATAAATTTCTCTAATTGTCATTATCATTTCATATTTTAGTATCATATTCCTCCTTTGTTGGGTCACATTCCATATCATCCTTAAAATTTATATGACCCTAAACTTTGCTTTCTTCAATTAACATATAACTTACCAAATAGTTGACAAGGTTTGTAAGTGTCTAACATATATTCTATAACTTCTCTTGATTTCCTTAAATCCATTTCCATATATCATTACTATTTCATTCTCCTCAAATTCATGAATATCATTTATCCCACTCATATAACTCAAAATTTATTTTGATTTCATACTATGTTGTTTCATTTCCAATTCTCAATTGATGACAATAAATTTGGAAATGCTCATCCTTATAGAGTAAAAGGGTACTTAATTTCTTCAATAATATCATTTATGTTCAATGCATCCTCACATTGATTCTTCCTTTTTCTTTTTCCAAGGAAATATGTTACTTTCCTAATGTAAATTTCTATAATCACTCCTAATCATTAAAATTTGTTCTTTCAACTCATTGAAATAATTTGATGTTCTTTTACTCAACTACTATAGATATTTCCTCATTCAATCTCATGTAAGGTTGAAAATCTTCAAAATATCATAGAATTTCTAACCACTTATTTCTCCAAAAATTTGGATTCATACATAATTCATAATCATCTTTAAACTTAAATTTAGCAACCAATATTTCTTTATAGGTCTTCATTTTCCATGTTTTACTTCACTATTCCTCCAAAATATATTTCTCCTTACTATAGTTCTTAAATCTTTCTATATCACCAAATCTATCATATAAGTGGAATCAATATCTCTATTTATATATAGCTCTTTATTTGCCATGATCAATAAGATGTACTCCTCTTTATGATAATCAATAGCTATATTTTCCCAAATCATCATATCAATATTTCTCTTTTATTTTCCATGATCATTTCACCATCCATGCTAACTGTACTTCTATTTATTATAGTCCCAACATTATTTTCAATATCACCAAAGTTATCATATCAATATCCCTCTAATCCTTGATAATCCTTTTGTGCTAATTTTTACAATTAATTTATCATACCAATATAATTTCTAACTTAGTGTTTTCATATTTCTTGTACCACATATAAGGGCTATAATTTCTTTGTTAACCATATTTTCATGGTTTAATTATCTTTCTTAAGAAGTTTGAGATTATATTTTTCCATTTCAAGATACCTAACTCTCTTCTTCCTTATCATTTTATTCTTCTTCTTTTTTTTTTTGTAAAGATCATCTCTTCATGTTCTAAAATTTTATCGTCTCTTTATTAAATCCTTTAACTTTACTAATTTTGGAGAGAAAATACTTACTTATCTCCTTATTCATCTTTATTTAAAATTATTCTCATTTATAAATTTTGAAATTTCTCACTTATCTCCTTAAATTCCTTTCAAGTAATATCATTTCTATTTGGATGATTAAATCCATTTAACTAATTGCCATAATACTATATATGTAGCAATTGTAACTCTTACATTTATATTTATTTATTTATTATTAATTTCAAATTTTATAATAATTCTAAGGTCTCATCTTTAGTACCTATTTCTCATAAATTTCTATTTCACATTTCCTATAAAGGTTGAAGTTTTTTTTTTTCCTTCTACACTATTTCCATCATGCTTTTCCAATTTATCACTTCTTTCTCTTAATCTACATTCTTTCACTTAATAATGGCTATACATTATTTCTACATATGTATGTTTACTTAGGACTTTAGGTTAGACCTGAATATCATACATTACATTTTTATCTATTGGGATTCTTACTTACTAAGTAGTATTCCTTGTCCTTCCACTAAGTAATATCTACTAGTATTATACTATTCCTTCATTATACTAACTCTTTCTATACTCATCCTCAACTAATGAGTTTAACTCTTTCTATACTCATCCTTCACTAAGGAGTCAACTGTGGCGACCCAGGTTTTTATAACACATTTTATAATACATTTTGTAAAGATAGGGCCCTTAGAGTAAAAATTTTTCGCAAACCAAAGCAGCGGAAATTCTTTTCTTTAGAATTTGTTTTGTAAAACCTAAGTCACCACTTCATACATAACATAAGTAGAATTTTGTATAAGATAAAATTCCATTGAAGGAATATACTTTTATTAAACTTCAGGATCCATCCAAAGGGTTCACAAGACACAAATTTCCCATTTTATCCTTACAATACTTGTCCAAATATACAATCCAAATTACAAAGTTCAAAATTCAATACATGTTCTAATACAATGTTTCAAGGGATATACCCTAATTACTTATTCTTCAATTGTTCTTCAAATCTTGAGCTCCTAAGTCTCCTTCTTCAGATCGAGATATTGTAAACATTCGAACATTTAATATCTCAGCAAGCTATGCTTGGTAGGGGATAAGAATGTGTTATTGACAAAGTATAATCTCAATATTCAAGTATCCCATAATTCGCTCTATCATAAACACATTCATTAATAACTATTAGTTATAAGGACATCTCATTTCCTTTGTCATTTGTGTTCACCTTTATACATACATATTGTATAAGGACAAATCCATTAAAAATGTAAAAATAATCACATCATTTCTATACAAAGCTGATCAACTCTTTTCATTATAAGAGATTTGTATCTCAACAAGCATTATACAGAATTTCCTTCTTGGGAAAAATATTGGTAATATACAATTACCCGACATTTCATGTCATCCCTTAAGGCATTTCACTATGCCAATTTCATATGCATCATAGTGCAAAATAATCAAGGACTACTATGCTTTGCAACGATCCGCAGACAAATACCGGGATAACTGCTCAATAATCCACTTATACCATTCTCAAGTGGAAATTACAATATCCATGTCCATATGGGAGGACCATGGCTGTCACAAAGGGTGGCCTTCCCATAATTGCCCCACCCGACTTTTAGCCTTTCTTAGGGCTTGGTATTCAATATCATCAAGTTTCGAGAGAGTGGGTGGCCAAACCCTCTTAACTCTCCTAGCATAGCATCCCTGTGCTTATGCCTCGTTTAAAACAAAACCCCAAGCCTCCAAGCAGTATGTAAAATAATACTTATACATATCGACTATTTGTCCGTTTATCTAGACTGGAATATTTTCTACTTTCCTATTCACTTAGGGTTGTTCTCAATTCTCAACTTGACCATTTAATACTTATTTTCCTCATCATTTGGTTGGATCATATTTTAATTTGAGGTATTTACCTTAATATATTGGTATCATACATGTCAATACTTCAAAACATAAGATCATGTATTAGACATGTATCTTCATGTAAAGGCATTCTTAATAATCCACCTACCTCAATAAGGTATTCTTACTCCTTGAAATCTTCCATAGTCTCGATCAACATATATCTCCACAATCATATGTATAATGTCATTGTTGTAATCAATGGTACATACTACATGATCTTTTGATCATCCTTATGTAGGATGATTCGAATCTTTCTTCCTTGAATATCCTATATCCATGGGTTTAATATCATCTATACAAATACTATCTATATCATACATAACAATCTAATTTACATAGATGTTTCTTTTTCCTTATTGTTTTTGATCATACAAGATCTCATCTTGTTTGATCATCCTTATCTCACTTACTATTTTTATTAGGGTTAGATAATTTGCTATCTTTTTATGTTCTTATTATTATTCAACCGCTAGTGTCTTACTTGGTTGAAGATAATTTATTTCTTCCTATCACTAGACAACTCCTCCTTATTTCAGATGACCAAGCACTTACCGCTAAAGTCCGCTCAATATGTGGTTAATACAACCCTCATGTAAGGAGGCGTTAGACCTCTCTTACGTCAATGGGAGGTGAGGGAAAAGCACTTGGCTCTTGTATACCCCCTATAACCACAATGTTCGTAGTCCACTGAGTGGTACTAGCTCAACCTTTGACAAGGTTCCTATGAGCTCTTTACCTTAAGTCCCTTCTCTAATTGATTTTAATTAATTTCCATGGATATGCACAATGTCATCCATGGATGTTCATTATTTTCCTATTTTGGGCCAAGGAAATGATAAATCATTCCTTATATTGTCCTACTAACTATAGCCCTTACTAAGTCAAAATCATTCATTCATCTTAGTTGTCCATGAATTTCTATATTTCATTAGTTTACATTTTTGGTGATTTATGCTCCTTATATCTTAACAATTACTTAACAATTGAATTAAATATGACAATAAGTAAATCATCAACTTGAAAGCATAAATCAAATATAAATTTAACAACTAAGTACTAACATTCTTCCTACGAATATAACTTAAGCTAGTGAAATAAAACTAACATGATCCTAAGTTATGAAACACATCTTCTATCATAATGAAATCATGTTTAAATCCTAATTTACACTAACATGATCCTAAGATAATCAAATCTACTAAAAAATTACTCATTTAGGGCATATCATACTAAAATTTAAAGATTACACTATCATGCTTTCTAACTTAGAACATAAATCACATTTACACTTCTATATCCAATAAAAGACAATTAAAACTTAAAACATAAATCACATTTAAACTTATATATCCAATAAAAGACAATTAAACTAATTTTATTAAGATTATTATAAACCTTTAAATATGATCCAACCATTAGATCTTAGGTGTTTTCCTTTAGATTAAGGGTTTTAATTAACTTTAGGGCTTTTAATCCATTAAGATCCAAAAATCATATCCACATGATTTTGTCACATTTCATCCATGATCTAACTGGATTCCATCATCATATCACCCCTTTAATCCATCCCAAGGGTCTGATCATACTTGATCTCATTGATCAAGTGGGTCCCTTTGTATATTTTTATTTTTATTTTAGGGTTTTTCTACCATAAAGGGTAGATCCCTTATTTTATCCAAGATCTGTCCAAATTAACCATAGATATTACTTTATTATATTATTATATCATCACTAAAATAAATTTCCAAGATCTGATCACCTCAGATCTTGAAGATCTTAGAAATTGGACACTTATTTAGAAAAATACAGAAAAATACAGAAATAAATTTTAGAAATATTATGACTTCATTAGAAACTAGACATTACAAGCTTTCCATAGCTTCTTTCTGATCTCAATTTGGAGTTCATATGACTCCACAATCTTAAATTGAAGTTTTCAGCCATTCCTAGGGTCTAGATTTGATCTGGGCCCACCAGAATTAATCTCTCTCAATTGAGGGTCCAAACCTTGTTAGATTTTCTTGAAAATTGTATCCTAGGGGTTTTTGACCCTCCTGGATTGATTGGAAAGCTCAGAATTTCAATCTGAGCTCTCTATCACCATAATTTGAAGGGGCTGGTATTTACTTTATTTTTACCATTTTTCGTTCAAATTAAATTACAGAAAAATAAAAATTACACTAAAACATAATAATTATGAATGGGAAGTAATTCCACCTACCTGATTGGAGAAAAACAATATAATTGATGCCCAATATGAGAGAATTACCGGTTGATGATAATATAGCCCGATTATCCACCTTTTTGTGATTTTCTGTTGTTGGAACCGTTGGATCTTGAAATTGATTTTGGGCTTTTGTATATACCGTAGTATAGGATGTTATGGACGGTGGAGTTGATGAGATTCTTCCTGGAACGGAGTGCCTAATTGAATTTAGGTCTCTTGTTCCAATTAGAAAGAGGAGAGAGAAATAAGGAAAAGAGAGTTTGGGGAGGGATGAAGGGGAATTTGGGGCTGAAATTTCAAGGAAGGTTTGGAAATTTCGTGGTTAAGGTTGTGAAAATACTTGGAAATTTTCGGGACATATTTATAGCCAAATTTGAATTTTTTATCATTTCTTTTGATAAGATATTTTATTACTTTAGAATTTTTAATTACTAATGCATTCTCCACTCCCACTACAATCTCCACTACAATCTCCACTACCAGCAATAATGTGCATTGAGCAATTATTGGTGCTTCTAGAACCTTGGCCCATTTTTGTGGGCCCCACTTTTATGTGAAAAGACCTTTTTGCCCTTTTTAACTCTAAAATTGGAGAATAATAGGCAATATTTGTCCGAACTCAGAATCGAGCGTACTTAGTGGCGTTGGAATCGTATTTCTAAGTACTTCATGAATATTGAAGTCTTATTTCTTGGATATGGGATATGGGTAAAATTACCATTTTACCCCCAAATGGAAAAATTAAGGAATTTTCATTTTAACTCAGAATTGAACGTACTTAATGTTGTTTCGATCAGTTTTCCAAGTACATCCATAATTTCTATTTTTTAATTTATAATATAATCTCTATAAAAAGAGAATTTTCAATAACTTAATATTCCAAAATTTGCACTTTCTAAAAATTCAAACTTTATTAATTTTCCTTAATAATTTACAAAAATTCGGGATCATTACATCAACTTTTTCTATACTCATTCTCAACTAATAAGGCTACTCTTTCTATACTCATCCTTAACTAATGAGTCAACTCTCTCTATACTCATTCTCAACTAATAAGTCTCTCCTATTTCTCTATTCCCTCACTATTTATCATCTTCAACTTGGATTGTCAAAATCATATTGGACATAAGGGGCTACAGAGTTAATGAACTTGCTCTAATACCAACTGTGGCAACTAGGGTTTTTGGAATACATTTTTGCTAATCATTTTCAAATGGTGGTCGACCAATTTTGCAAACATTTTGAAAACTTAAGCAGCAAAACTTTTTTTTCTTTGAAATTCTTTTCATAAAACCCGAATGCTACACTTCACTCACATATACATACATAATTTTGTGTACAACATATGTTTCCATAGAAACTCATTTTATTAAATTGTAGGATTGATCCAGTGCTTCACATACACAACCCCTTTCACAAATATAAAGTCTTGATCAATAGTATGGTCTTCGTCTTCCCATGTCGTATCCCTCAATTCCTTTCTTTCTGTATCTGAGATATTGTAAACATTCAAACATTTACAATATCTCAACAAGCTATGCTTGGTAGGGGATTCAAGAACATATGAAATTGTATAATTCAAATGTATAGTATTCATAATCATCATATTCAATGTTAAACACATACTTCAATTTCCATGAACCATACCATATATGATCATTCATTCATAAAATTTATCATGTAACATCCACTATGATAATTCCAAACCACTCACCACTATATCGTATGTATACATACATACATACATACATATATATGGTCAAAACCATGGAAAATAATCAATATCTCAAACATCAATATCCATACTCATATATACTGAGTTGATAAATCATCCAGACTTTTGTTGGGAAAATACTCCCTCATTAGGGTAGTATTGGCATCTCACTATGCATGCATCATATGCAAACTACTCAAGGACTACCATGTTATAGTCTGATTAGTACTAGGGTGCTCGAATAACTGCTCTCTTCACCACTAATACCATGGCAGAAAATATTGTGTCACTACCCATATAGGGAGACAGGACTTTCATAGTGAGGCCTTCCCATAATTGCCCCACCCAACTTTTAGCCTCTCTTTGGGCAAGGTATCATAATATCATCAAATTTTGAGAAGTGGGTGGCCAAACCCTCATAACTTCCCTAGTATAGCATCCCAAGGCTTATGCCTATTAAAAGCAAAACCACAAGCCTCCATGCTTGTATCTAAAATACTTCTTGTACATCTCAGATGATATGTCTGTTTATATTATCATTGTATTCAATGTCCTCATACTAAGGATATGATTTTATTTCTAGATTTAGGGATCCTCATTTACAATGAATGATACCCATATTCTTATAAGTTTAGGGATTAATCATTTATTGTAAATGATCCCCATTTCCTTTAACTTGGTATTCATATACCAAATGTTGTTAAGAGTAAGGATACTCATTTGATACAAATGATATCCATTATTATTATATTCTTATCTACATTTAAGGGTAATCATAAATGATACCCATGTATTTATTATGTATTCCATCTAATTTCAACAATTATTTCTATCTCATATGCATGAATTATGATTCAAATGTAACTAAACATATTATCATCCTTAAGCATTATAATCTCCATGTATAACAACAATTCCACAGACCATGGGTCTTGTATTTTTAAAGTTCCACCTACCTTCACGTAATGATCCATTCCTTTAGATCCTCCATGATTGAGGTATGTAATCTGTAAATCCATACATAGTGTCATTATCTATAAAATTTTGGTTAATCTCCTATCTATATTCCTTATCTAATCCTGTCATTTGATATAAAGGATCTAGATTTGTCTTGTGGTCCAATTATCCATATAATCTATCTTCCTCAAATAATATTTTCTCCTATTGATCAATAGATCTAATGGTTAGAATGATTTTTTAACCTGTCAGATCTAATTATTTTCTATCTCGGAGTATTTGTGTATCCATCTCTTTGATCTTGATCTTTCATAGATCCTTTGATCAACAATCTATTCTTGTTGATAAAGATTAAGGGCATAGATCTTCTATCATCTAGTTCTTCTTTGATCTAAGTTCAGTTATTTGATATCCCTAAGGAGGATGATCCTAGTTCTTTTCCTTGAATCATATTTGATCAAGTGTTTGGATTATCTAATCTAATGATCTAGATTTGATCTATAGCATACCTACTAATAAAGATGCATACTAAGTACAATACAATGTTATTATTCTTATTGTTCTTGATCATTCAAGCTCCTATGGATCTTATTTAATCTTGATTATCTTACTTACCATTTTTATTAAGATTAGATATTTTACTAACCTTTTATGCTCTTATTATTGTCATTCAACCAGTTAATGTTTTACTGGTTGAAGATAGCCTATTTCATCCTAAGTCTAAACTGCTCCTCTTATTTCCAATTGACTAAGGCTTACTTGTTGAATGGCTGAACACAAAGTAGTTACTTCAATCCTCATGTAAGGAGGCGTTTAGACCTCACAAACATCAATGAAAGGTAGCGGAAGAGCGAGGTTGTATTAGAAACCTGTCCTCTTTGGGTCCCTCACAAGTGCCTGGCCCTCATAACTGCCTACCCAGTGTCTTTTGGTAACCCTCAAGGACATGCAATTTTGCAAGAACTCAATGCTCACAAATCATGCAATATATGCAATTCTTTGCAAAACATGTCTATGCATAATGTATTTATCATATGCATGCTGAATTCATTTATATGCTAAACAAGTCATAAAATAAGTCATGCTAAACAAGTCATATACATACGTAAAACATGCAGTCTCAACAATCATGGCTCTTTTTAAAGTCTAGTAGCAATAGAGCACCTACCTCAAAGTCTCCTGGAGTTGCTTCCTTTATCACTCAACCCGTCCTTGGGTCTCATTTATAAAACTCCTGGATATGAACGATAACAAGGAGTCCTTATCAATTTCAATTCATTTAGACATTAGATCGCTACATCTGCCTTTTAGGGTCCATGGTCCTTGCCTAATTCATTGTTAGGCCAGATCCTATAATATGGATCTACTATTCAATAGTTAAATTCTATAAATGGTCCTATGATCCTAATTTTAAAGTTTCATTGGGTCCACATGTCCCAGTTCCCAGGATATCCGTGCATCCTGGTTGAACTGCGATCGCCTCATGTGCGTGCGCGCCCAAAGGCCATGCCACGGACTGCATTTTGCACGCGCACATGCATGCTCAAGTGACGCGCTATGACGTGCCTCATCGCACGGACGCACCTTGTAGCATGGCGCGTCTCAGCTCCCAGGGCACCCCGTGCATCCGAGTCGAGCCAGGACCCGTGCCCCATGTCGCGCGCGCAGTTGAAGGCCCCACCTGGGACAGTGTACGCACTGTGGTACACCCGGAACCCATCCCAGGGACCCTATCCCAGGCCAGCCCAAGCCGGCTTGGTGTGTTTTCCGGCCAGGAAACCCGGCTGGAAAACGGCTGGAAAAAGAAAGACGCCTGGTTTCATTTAAGGCCTGCTGGAACCAGCTTGGTTGTTTACCAGCTGGGAAGACCGGCTAGAAAGACACCAGATCCAGCATGGATCTGGCTTGGGGGAAGCAAAACGAATGGAAGGAAAGGAGGGGCTTACCTGGGTAGCTGGGGACGCCCTCCTTCTGGTGGTGCGGCTCCTCCTTTCTGCCTGAAACCTTATTGTCGGAACCCATGAAGGGGAAAACCCCACTACCAGATCGGAACAAGAGAAGAGAGGAAATGGGGAGATGGCAATGGCCGGCATGACTAGGGCCTGGCCATTGTGGAAAAATGCAGAGACGACTGGTTTGAGACGGGTTTTCGAATTTGCCAGAAACCCCAGTCTCAAAATGACCGGGAAATTACGTTTTGGAGAGGGGGGAGATAAGGCTTTTTATAGCCCTGCTATGGCGGTGCTGCCATTGGCGGTGGCAGATTTCTCTGGAAACCAAGGTTTCTGGAGAAATCTAGAGGAAGAAGACGATGGGGTGCCGTCATCAAAACGGCCCCCTGTGTTTTCTGCCTTTTTCGTTTTATGTTTAAATTACAGAACTGCCCCTGATCTTTAAACGGCCGTAACTTCTTCATATGAACTCCGTTTTTGGCGTTCTTTGAGGCGTTGGATTCCATTTTTTGAGTAGAATCTAATGGCACCAAGTTTCCTCACAAATTCCTTTGTTTACTTTTTTAAATAAGGTGAAACATTAAACACAGTTCATGTCCTATAAGATGTCCAATTTTTGTTAAAAATAACGTAAATTTCTCAGGCGTTACATTACCACCACAACTCTCTGAAGTACACAATGTATTTCACATATCCATGTTACGAAAATACCCACAAGATGATACTCACATACTTCAAAGAATACTAGAGGAACTGAAGCCAGATCTAACTTTTAAAGAAAAAGCGATATGGATCTTGGACCGTAAGGAACAGAAATGAAGGACCAAAACAATTCCTTTAGTCAAAGTCCTGTGGCAACATCACTTTGTCGAGGAAGGTACATGGGACACAAGGACAAAAATGAGGAAGACACATCCTAGTTTATTTGATTAAGTGATAGTATTATAAATTTTGATGACGAAATTATTGTAAGGGGGGAAGATTGTTAAGAAAATTAATAAAGTTTAAATTTTTAGCAATTCTGGGCTGGATTATTAGGTATTGAAAATTCTCTTTTTAAAGATATTATACCAATAATTAAAACATATAAATTATGCATGTACTTGGAAAACTGATCGAAACAAAATTAAGTACGTTCAATTTTGAGTTAAAATGAAAATTCCATAATATTCTCCATTTGAGGTTAAAATGGTAATTTTACCCATAGCTAAGAAATAAGACCTCAATATTCATGAAGTACTCTGAAATACAATTCCAAGGCCACTAAGTACACTGAATTCTGAGTTCGGACAAATATTGCCTATTTTTCTCCAATTTTGGAGTTAAAAGGGCAAAAAGGTCTTTGTACATGAAAGTGGGGCCCACAAAGTGGGCCAACATTCTAGAAGCAACAATAATTGCTCATTGCATTATCAGATGATAGTGGAGATTGTAGTGGAGAATGGGATGGGAATGGAGAATTGCACTTGTAATAAAAAATTCTAAAGTAATAAAAGATATTATCAAAAGAAATAATAAAAAAATCAAATTTGGCCATAAATATGTCCCAAAAATTTCCAAAAATTTTCACAACCTTTCCCACGAAATTCCCAAATCTTCCCTGGAGTTTCAATCCCAAATTCTCTTTCATCCTTCCCCAATCTCTCTTTTCCTTATTTCTCTCTCCTCTTTCTAATTGGAACAAGAGACCTAAAATCAATTAGGCACTCCGTTCTAAGTAGAATCTCATAAATCCCACTGTCCATAACATCCTATACTACCGTATATACAAAAACCCCAACTCAATTTCAAGATCCAACGGTTCCAACAACAGAAAATCACAAAAACGGGGACAATCGGGCTATATTATCATCAACCGGTAATTCTCTCAAATTGGGCATCAAATATAAGTTTTTTATCCAATCAGGTAGGTGGAACTATTTCATATACATGTTTAATATTGTTTTGTTTAATTTTTATTTTTCTATAATTTTATCTGAATGAAAAATTGTAAAAGAAAAGTAAATACCAGACCCTTCAATTCATGATAGTAGAGAGCTCAAATGAAAAATCTGAGCTTCCAATCAATCCAGAAGGGTCCAAAACCCCTAGGGTAAAAATTTCAAGAAAATATAGTAAGGTTTGGGCCCTCAACTAAGAGGAATTGATTGGACGGTCCAAAATGGACTGTCCGATCTTCCTAAAGAAGATCTGTTTCCAGCGGCTCCCAGGGCGCTACACGAAACGCCGCACAAGAACGGGCAGCGCCATAATGTCTCCGCACGCGTAATGCGCGTGCGTCGTCGTCCCTATGGACGACTGCGTGTGGAGCGGATGTCCCGGGCGAGCGCGTCTTGCTTGCGTCCAGGTAACAGGGGCGCAATGACAATTTCGTCTGCCTGACCCGTTCCGCCCGACTAATCTGGGCCGTCTGTTCCGTTGGGCTCAGATCAAATCTAGACCCTAGGAACGACTGTGAACTTCAAATTCAGATTGTGGAGTCATATGAACTTTAAATTGAGATCGAAAAGAAGCTATGGAAAAAGCTTGTAACGTCTAGTTTCTTATGAAATCATAATATGTATAAAATTATTCATGAAACATTTTGTATTTTAGAGATAAGTTTCCAATTTCTAAGATGATATAATATTGCAATAAACTCATATCCATGGTTATATTGGACAAATCTGGAATAAATTAAGGGATCTACCCTTTATGGTAGAAAAACCCTAAAAATACAAAGGGACCCACTTGATCAATGAGATCAAGTATGATCAGATCCTTTGGATGGATTAAATGGATGATATTATGATGGAATCTAGTTAGATGATGGATTAAATGTAACAAAATCAAGTGGATATGATTTTTGGATCTTAACGGATTAAAAGCCCTAAAGGTAATTAAAACCCTTGATCTAAAGAAAAATACCTCATATCTAATGGTTGGATCATATTTAAAGGTTTATAATAATCTCAATATAATTAGTTTAATTGTCTTTTATTGGATATAGAAGTGTAAATGTGATTTATGTTATAAGTTAGAAAGCATGATAGTGTAATCTTTAAATTTTAGTATGATATGCCCTAAATGATTAGTTTGTTAGTAGATTTGATTATCTTAGGGCCATGTTAGTGTAAATTAGATATTTAAGCATTATTCCATTATGATAGAAGTACAATTTTATGTGTTTCATAACCTAGGATCACGTTAGTTTTATTTCACTAGCTTATGTTACATTCATAAGAAGAATGTTAGTATATGATTGTTAGACTTATATTCGATTTATGCTTTAAAGTTTAAAATTTAATTATTGTCACATTATATTCAATTGTTAAGTAGTACTAGGAAGAAATAAATTATCTTCAACCAAGTATGACACTAACTGGTTGAATAATAATAAGAACATAAAAAGATAGCAAATTATCTAACCCTAATAAAAATAGTAAGTAAGATAAGGATAGATCCGTATGCTGTGAACCACTGGATGGATCTTGAAGTTTAATAAAAGTATATTCCTTCAATGGAATTTTTATCTTGTACAAAATTCTACTTATGTTATGTATGAAGTAGTGACTTGGGTTTTACAAAACAAATTCTAAAGAAAAGAATTTTCGTTGCTTTGGTTTGCGATTTTATTTTTATTTTTTTTACTCTAAGGGCCTTATCTTTATAAAATGTATTATAAAATGTGTTATAAAAACTCGGGTCCCCACAGTTGGTATCAGAGCATTCATCCAGTCACAGTACAATCCCAATATATCCAAGAGAGAGTTGCAAATCCAAATTTAGATTATGATAGATATAGTATAAGGAATACTTATAGAAATTTTGGTTTATGAGCAGATGCCACCCAAGAGAGTTACAAGGTAGACAGCTAAAGGTACTTCAGAAAACAATATGGAGGAATTATCAATGAGCAATATGGAAGAAATGGTAACAAGAGTATTGAAGAACCTTCTTCCTAATATTCAACTGCCCCAAAGTTCATCACCTCTAGTTGAAGTTCCTAGTATACAGGCACAAGCTCAGCCTAAAGTTAGACCCAATACACCAACACCAGATATTCCTACACTAGTACAGGGTCATTCTTCCCTTGTACCAAGTGAGGAAGTTGACGACTCTCCATTAGCACCAGAAAAGATTCACAAAATGATGGAGAGATTTCAAAAGATGGTGATTGGATATAATGGCAAGGCTGAAGCTGAAAAGACAGAGGAATGGATCTACGAAGTAGAAAGAACATTTGGTGTATTACGTACTCCTCCAGAATTGAAGGTCAAATTTGCTACATATCTATTAAAACAAGATGTTACTTTCTGGTGGAGATCAGCAAACAACACCTTCTTCTCAAATTCTGATGAGACTACTTGGGAGCAATTCAAAGAAGTTTTTAATACTAAGTATTTTCCTACCCATGTAAAATCAAGGAAGGAGAAAGAATTCTTGGAACTTAAACAAGGGAACCTATCAATGGTGGAGTATGATAATAAGTTCACCCAATTAAAGAGATTTGCTACACATGTGTGACATAGAAAGGCACATTGTGGGCAGATTTATGGAGGGACTATAGCCAGCACTGAAGGGGAAAGTGATGGGTACTAAACCCACCACTATGGCCGATTGTGTAGAGATGGCTTCCAGGTTTGAAGAAGAATTCAAGAAGACTCAAACCATTAAGTTTGGAGGAGGAAACTACAACCAAAGTCCTTTTCAGAAGGGCAAGAGACCCTTCAACAATTTCAAACCCCCCAAAAATCAAGGGAATCATATTAAAAGAAGGCCTTGTCCTAAATGTACAAGATTCCATCCTGGAAATATGTGCACCACCCTGATGCAACAATGACCTCCGGTTAGATGTTTTAATTGTGGAGAATTCGGGCATATCTCTGCAAACTACAACAAACCATTAGCTATTAAGGAGGTGAAACCAGACAATATTCCTTGTCACCAAAGAAGGATATTCGCTATTGCTGATGGCCAGGCTAGACCGTCTAATGCGGTAATTGAAGGTACATTACTTGTATCTGACAACCATGCCAAAGTAATGTTTGATTCTAGATCTACGCATTCCTTTATATCTTGTGTATTTGCATCTAGTATACAATTGCCAGTGAAAAACTTGGGATTCAATCTAGATGTAACAAATCCAGTGGGTAAAACAGTTAGACTACAAGAATAACTTCGTAATGTACCAGTAGAAGTATTGGGGAAAAGAAGAGATGTAGACCTCATTTTACTGAACATGGTGGACTTTGATATCATACTGGGTATGGACTGGTTAGCAAAATACTAGGTAGTTATGGATTGTCACAGGAAGAAAATCACATTTAGCATACCTGGTGAGGAAGTAGTAGTACCATATGGGAAACAACATGACTTAGACAAATCCATTACTTCAGCTGTGAAGACTGTCAAACACATGTTCCAAGGGTGTTAGGCATTTCTAGCAACAGTCGTTGCTTTGGATGTGAAACAACCCAAGATAACAAAAATTGACATAGTCAGAGAATTCCCAGACGTCTTTCTAGAAGAACTTCCAGAAGTACCCCTACATAGAGAAATTGAGTTTACCACTGAAGTAATTCTTGGTACAACTCCAATTTCTAAAGCACCTTATAGGATGGCCCCAACAGAATTGAAAGAATTGAAGGGTCAGCTACAAGAATTGTTAGACAAAGGGTTTGTTAGACCAAGTAGTTCACCATGGGGAGCACCAGTAATATTTGTGAAGAAGAAGGATGGGTCTATGAGATTGTGCATGGACTATAGAATGTTGAATAATGTCACAGTGAAAAATAGGTATCCCATACCTTGCATTGATGATCTCTTCGATCAACTCCATTCTGCTAAGGTCTTTTAAAAAATTGACCTTAGATCAGGATATCATCAATTGCGTATTAATGATGAAGATATACCCATGTCAGCATTCAGAATCGATATGGGCATTACGAGTTTCCAGTCATGTCTTTTGGGCTGACCAATGCACCTGCAATGTTTATGGATCTCATGAATAGAATCTTTAAGGAATTCTTAGACAAATTTGTAATTGTATTTATTGATGATATACTGATTTACTCTACTAGTATGGAAGAACATCAAGAACACTTACAAATTGTACTAAATACCCTCAGAATTCATAAACTATTTGGTAAATTTAGTAAGTGTGAATTCTGGTTAGATAAGGTCAATTTCTTGGGGCATGTAATTTCCAAGAATGGAGTAGAAGTGGACCCCACCAAGGTTGAAGTAGTAATGAATTGGGAAAAACCTAAGACTGTAACAGAAATACGTAGTTTTCTAGGTTTGGCAAGATATTACCGTAGATTTATTCAAGGATTTTCTCGTATAGCCCTTCCTTTGACTTCATTGACTAGCAAAGGGGTAGAGTTCACTTGGATAGAAGAATGTGAGAATAGTTTCCAAGAGCTCAAAAAGAGGTTAACTACAGCACCAGTCTTAACATTGCCATTAGGAAGTGGGGGATACGAAATATATTGTGATGCTTAAGGCAAGGGGTTAGGGAGTGTATTGATGCAAAATGGGAAGGTCATTGCTTATGCATCTAGACAATTGAAGAAACATGAAATAAATTATCTAGTACATGACCTAGAATTAGTAGTTGTAGTGTATGGAGAAAAATTCAGTGTATTAACATATCATAAAAGTCTCAAATATATCTTCACACAGGCTGATTTGAATATGAGACAAAGGAGATGGATGGAATACATCAAAGACTATGACTTTGCCGTCCATTACCATCCTAGAAAAGCAAACGTAGTCGCTGATACATTAAGTAGACAAACAAGAGCTATACTTACAAACATCACCATTAAATCAACTTTTGTGGAAAGAGTCCTCAAGGCGCAAGAAGGGGATACAGTAATTCAAGGATTGTGTACAAAGACAGGGTTTCGTAAGGGTACAGATGGGGGAATATGTTTTCAGGAGAGATTAGTGGTTTCTACAAATACAGACTTGAGAAAAGAACTATTACAAGAGGCCCATCAGTCTAAATTTTCTATACACCCTGGAGGTACAAAGATGTATTAGGATTTGAAAAGAAACGTTTGGTGGGAAGGCATGAAAAGAGACATAGGAGGGTTTGTGGCTAAGTGTCTAAATTGTCAACAAGTAAAAGCTGAACATCAAAGACCAGCTGGAATGTTACAAACCCTTGAACTTCCAGAATGGAAATGGGACAATATCACTATGGATTTTGTGGTGGGATTGCCAAAGACAAGGGAAGGTCATGATATGATTTGGCTGATTGCAGACAGATTAACAAAGTCAGCACATTTCCTTCCAATTAAAAAAAACCAGTTAGTTCACAATCTAGCTAAGTTGTACATAAAAGAAATAGTAAGTCTTCATGGGATTCCTTTATCCATCATCTCTGATAGAGATGGGAGATTTACTTCAAGATGTTGGAAGAGCGTACAACAAGCATTGGGAACTTCACTTAGATTCAATATAGCATTTCATCCCCAAATTGATGGTCAATCAGAAAGAACTATTCACACACGGGAAGATATGTTGAGGGCATGTGCATTAGATTGGAAGGAAAATTGGGATAAACATCTTCCATTAGTGGAATTCGCTTATAACAACAGTTTTCATGCAAGTATTGGTATGGCACCATATGAAGCATTGTATGGGCGACCATGCCGATCACCAACTTGTTAGAGTGAAGTTGGAGAAAGGAAACTAATGAAGTCAGAACTGGTGGAACAGTGTACAGACAAGGTTAGAATGATAAAGGAAAGGTTGTTAATAGCACACAATCGTCGGAAGAGTTACGTAGATTAAAGACGTAGAAATCTAGAATTCGATGTGGGAGAGCATGTGTTTTTAAAAATATCACCAGTTAAAGGGGTTATGAGATTTGGAACCAAAGGCAAACTCAGTCCTAGGTTCATTGGTCCATTTGAAATATTAGAAAGGATTGGTCTAGTGGCTTATAGATTAGCCCTACCACCACAACTCTCTAAAGTACACAATGTATTTCACGTATCCATGTTACGAAAATACCTACAAGATGATACTCACATACTTCAAAGAATACCAGAGGAACTGAAGCCAGATCTAACTTTTAAAGAAAAAGCGATACGGATCTTGGACCGTAAGGAACAGAAATTAAGGAGCAAAATAATTCCTTTAGTCAAAGTCCTGTGACAAAATCACTCTATCGAGGAAGCTAGAAGGGAAACAGAGAGGGCAGTGAGGAAGACACATCCTAGTTTATTTTATTAAGTGATAGTATTATAAATGTCGAGGATGAAATTATTGTAAGGGGGCAAGATTGTAATGACCCCGAATTTTTGTAAATTATTAAGAAAATTAATAAAGTTTGAATTTTTAGCAATTCTAGGCTGGAATATCAGGTTATTGAAAATTCTCTTTTTACGGAGATGATATCAAGAATTAAAACATATAATTATGCATGTACTTGGAAAACAGATCGGAACGACATTAAGTACGTTCAATTCTGAGTTAGAATGAAAATTTCATAATATTCTCCATTTGAGGATAAAATGATAATTTTACCCATAGCCAAGAAGTAAGACCTCAATATTCATGAATTACTCATAAATATGATTCCAACGCCACTAAGTATGCTCAATTCCGAGTTCAGACAAATATTGCCTGTTTTTCTCCAATTTTGGAGTTAAAAGGGCAAAAGGGTGTTTGTACATGAAAGTGGGGCCCACAAAGTGGGCCAACATTCTAGAAGCAACAATAATTGCTCATCGCATTATCTGCTGATAGTGGAGATTGTAGTGGAGAATGGGACGGGAATGGAGAATTGCACTTGTAATAAAAAATTCTAAAGTAATACAAGATATTATCAAAAGAAATAATAAAAAATTCAAATTTGGCTATAAATATGTCCCAAAAATTTTCAAAAGTTTTCACAACCTTTCCCACAAAATTCCCAAATCTTCCCTGGAGTTTCAGCCCCAAATGCTCTTTCATCCTTCTGCAATATCTCTTTTCCTTATTTCTCTCTCCTCTTTCTAATTGGAACAAGAGACCTAAAATCAATCGGGCTATATTATCATCAACCGGTAATTCTCTCAAATTGGGCATGAAATATAAGTTTTTTATCCAATCAGGAAGGTGGAACTACTTCATATACATGTTTATTATTGTTTTGTGTAATTTTTATTTTTCTATAATTTTATTAATTCAAATTGTGGAGTCATATGAACTCCAAATTGAGATTGAAAAGAAGCTATGGAAAGCTTGTAACATCTAGTTTCTTATGAAATCATAATATGTATAAAATTATTCATGAAACATTCTGTATCTTAGAGATAAGTTTCTAATTTCTAAGATCTTCAAGATTTGAGGTATACAAGAGCCAAGTGCTTTTCCCTCAGCTCTCATTGACGTAAGAGAGGTCTAAATGGCTCCTTACATGAGGGCAGTATTAACCACTTTTTGAGCAGACTTTAACTGGTAAGCACTATTCATCCTGAAATAAGGAGCAGTTGTCTAGTACTAGGAAGAAATAAATTATCTTCAACCAAGTAAGACACTACTAGTTGAATAAGAATAAGAACATAAAAAGATAGCAAATTATCTAACCCTAATAAAAATAGTAAGTAAGATAAGGATGATAAAAAACAATAAGGAAAAAGAAACACCAATGTAGATTAGATTGTTTATGTATGATATAGATAGTATTTGTATAGATGATATTAAACCCTTGGATATATGTTATTCAAGGAAGAAAGATTCAGATTATCTTACATAAGGTGATCGAAAGACCATGTAGTATATACCCTTGATTAGAAAAATGACATTATACATATGATTTGACAGATATATGTGGATCGAGACTATAACAGATTTCAAGGAGTAAGAATACCTTATTGAGGTAGGTGGATTATTAAGAATGCGTTTACATGAAGATACATGTCTAATACATGATCGTATATTTTGAAGTATTGACATGTATAATATGAATATATTAAGGTAAATACCTCAAATTGAAATATGATCCAACCAAATGATGAGGAAAATAAGTATAAAATGGTTAAGTTGAGAATTGAGAACAACCCTAAATTAATAGGAAAGTAGAAAATATTCCAGCCCTAGATAAACAGACAGATAGTCTGATATGTATAAGTATTATTTTACATACAAGCTTGGAGGCTTGTGGTTTTGTTTTAAACAGGCATAGGCCTGGGGATGCTATGCTAGGAGAGTTAAGAGGGTTTGGCCACCCACTCTCTGAAACTTAATGATATTGAATACCAAGCCTAAGAAAGGCTAAAAGTCGGGTGGGGCAATTATGGGAAGGCCACCACTGTGACAGCCATGGTCCTCCCATATGGACATGGATATTGTAATTTCCACTGAGAATGGTATAAGTGGATTATAGAACAGTTATCCAGGCGCGCTGCACGGATCAGACTGCAAGCATAGTAGTCCTTGATTATTTTGCATTATGATGCATATGCTTTTTGCTTAGTGAAATGCCTTAAGGGATGACATGATGAAATGCCAGGTAATTGTATATTACCAATATTTTTCCCAATAAGGGAAATTCCCAGTATAGTAACTGGCTGAGATACAAATCTCCGATAATGAAAGGAGTTGATAAGCTTTGTATAGAAATGACTATTGAATATTTTTACAATTTTAATGGATTTGTCCTTATACAATATGTATGTATAAAGGTGAACACAAATGACAAGAAAATGAGATGTCCATATAAATAATAGTTATCTATGAATGTGTTTATGATAGAATGAATTATGGGATAATTGAATATTGAGATTATACTGTCAATAACTTACATTCTTATCCCCTACCAAGCATAGCTTGCTAAGATATTGTAAATGTTCGAATGTTTACAATATCTCAGATACAGAGAAGAAGACTTAGGAGCTCAAGACTTGAAGAACTATTGAAGAATAAGTAAACAGGGTATATCCCTTGAAACATTGTGTTGAGAGCATGTATTGAATTTTGAACTTTGGAATTTGGATTGTGTATTTGGACAAGTATTGTAAAGATACAATGGGCTGTGTACTGTGAACCACTGGATGGATCCTGAAGTTTAATAAAAGTATTTCCTTTAATGAAATTTTATCTTGTACAAAATTCTACTTATGTTATGTATGAAATGGTGAGTTGGGTTTTACAAAACAAATTTCCACTGCTTTGGTTTGCGAATTTTTTTTACTTTTTACTCTAAGGGCCCTATCTTTATAAAATGTGTTATAAAAACTCAGGTCCCCACAGTAAAAAGGTTTCTCGAGGTGTTTATGGATGATTTCTCAATATTTGGGTCATCATTTGATGAGTGCCTCCACCACTTGAAGTTAGTCCTTATAAGGTGTTAGGAAAAGAATCTTGTCTTAAGCTGGGAAAAGTGCCATTTTATGGTACGAAATGGGATAGTATTAGACCACAGAATGCAATAACCCCAATTTTTATGAACATAATTGAATTATTAAAAATTAAAAGTTGAAAATTTAAAAGTGGAATGGAACTTTGACTTCTAAGAAAATTTATTTTTATAAAAAAATAAAATCAAGACTTAAAACTTGGAGATTTGTAATGTACTAAAAAAATCGATCAGAGTGACTATAAGTACATCAAATTCTGAGTCTGGATGAAAAATCCTTATTTTTTTCTATTTTTATGAATAAAAGGGTAAAATAGTAATTTTACTCTTAACCAAGACCTAAGACATCAAAATTTGAAATGTACTCAGAAAATTGATCAAAATGACACTAAGTACGCTCAATTCTGAGGTCATAGGAATAAATCCTATCTTCTCCATTTTTTAGAATTAAAAGGGCAAATCAGTCTTTTCACAATAATGTGGGGACCACAAGGTGGGCCAATGGTCTGGAAGACCATCATCCTAAGTCTAACTAGTACCAGCTGCTAGTGGAGAAGGAGATGGTAGTGGGAATCCAATGACAATTTAATAATAAAAAGAAATAAAACATAATGATGGCATGTAATCATGGGAAATTAAAAAATCCCTATAAATAGATCATAAAATTTCTCAAAATTTTTTTAAATGTTCTTTACGAGGTCCCCTACAATGCCTCAAAATCCCAGCTCAAAACTCACCCTCCATCTTCCCCATTTCTCCCTTCTTTCTCTCCTTCTCTCCCTTTCTCCGTGGGCGTGTCCCTAGACGCACTTGGGCGGACGACCTCGTATCTGCATTGGGAGCGTTCAAGGATGCGTCGTCCCTAATAAGACTAGGGTTCCATGCAGGAACCCTAAATTCTATTAGCCATACAATTCCACTCGTTAATTTTTAATCTTTACCGCAGATGTGTTCCGATAGGCATGATCTACAAAAGCCCTTTAGTTCCATGATGATCCAATGTCTAAATTGTAGGGAAATCCAAAACCAAAATGCAACATCAAATTGGTACTGTCTCTGGTAGATTTTATAGATTATTCCAACAAATCTAGCTAGTGAATCATAATCCTTAACCATTGAATCACTTCAGAATAGGGGGATCTACGTTTCCCCCATGTTTCCAAACCATCTCCAGCAATGACACTGGTACATTTTTGAACTATATGCATTTTTGGCAACCTAGGATTTCTTGGTGTTATCTCTCTCTCTCTCTCTAGTGAACTTCTCTTCATCGGACTGGCCCAATTGAGCCTAAACCCCCTCCTCCAATCATTCCGGGACTGCAATGTTGATCTCTGGCCTTTAGGTGACCTCCCCAGCAGTTGATCCTTCGGGAGCGATGGATCCAACAATAAGGTCGAGATCCCCCTCCATGAATAGCTCAGATGCAACTTCTGAGCCGTTGGATAGATTCCTGGGGCCCAAAAACCCCAGGAGATGAAATATGAGCCATTGGTTTTCACCAATGAAAGAGATTCGGGGATGGGTGATCTGACGGTTCAGATTTGAACCGTCTTGCCCATAGTTGGTCACCTCCCTCAGACCAATTGTAAAAGGTAGTCACAAGGGTGGGCTACTTCCATTTTTGTCATTTTCTGTTGGAATGATCTCAACTGTCCATTTATTGAACTGAAATCTTGTTTTTTTAGTTAAGAGCTCATTTTAGATCTGAAAACACTAATGCATTCCTTATGTTATGTAAAATATATTGGAATCAAGAGATATAATTGTATTTATGTGAGATAATTGCTAAACTCTATTATAACAATCCTAGATCATGCCTAAGATGATCTTAAAATGGAAATATGATCCGATGGATGGATCTAGGACATGTCAAAACCTTAAGATAAATGATCATAGTAGAATTTTCAAGCCTCTAGATCAGTATAATTTATCAAACATTATAGATTAAGATCAACCATTGAAAATGGCTAAAAACATAAAAATAAAATTCCTCACTCATTTTAGGTCTGATTTTTTATCAGGAAGATTCTATGAATAGATCTTGATGAGGGGAACCTACTGAACCTTTAAAATAGCTACTAACACCCTTGATCAAGTAGATTTGGGGTCATCAGAAGTGAGGGTTCGGATCCTTTACGGATATAATGATGACAAATCATCATAGGGATGGTTGGATTGGATTGATACGAATTGAATTAAAGTTTAAACCATTGAAACTAAAAATGATGATGAAAAATTCCAATGGTTCCTCTTGATCTGGTAGATCAAGAATGATCAGACCAGATGGACCTATAAAAGTGATGATCTAAGGCTAATATTATGTTATTAGAGATGTTGGATCAATAAAAAACATGAAAGATCAAGGGTTGTACTCTTAATAGAATATTAAGCCTAGATCTAAAAGGTGGTCAAATCGGATGGTTGGATATAAGAATAAATTGATCATATGCTTAGTTAATGGTCTTTAATAGTAGATTTGATTTAATTATGATTCATGTCAAGTTTCCAATTTCAATATAATTTTCTTTAATTTGTTAGATTAAAATGTTGTTAATATTCTAGTTAATTATTTTATTAGCAAATTTAATTCAAGTCAATTTTTCAATTTCAGCATAATTGTCTTTAAATTCCTTAGATTTAGATTTAGTAGTGTAATTTCTTATAATTTCCTTTACACTAGTAGAGTTATGAAAAATACCTTACAAGGGGGTAATTAATGAAATATAGTTGGACTTCACAAAATACACATGTACATCATGAGAAATAATTATAGTAAGGGCTAAAGTTAGAAGGACAATATAAGGGGTGGATTTTCCATTTCCTTGGCCCAAAATAAGAGCATAATAAGCATCCATGAATGACATAGTATATGTTCATGGAATTAATTAAAATCAAGTAGAAATAAAACTTAAGGTTATGAGCTCATAGGACCTTATTAAAGGTTGAGCTAAGGCCCTTACATGTTATTCATCGTGGATAAGGGGGTTTCTAATGAGCCTCACTATCCCTCTACCTTTTATTGATGTTTGTTGAGGTCTAAAGGCCTCCTTACATGAGGATTGAATTAACCACATTGGGAATGACATGTAACTAGTAAACCTTGGTCAATTGGAAATAAGAGAAGCTGTCTAGATTTAAGAATGAATAAGTTACCCCCAATCCAGTAAAACACTAACTGATTGAGAAATAATAATAATAGTATAAAAGGTTAGCAAATTATCTAACCCTAATAAAAATTGTAAGTAAGATAAGAATAATTTGGCAAGATCCAAGAGAGATCTTGAATGATCAAAAACAACAAAAGAAAAGAAATACAATGTAGAGTATATTATGGTTGTGTGATTTTACTTATAGTATAGATTTGTTATCTTAGAAGGTTTGAAACCTTGATCATATATGATTCAAGAAAAATTAGGGCATCCTTCATAGGCTATCCCAAATACATATAGAAAGAATACTTGCATAAAGGAATAACTTTATATGTATGGTTTGATAGATGTATGAATCAAGACTATGATGGACAATATGGAGTGAATACCACTTTGAGGTAGGTGGATGTACAAGAATGTATTAAAGATTCATGTGTATATATATACATGATCTTCTGTTTAGAATTATAGACCTTCATGATATAAGTATACCTGGTACCTTAGAACAATAATGATCCAACCCCATGTTCCATTCAGCTCATCCAACCGAGTGATCCAACCCCATGTTCCATTGAGCTGATCCACTCTAATGATCCAATCAAATGATGAGAAATTAGTGAGATGTGTGGACTAAGGAAACCCTAAGAATAGGGCATAGAAAATATTCCAGCCTTAGTTAAACAGACACATCGTTTGATATATACAATGTATTTTACATACAAGCATGGTGGCTTGTGATTATGTTTTATATAGGCATAGGCCTGAGGATGCTATGCTAGGGAAGTTATGAGGGTTTGGCCACCCGCTTCCTAAAATGTATGATATGATGGATACCATGCCCAAAGAGAGGCTAAAGGTCGAGTGGGGCAATCATGGGAAGGCTGCTATTGTGATAGCCATGGTCCTCGCCCATGCAGACATGGATTTTGATATTTCCACAGTTAGTATCAATGGATTATTATGTAGTTATCCGGGTGCACTGTATGGATTTAGATTGCGACATAGTAGTCCTTGATGATTTTGCATTATGATGCACATATGATAGGCATAGTAAAATGCCATGGCATGATGAGATGTCAAGTATGATGAAATACATGAGTTCCTAGAGAGAAAATCCCCATATGAGATTTGGCTAAATATTGATCTCCTAAGTGGGAGTATATTTAGGGGAAGGAACAAATTTTGAACATTTTCACTACTTTAGTGGGTTTACCCTATACTACATAAATGATGTATATACTCTATGATGAGATGATCCATGAAAGGATAAACATGATAGAATGATGATTGAGGTATGTATTCTTATATCAGTGAAGTAGTATATTGTTATATCTCTTACCAAGCATAGCTTGCTTAAATATTGTAAATGTTTGAATGTTTGCAATATCTCAAACACAAGGAAGGAGACTTAAGGAAGTAAAGCTTAAAGAATCAGAAGCAGTAAGATTGATTAGAGCATTTCCCTTGAAGATTGTGTAATCAGGCTATGTACTTTGTAATTTGGATTGTATTTGGACAATGGCTTGTAATTGTAATACAGGGGCTATGTAAAAGTGAACTACTGGATGATTCCTGGTATTCAATAAAATTTTATTTTATACGAAATGTCTGTGTATTATGTACATTGAGGTGAGACTTGGGTTTTGTTGCAAACGAATTTAAAAGAAAAGAATTTTGGTTGCATTGTTTGTGAAATTTTTTTACCATTAAGGACCTTGTACTTGCAAAATATTTATAATGTTTTACTAAAAAACCAGGTCGTCACACATAATATCACCTAATGGGAAAGATGTTGATAAGGCAAAAGTGGATTTAATAGCCAACCTTCCTCCACCAAGGATGGTGAAAGAAATTTGCTCCTTTTTAGGATATGCTGGCTTTTATAGACGTTCATCAAAAATTTTAGCAAAATGGCCAAGCCCCTATGTAATTTACTTATAAAGGAGGGCACATTTGACTTTGTTGAAGACTGTAAGAAAGCATTTGAGTGACTCAAGGCTGAGTTGACTTCTACACTTATTATCCAACCACTAGATTGGAATGCACCATTCAAGATAATGTGTGACAGGTCGAGCTATGCCATTGGAGCTGTTTTAGGGCACCGCATTGATAAACTTTCCCTGTGATATAATATTCTAGTAAAACACTAACTGATGTGCAACTCAATTATTCAACCATTGAGAAAGAGTTGTTAACTATATGTTTGCTTTGGATAAGTTTGGATCTTACCTGCTAGGGTCTGAAGTTATAGTATACTTGGATCATGCAACCTTAAAGTACCTCCTATCTAAAAAGGATGTAAAACCTAGGTTGATCTATTGGATACTACTGCTACAAGAGTTTGACTTAGAAATTAAGGATAAGAAAGGTTCAAAAAATATAGTAGCAGATCACTATCCAGATTAGTGGCGGCGCACTTTAGCGATCAAGGGCCTATAACTGAATCATTCCCAAATGAACTGTTATTGTATATTTCCTAGTTACCTTGGTATGGTGATATTGTTAATTATCCTGCTATAGGATAAAAATGCCTAATCATTGGACTAAACAAGATAAAAAGAGACTTTTAACCAAGGTTAAATATTTTTCTTAGGATGATCCATACTAATTCAAGTACTGTCCTAACCAAGTAATTAGGAGATGCTTACCAGATAATGAACATAATCAAATCATCTCCTTTCGCCATGATCATGCATGTGGGGGCCATTTCAGTTCTAAAAAGACTGCTACAAAAATTTTGTAATGTGAATTTTATTGGCCTCCCATAGTTAAGGATGCACATGCTTACTGTAAAGCTTGCGTAAGGTGTCAACAGTTAGGAAGGAGACATATGATACCCTTAAACCCAATCCTTGTCATAAAACCTTTTGATGATTGGGGAATAGATTTTATGGGACCTTTTCCTAATTCTTTTGAAAATTTGTACATCCTAGTGGGAGTGGACTATTGTCCAAGTGGGTGGAGGCTATACCATGCAAAACTAATGACCACAAGGTTGTGGTAAAATTTTTATAAGAAAATATTTTTACACAATTCGATGCTTCTAGGCCATAATAAGTGATGGGGGAAAACACTTTTGTAATAAAGTGTTTGAGAATTTAATGAAAAAGTATGGTGTCAACCTCATTCCAGTGGCTAAATAGGAAAGACTAATCTCTGAGACTTAATGACGCTTTGTGGGCTTATCATACAGTTTATAAAATCCTTATAGGAATTTCACCCTACCGCCTAGTTTATGGAAAGGCCTGCCACTTGCCAGTCGAGTTGGAACACAATGTATATTGGGCTATCAAAAAGCTCAATTTTGACTTAGATTCTACTAGGACCACAAGAAACTCCAACTCAATGAGTTGTAAGAGTTGAAGAAAGATGCATATGACTCTACACGATTGTACAAAGATCGAATCAAGGCTATACATGACAGACATATTTTAAGGAAATCTTTCACACATGGTCAAAAGGTCTTACTGTATAACTCTATATTGCATCTATTCCTAGGAGAACTTAGATATAGATGAATTGGACCATATATAGTGCACACAATCTATCCTCATGGGGTCCTCGAGATTGAAAAGGATGGAGAAATAAAAAAGGTCAATGGTCAAATGTTAAAACCTTTCCTAGAACTGCCTGACCTTGAAATTGAAGAGACACTTTTAGAGGCACCTCAGTATCATGACCCACCTTAGATTACCACTCCAAGAGCCTTGTAGCATACCATCATTGCACTCATTGTTATGTCTAGCTGAAGATGTAAAACTTAGTGCTTCTTGGGAGCCAACCTAGTTCTTTTTCAAATTTCCATCTTCTACACCCTTCCATTATCATATAGGATCCTACGCTTTTCAAACATTGAGGACAATGTTTCATTCAAGTTGGGGGTGTAAATGCATATAGGAATTTTGAATTTTCTTGAGTTTTCTTGATTCTTTTGAAAAAAGAAAATAGTTAAAAATAAAGAAGAAAATTTAAGGTAGAGTTCCCTTATTGTGATGAGAATTGGATATTCAGAATTTAATATTTCAACTATTTTCACCTCTTAATGGGAATGCATATGATTAGTTTTGCATATTATTCATGTGCTGAAGCATTTTAGGAAAGTTAATTCTCAAAAAATATTTACACACAGTACTTAATCAAGAGTAATAGAGAGGTATGACTTAGAGACCCTAAGAAAAACCAGTGGGGACCTATAACCCAGTGAGCTTTAAAGACCATCTTCTTTCAAAGAGTTATAAGTAATACCACAAATTTTTCTATGTACATAACTTAGTGTAATCCTGTTATCCTTGTTTTGGTTAAATATCAAGAATAAATAGGAGTACTAGCTTTTAATTCCAGATAAAATTATTGAATCTAATAAGCTTTAGGAAACCTAGAAAATGATATAGGCCATCCTTGCTCAGCTTAGAGACATAAAGCCTACCCAATATATCATATCGCTAGTTAGCCCCATTGAGCTTATTATCAAACCTTTTCCTTCTTAACCCCACTCAACTTATCCCAAAACAAGCTAGTAAAATAAATAACCATTACCAATCTTCAAAATGAGTAGAGTTAGCAAAAAAAGTTCAAAAACTAGACAAAAAGTCAAAGAAGTGAGAAAAATGAGTAGCCTTTCTTCCAAAGAAGTCAAGGAAAAATAAAACTTTAAAAAAATTTGAAAGAAAAGGATAAAAATACGAAAGAGATACTCACTTCAAGCACAGGCTAAAAGAAAAGTTATCCTAACAGATATTCAATAAAGACCTCTAATCAATCTTGAACCTTTGAAATCCTGATACCCTTCTTTTTTGAACCTGTCCTAAGCCTATGTTTTGTCCTAGTTAAAGCCCTATTGATCTTAGGTGGAACATAGCCTTAAATAGGAGATTAAAAGAAGGAATTAAGGCAAAAAACCCCTGATATTCTTGATGATAACTTCCACTCTTAGGGATCACTTTCCTTTGTCTTATAAGCGTTCAAAAGATTTGTATGAACTATTAGCTTCCTGCATTCGGTCACATAATGAGAGAAATATGTTTAACCACTTATTTGAGAGTTTCATTTCTGAGCATATACCTATGAGGATTTGAGGTCAAGGCATAATTCCTATAGAATTTAAGCATATCTAGTAAGAAGTTAAGATTTATGTCGCTATACACACACATACTCTAAGAAGTAACTTAAATAAAATATCTTTAATATGTGTATGATGTGTAAAATTATCAAATCCTCTCCATTAAGTTGTGAAAAACTAGTAGATTGCTAATGAATGATGATTCTTTGAGATAAAATAAGGAACTCAGCCTTATTGAATTTTGTGGGTATACTTATTACAAACCCTTTTGAGGCATAACTCGTCCACTAGGTGTAACCTAGGGGTTCAAGGGCTTGTTGCATATGCTAAGTGCAATTATGAGTACCTACGAAAGTGGCACCTTGTACCAATTTTTGTAAAATAGTTTTCTGCATGTTTTGCTCGGGACTAGCAAAATGCTAGTTGGGGTGTCTATTAAGAGTTTAATTTTGGCCAAAAGACACCTACTTTAGCATTTAATTGGATTATCTAACTCATCAATTTGATGATTTTTAAACAATCTATGAAATTTAGCTTAAATTGACCATCCAATTGTAAATTGTCAAAATTATTAGTTAGATGATCATTTGAGCTAATCAGCTGCTTAATGTATGGTTTAGATGACTTTAATTTAGTCTTTGGTCTTGTAGATCAACTAAAGGAGGGTTGGATGGCTTAGATTGATATTCAATGGTACAGATTGATCAAAAGAGGCATGGATGGGTTAGATTGAATTTCAACAATGCAGATCATCTTGAAGATCATTAAGGCAAGAGTGGAAGGTTTCCTAAGAAGAGTTCTAATAAGGAGAGGAAACTATGGTTCAAAATGGAAATTAGGAGGAAGTTTTTTAGTAGGAAACTAACTCCTAAAGATAAGGAAAGAGGAAATAAGAAAGAGGGAAATCTATAAGAGTAGAAGCCGTGGGAGCCTAAAGGGTAGTTTTTTAGTTGATTCTTTTTCATTCACCACACTAACCCCATCTATCGTTCTGTCCTCTTCTTCTTTCCTTACCTCCTTATCTCACTCCCACATTGCCCTCTCTATTTTTCTCATTCCCCACACTGCCTTGCACCTGACAAGCCTAGCCAACCCTTCTTTTGCTCCTTCTCGTTTCTCTGACCAAGCATTGCATCATCCATCTCTCACTACGTCTATCTTTATCGCATCAACCAGACCCAACCCATCTCTCTCTCTCTCTCTCTCTCTCTCTCTCTCTCCTACCAGGCACACCTTTTTGC
The DNA here is from genome assembly GCA_035236585.1 of Warburgia ugandensis. Classification (NCBI taxonomy): domain Eukaryota; kingdom Viridiplantae; phylum Streptophyta; class Magnoliopsida; order Canellales; family Canellaceae; genus Warburgia; species Warburgia ugandensis. The sequence goes on along the minus strand of CP141128.1, from coordinate 54,323,872 downwards.
TTCACTGTGCACTTACCTCTATCATTGGTTGGGGAATCCCTCCATCTCTATTTTTTGTTATGCAAATTTTCCCATCACCACATCACCCCTGATTGCTAGACCGACATTGCCCCATCACTAGTCAATGCAGCACAGGCAATCGAATCCTCTTTGTCTGTCAGGTTATTGCTCATTCCCTATCTACCACTCCTTTGCTCCACGCATATAGCACTCGATCCTGGTTCCTCCTTCTCCTCTATCTATTCTCCCTCACCACTACCATCCATTGATCACGCCACCTTTGCCCAAGTTGGCAACCGTAAGAGAACCTAAGAAGCACATCACCGACCAGCCCAGCTTGGTTCCCAAGATCCCCTGCTCAACTAGCCTCCACCATCCAATTCCATTGGTGCCTACACCTCTCCATTGTCTTCCACAATCCTCCACCAGCAAAAGTCTTCTTCTTCCTTTGTTTTCTATTTTATGGGAAGTTTAAGGAACTTTCAGGAAAAATTCCTATTTTTCCTTTAATAGAAAAATTCTATTTACATTTTTTTGTCCTTATCTAAATTCTGATCTATTCAAATTATGTTATCTAGTTCTGTGTTATTCTCATTTAATCTAGGAACTATTTAATCCAAAACTATCTTGTTCAAGTTTAAGTAGATTAACGGTTCTGCTTTAATCATTGGAATCCTTCAAATTCTCACATGTTTTACATCAAATTTTCAATCAAATTTTAGATCTAGGTTATAGGACATTTTAAAGCATGTTTATCATTACTGATCTTCAATCTAAGAACATAAAATCTGATCTAAACCATTAAATCTCCTATTTCTTATCTAACCCAGATCTCTCAAAATTGTTGGAATCTACCTAATCCATTCTGGTGATCATTAATCAAAAGCACCATAAACATGTTGATAAAGTCCAATCATGATTTAGGACTAGATCTATAGAATTTAAAGATATGCAATCTAGGGAATTGAAATTTTCTTAATTTTTTAATTAAATTTCTATTTTCTCTGAATTAGACCTCTGTAAATTCATTGATTAAACATAGGTGAAGTTTGATTGTACTTTGTGTTTATTTCTATAATTTAATTTAAAATTTTGAATAATTAAATTTTATTAAAATTCCAAATTCTTGAAGCAAGTCCTTGTGGGATTAACTTGTACATGGACATGCTACATTACAATAGCCCATGCACTTGTGAAAAACGCAACAATATACACACTAAGTATTTGTTTAAATGCTTAATCTATTGTTATTATAATCTTTTCATGTCTAGAAAGTCTTAGTACTTTTGGAAAAATGAACAAATATGTTTGGATGTGTGTGTAAAGATCATCAAGGGAATATGATGAGGGAATATAAGAGTTCATTGAGTTTGCACTTAGAGCAGGTGGTGATGATAATAAAATTCGATGTCCAAGCTGGAGATTGCGAAACCTAAAAAAGGTTACTGTTGGTGAATTAAGAGAACATTTGTGCTTCAATGGAGTTGATGAAAGCTATCACCTTTGGATGTGGCATGGAAAGTAAATACATCATAGGCCCTCGACAAGGGCTGAATGTGTATATAAAAAAGAAGCCACTCTAGGAAGTGGTAGTGAAGATAGTAGGATAGCTGCACCTATGTTTCGAGATGTATATAATGACTTCCAAGATGACCCGGTATAATTTCAAACTATATTGGAGGAAGCCAATGAGCCATTGTACGTTAGGTGTACAGATTATACCAAGTTGTCTGTAGTGATAGAGCTTTACAATGTGAAGTCAAGGTTTAGTATTTTAGATCATGGTTTTACAGAATTGTTGAAAGTGATTAGTAAAATGTTGCCTAAGGAGAACAAATTGGTTAGGTCAACATGGGAGGCAAAGAAAACCTTGGCTGCATTAGGCTTAAAGTATGAAAAGATACATGCCTATCCCAATTGCTGCATCTTATACAAAAAGGAGCACAATGAGGAAGAAGTCAAGTGATTAGCAAGTGAAAGATGTCCCTGCAAAGGTCTTATGATATTTTCCCTTTATTTCAAGATTCCAAAGAATGTTTTGTTTTAAAGAAATAGTGAAGAAACTAGTATGGCATGCCGAGGAGAGAGTAGGTGATAACTATATACACCATCTAGCATATAGCCCTGTGTGGAAGCTTGTAGACTCCATGTGGCCTAATTTTGGAGACAAACACAAGAACCTACGACTTGCAATATCTGCAAATGGGATTAATCCTTATGGTTTTATGAGTAGCAAGTATAGTTGTTGGCCTATTACAATAGTTTGTTACAACTTTTCACCATTGTTGTGCACAAAGAGGAAATTCATGATGTTAACTATGTTAATACAGGGTCCCGAGCAACCTACGAATGACATCGATTTGTAATTGGTTCCATTGATCTATGACCTTAGGATATTATGGGAGGGGTTAAGGCTTATGATGCACACAAGAATGAGACATTCACCATTAAGGTTGTACTATTATGGATAATAAGCAACCTTCCTATAGACGGTGAGTTGGCTGGATGCACAGTGAAGGGATACAATTCCTGTCCTATTTGTAGCTACCAAACTTGTGCTACACAACTTGAACATGATAGGAAGATGGCATTCCTAGGCCATAGAAGATGGTTGCATAGAAACCATCCATACCATTTTAAAAAGCGAGAAATTGATGGTGGTGTGGAGACTAGGAGACCTCCAAAGAGGTTGACTAGAGGACAAGTATTAGAACAAGTTGAGAACCTTAATGTATCTAGGGGAAGAAGAAGATGATAACTTCATGAACAAATGAAAGTAACTCTAGAAGTTGTTTGAAGAAGAAGTCAATATTCTTTGAATTTGGATATTAGAAATTGCTACACATGCAACATGTGCTTGATGTTATGCACATTGAGAAGAATGTCTGTGAAAGCTTGAATAGTACCTTACTCGACATGCTGGGAGAAACAAAAGATTGACTTGCCCCTCATGACAATGGATTTGAAGAGAAGGTTGCATCCATAGGATAGGAGCAGCCGAGGAACATACTTGCCCAAGGAACATACTTGTCCAAAGTGTATGCTTAGCAGAGAAGAGAGGAGAATAGTGTGTAAACCCTATCAGATATCAAAGCTCTAGATGGGTACTCTTCAAGCTTTAGAAACATTGTCTCCAAGGAAGAAGTGAAACTATTAAGGATGAAGTCTCATGATTGTCATGAATGGATGCAACAACTTTTGGCCATAACAATACATTCAGTACTACCAGATAAAGTTAGAGGATCTATTACTAAATTCTATTACTTCTTTAATGCTTTGTGCAAGGTGGTGGGTACTTGTAAATTATAAGAGATCCAGGATCATTTAATTATAACCTTATGTGAGCTTGAGACAATCTTTCCACCATCCTTCTTCAATATCATGGTATGCTTAATAGTGCACCTCATTGATAAGATTAAGTTGTGTGGACCTATTTATTTGTGATGGATGTACACATTTCAAAGGTACATGAAGGTGTTAAAAGGGTGTGTGTGAAATTATAATAGGTCAAAGGGGTGCAATGCCGAATGTTACACTGTAGAAGAAGTAGTTGAGTTTTGCACTGAGTATTTATCAAGAGTGGATGCTATTGGAATACCATGAAAGAAACATTCAGGTGCAATAATTGATCTAAGATTTGGTGAACCTCTATTTAGTAGTCGTGTGTCTACCATTGATTGTAAGGAATGGGAGCATGCACACCTTTATGTCATTTGGAATATTAATATTGATGAAGTTCAACCATATATTGATTACGTAATTAATTTTCCCATTTTGTTGGTTTCTTTGACTTAAATTAATTGAATTAGTGATGTTGGTGAAGTTTAACATTAGGCATTTTATATAATTTTCATCCCTGACCATTGTGTAGTATGCACATTGACTTCCTAAAAGAGAGGTATCCAATAGATGCACTAAAAGAGAAGTGGCTACAAGATGAGCATTGTCGTTCCTTCATGACTTGGCTTTATAAGAAGGTATTTAATTAACTTAAATAATGCTCTATGATGAATTAATTAATTAATTTGAATAATATATATAGTATATGCATGTATACATTAGTTAATCATTTTAATTAATATATTGTTGCATACAGGTTTTAGATCAGCGAGATGTTCCAGGTCATGGTATTTGTGAATGCTTGGGTTGGATGCAATTGGACCTCAACTAGAAGTAATAAAGTATTCTTGATATGCCATCAATGGTTATTGCTTTAACACAAAAAGACTATGATAAGTTAAGAGCACAACAAGGTAGTGGTGTTAGCTTACTTGCTAAAGCCACATTCTTTTCATGTTCAAAGGACAACAACCTAATTGTAGCTAATAATACTTATTACAGGGTTATACATTAGATATGGGAGTTGGATTATACATGTAGAACTGTGGTTGTCTTTAAGTGGGTTGAACACAACAAAGATAGCATAAGAACCAATGCCCTTGACTTGACCTTGGGTGACCTTAATAAGATCAGCTATCAAAATGACCAACTTATTTTGGCAGGTCAAGCAAAACAAGTATTTTATGTACAAGATGGACGTGATATGAGATGGTCAACTATTTTATCAGCCTATCCAAGGGACATCTATGATAAAGACGACCTAGGTGACATGATAATTTATTACCCTTCAATCACTTCAACAATGCCATCAATCGATCTAATAGGGAAAAGTGAGATAGATTATGTGCGTGATGCTAGTCAAGAGGGTGCGTGGGTGGAATCTGATTGTATAAGAGGGGACAAATTAAAGTGCATGTATTTGTATCATGTGATGTATGAAAAATGATTTAATTAATCAATTTAAGTTTATACATCATGTGTCATGCCAAACATTGGTTAAACATGAATGAAATAAATCATGGAATAACATATGCAGTTCAAAGAGTTTTAAGATTTTAAGGGTTCAAGTAACTTGTAAAACTACTTTAATTCATATAAGATGATTTTTAATAAACTGCCTTTTAGTATTCAAACCAAAAATTAGGTAGGGAAACGTTTCACTAGCAAAGTGACCATTAATATAGGACGGTTCTTTCAAACCCAACTTATATAATAATTAAAATATAGGATGATTTTTGTAAACTGTCCTCTATTTACCTTAATAAAGGACATTTTTAAACAACCATCCTACATTCATATGAATAAAGGATAGTTTTTAGAACCGTCCTTTATTCACCTAAATATAGGACAATTTTTGCAAAATTGTCCTTTATTTATTTAAATAAAGGATGTTTTTATAGAACTATTCTATATTCAAGTGAATATAGGATGGTTTTTAATAACTGTCCTATAATTTTTAAAGAATATAGGGAAATCTTTAAAAACTATCCTATATTCCCTTCCTTCCCTGCCCCCCCTTTTCCCCATTCATATTTTTCAAACTCCAAAACCCTTTACGAGAAGAAGAAGAAGAAAAGAAAAGGAGAAAGAAAGAGAAGGAGAGAAAGAGGGAAGAAGAAGAAGATGAAGAAGAGAGGAGGAGAGAAATCATGCCCCTCCCACCCCTGCTTTCCCCCATTCGAATTTTTGAATCCCAAAACCCTTAAGGTGAAGAGAAGAAGTGGAGAGGAGAAAGAGGGAAGAAGAAGAAGACAGGATAGGAGAGAAATCACAAACCCCAACCCCCCCCCCCCCCCCCCCCCATAAGATTTTTTCAAACCACCCCAATTGAATTTTTCAAACACAAAGCCCCCCAAAACCCTTAAGGAGAAGAAGGAGAAGAAGAAGAAGAAGAAAGAGGATCATTTTTCTCTTATTTATTGATTTTGAGCTTCTTTAATGCTTGTAAATTTTGCTTGAATATGCATTTTTACTATGCAATTTTTACTATATATATTGCCAAATTTGTTCTTCATTAATGGTTGTAAATGCTTGATTATGATCATTCTAGATAGCCACCAATAAGTTTAAGAAGGCCCATGTCTTAGATTTTGATGTTTCATTCAAGAAGGCATGCAAAATGTTGCTTGAATATGTATTTTTACCATGCATTTTCTATTGTATATGTTGTTGATTTTGTGGTTCTTTAATGCTTGTAAATGCTTAATTATGATCATTCTAGATATCCCCCATTGAGTTTAAGAAGACCCATGTCTTAGATTTTAATGTTTCATTCAAGAAGACATGCAAAATGTTGCTTCAATATATGTTTTTACCATGCGTTTTTTTACTAAATATGATGATGAAATGTTACTTCTTTAATGATTGTCAATGCTTGATAATGAACATTCTAGATAGCCTTAATTGAGTTTCATAAGACCCATGTCTTAAATTTTAATGTTTCATTTAACAAGGCATACAAAATGTTGCTTGAATATGCATTTTGACCTTGCATTTTCTACTAAGTTTAAGAAGACCCATGCTTAGATTTTAATGTTTCATTGAGCAAGGCATGCAAAATGTTCCTTGAATATGCATTTTTACCATGCATTTTCTACTGTATATGTTGCTGATTTTGTGCATCTTTAATACTTGTAAATGCTTGATTATGATCATTCTAGATAGCCTCCAATGAGTTTAAGAAGACCCATGTCTTAGATTTTTGATGTTTCATTGAACAAGGCATGCAAAATGTTGCTTAAATATGCATTTTTACCACACATTTTTACACTGAATTTTTGCTTCTTTAATGCTCGTAAATGCTTGATTAGGATCATTCTATATAGCCTCCATTGAGTTTAAGAAGACTCATGTCTTAGATTTTCATGTTTCATTCAAGAAGGCATGCAAAATGTTGCCTGATTATGCATGTTGCTTGAATATGCGTTTTTACCATGCATTTTCTACTGCATATGATGCTGAATTTGTGCTTCTTTAATGTTTGTAAATGCTTGATTATGATCATTCTACATAGCCTCCATTGAGTTTAAGAAGACTTATGTCTAGGATTTTATGTTTCATTCAAGAAGGCATACAAAATGTTGCTTGATTATGCATTTTCTACTATACATGATTCTAAATTTGTGCTATATGTTATGCTTTATAAATATTAATTATATATATATATATTTTTTTTTCTTGTAAGAATATGCATTTTCAGTTATATCTTATGGTACTATATTTCATATTACAATTACGGTCACAATATTGCTTCTATATATAAGAGTTTTCAATTATGTTTTAGATGGCTACATATTATGCATTATAGTAAAAATTATAGTTACCATTTTTTCAAGTAAATATATGAGTTTTATATGAACTTTTGGACTACTAGACAATATGCTTTAGAGGAAAAATTATGTAACACCCTAAGTTTTTATAACTTTTTTCTTATTATAATAATTATAGTTGGGATCCCAAAATCAAAAGGTTTTATTCATTATTGTTTTAGAACATTTACTTAAAAACCTCCAGGTGTTATCTGCTCTTTCCAAAAACATTATGACCACAATTAAAAGATAAATATAAGTACGAAGCAATAAATTTAAGACAATAGTAATATCAAATCCAACGTCAAAATCAACGGTGTCTTTATTTTTAAAACAATAAATATCTAAAAAGCATAATCATGTGGCCCAGGGTCTATCTATCATAACATTTCACCATACCTAAAGACATGTCCATAATATATATATATATATATATATATGTATAACTATCATAATCAAATCCATCTAATAAAGGTATACAGGTAAGGTTCGAAAAATAGATAGGAAGAGTAAATGTGTTCTTTTAGTTTCATTATTTTCTTTGGAATATATATATATTTTTAAGCATTTAATGAGTAGAAACTTAGAGTGTTGGAGTAAATGAGTCAGTATAGATGAAGTGAATTTGGAGATTCTAAATGAAGTGAATAAGGGATTTGATTTTCATTATATTCATTGAATTATATAACTTTTATGGGATGATGAAAGAGGATAACTTAGAGGGTGAAAGTAAACCAATGTGTATAGATTTACAAATGAAGTGAATGTGGATGTTGTAGTGAATGCATGCCTTGTAGTTTCTTTTATAAAGTATTTTCAAGATAGATGTGGATGGATAATAATGAATTTGGATGTTTTGTATTCAACGTTGAAGTGAATGTTGTTTGTTTTTCATGTGTAAAAAGATTGTAAGAAAATCGTATTAGATGTTATATTAAATGTAGAAATACAAGTAATGATCGCAATGTAAAAAATAAAACAAATAATGGACTTTTGGAGCTGTTTAGCTAAGTGACTTTAAAAGTTATCAACTTTTGAAGTTGGCTCGATAGAAATCTTTTTTAATTAACTTCTATTAGCATCTTTTATTGACTTTAAAAGCCTCATGTATAATAATGATTATTTTCCTTATGAAAGCTGAATAGACTTGGTCTTATAACAAGTCATTGATTTGTAAAAATATAGCTACCCTAGTGAGGTATACTTTTCGTCCAAAATTTTTGGGATTTTATGATTTTTAGGATGTTAAATTGTCATTATTAGAAAAGCCTAAATGGTGCACAACTTTAGATGCCTACCTCTACCTATATTTTAGAGTATGACAATTTGAATTAGATTAAGTTACTAGCATGCCAAAATTGGATCATGCTAAATGCTATTTTTGGTTGAAAATTTGTGTAACATGTTGTTGTGTTCAATATTGTATCAGATGTGAAAATACATATACTTAATGCATCCAAAACTAGATTTGAATACACTACTATTATTAGCTATTTCAGTATACTTTAGGCATTCTTCAAGTTTAAAATAAGATATTGTAGTTACTACCATCATCTAATTTTCATGAATTCTACTATCTAACAAGTTGCACAACTTATATTCTCATTTATGCGTGTGATGGAAACTATTTTCTATGCTAAGTGCCATGTTTTCTATCTGCTTATAATATTTATGTTTTGCCTAAGATAGGTTAATGTATCTTATAGTATGAAATGAATTGAAATGACATTGGATTTGACATGGATTTGAATATTTGCTCTCATTTTTTGAGAATTCACTCCATGAAGTGTTAGTTAATATTCTCACTATATGTATTGAATTTTGTTTAGAAATTGATACCTAGTCCATAAGAGGCTGTCAAGCAAGTGGTGGTATCGTGGGAAGGCTCCCACTCCTTTGATCTGCTCTCACCATAAGAGGTATAGTGTACATCGTGAGTTATACATGCAGAGCAAACCATTTGTATGTGTGAGTTTGGGCCATAGATTTCTAAGTTTGGACCATAATTTTCCTTTATGTGCTCATCAATTTGCTTGTATATCTGAGATATGATATTTGACATCTTTTACTTATAAATTTGATATATGAATTTCTTTTGATTAGGCGTGAGTAATTCTAACTTTTAACTGGCTTTGAGGCTTTTGACCTTATCAAGAGTAATCAGATGCATTGTTATATACTCTATTGCATTCATATGTTTTGCATGTTTTTGTTTAACTTAGTATATTCCTACTAAGTAGTCATACTCACCCCCTTACAATAACATTTTAGGGTAAGGTTCTGGAAAGTAGGTCCCAGGTGGAGGCATAGTCAAGAAAGCAGGAACATTGAAAGGTATGAAGACTTAGAAATTTTAGTTACTATTTAATTTCATGAACGTTTATCTATTTGACAATAGTGTCATAAATACTCCAATGTTAACTTTAATTTTTAATTTCATGTATGATTGGAATAGTTGAATTGGGCTTTGACCAGTAGGTTTTGGATGTGCTTATGCTTACAAGTTATTTTCAGTATGTATGATGTTTTGAAATTGATGCTTGAGGGTGGAAGTGGTAGGTTTTTAAATTTATATTATTGTATGATTTTAAAAAGGAATCTTTTAAAGTGAAAACTTTTTATAACAACATCCCAATTTTATTCAAAAATAGATTTGAAATATTGTTTCTAGAAAACATGAGTTGTCACATGTTCATTGTCCAATTAATTGTCCTACCTCATCCATTCTCATGTATTCATTATTTCTTATTTGCAGAAGGGTCAATGCATATCAGCATTGAATGACATTGAAAACATTGTTGCTATTAGTGCATAGTATGAGATTAGTCTCCCTTTTTGCTTGTCTAGAGGACATGCTATATCCAATAGAATCTAATGACATTTACACTAGTAGGGAGGCCATTGGATATCGCGTTGATGGGCTGAAATGATATGTCATTCCCCTAAAATCCAAAGTGTGTATATATATATATATATATATGTTGTCATACCACCATCTTGAACAACATTCTTGAATATACCTCAATTTAATTGTTTATTATTTGCATCTAATGTAATTAGAAGCAACAACATGCACTGTAGAGATCGACCTTCTCCTCATCATAACTCGTCGTCCTATAAATTGAAGCTCTTCTAGTATTTATGTTTATTTTCATGATAAAATAGGATGTTCTCAATAAGAATTTTTGTATTGATCAATAATTTTTGGTACTACACAATAATAGCCTAATCAGCTGGAAGTTCTAGCTGACATGGTTCTAAGCTTGAGGACCCTCTACAAGCTCACTAACGAAGATAAGGTAATCAACCTTATATGCATAAATCCCATAGTGCTTGGTGATGATGCAGTTGAATTGCCACTTATCAAAGAGCACCACAAAGGGTTTATAAATGGGATGAAATCAAATACGTGCACGTTGTCTCCTATATCAGGTATGCAAATATCTACTTCAATAGGAACCCTTGATAATACATGTTAATCAGTAATGTTAAGCAATAATTATTTCTTCTTATAGATAGTTGTACGACAAAATGTAGAGATTAGAGGTCAAGGGCATTTATAAATTCCTTGCACCTACTAACATTTGCAAAGTAAGGGAGCAATAGCCTATGGATAAGCAAGTCAATAAAATTCTACCATAGTTTTTCTGCTGCTCAAAGGGGTAGGCCTTAATGACCCTCTACAATTGTAACACCTCTAAATTATGTACATGTTTGAACCATGAATAAAATGAGGATCATTTCAAAATCTGATGAGTGGCTAAAAATATGTTTTGCATTGCTTAGGTGATGAAATAGAATAACTAATGAGAATTTAGTAATATAAGGTTTAGACATCACAACATACATAGAAATCTAGCTAAAATGATCTAAAATTTAGGAGGCCGAAATGGTAGACATGAGACGTCTCACACCATGGACTTGGTGTCCACTTAGGACAGCCCATATGATATGAGACTTCTTATGTTAAATTATGGAACCTTATTTGAATGTCTATTACCTTACATTTAGCTTCAAAGAGACAAAGCCCAAGTCCATAGCAACAAGATGTCTCCTACCCTTGATGGAGCTTCCTAGTTGGACTAAAACTCTTAATCTAGACAAAAGTTAAGAAAGATACAATCCTAAGCTTGATAGGAAATGAATCTAGCATATTGAGTGAGATGTTCTCACTAGTGAAGCTAGATTTATCTCACCTAGACTACTTATTGTAAGGAATGAGCATAAACTCCAAATGGTGCATAAAAAATGGAGTATCCTAGCTACAAATGGAATCCTAAAACAGCTAGGGGGAAGAACTAGAATGAACCTAGGCTAGCAATAAGGGAAAAAGACATGTTGCATCCTAGGAGGATTAGAACTCCTAGATGATTAAGAAAGGTCGGCAGCTGGTTCAGAAATAGACATCCAGCCCCATGCTCCTTCCCCTTTGGAAAACCTTTAGAAAACATGAAAACTAAGAAAGAAAGGAATAAATAAAAAACAAAAAAGAAAGGAAAGAAAGAAAGGATGGAGAAGAAAGAATAAAAGAGGAAGAGAGGAATTTCTACGTTTTTGAATTGACTACAAATAAGGAAACTACAAGGTTTTCAAAAACAATTGTCATGAGTTTGATAAGGAAAAACATGCATTTTTATTGCTATTTTCATGTTTGAATGTGTTAAGAAAGATTATGGTAGAAACAATAAGGTTTTGATTGAGTTTTACATATGCTTTTAGATGTTTTCTAACAAATTAGAAATAAATGTTTGGTTACTGCTTTGCTTACTATTTTGGGAAGTAATTTTTCCATGTTAAGAACATTTAAATACATGATATGTGTGGTTAAATTGGGATTCTTAGATGGCTATCAAAAACTGTCAAAAAGACCATATTTTATGATCCAACTAATGTTGTTTTTGGAATGATTTTTCAATGTCTATACTCACTAATATACATAGAAGTATTATATATAATATCCTTATATTTAGTATCTTTAAGCTTGAAATTACTTTAAATATTATTAATTATGGTTTATTTTACATTTTTTTTAGGATTAGTATATAGTTAGAAAAATGTCATTTTTAGCATTCAAAACCATAAAAGAGAGCAATTCCACCTTCCAAGCAATATCATGGCCTCACATTCCATAAACCCTTTAGAAGTTTAGAATGTTATGGGTGTCATTATTATATTTAGTACAATAAATAAATCCTAAAGCCTTGATCTACCTTATTTGTACCAAAGAGAGTGCATTTATCAAAAGTGAGGATGACTGACTTCCCATGCATGCCATGTAAGCATTTCACCACCTTGACTAACTCCCCATGTTAGATTCAAGTACATTGAAAACTCATATACATGAAACAAAAATGGTCAAAAAATTTGGGGCTTGCATGAAGCATCTTCAACTTACTTTCTCTCTCATTACACTCCAAAAAGGGATTGCACAAGGGAGTCCATGATTTTGTCATGAAGGGAACGTGCAATGTGTAAAAATTTATTTTCATATGAGAAAATGAAGGAGGAGAGGAGAGAGACAATTTATGAAAAATCTACAGGCCATAATTATCCCTTCGAAGTGTTTAATGGCCAAGATCTATCCTTGTTTATGAATGTCCTAAGACACCAATGAGAACTCAAACAAGGATGGACCAGTGAGAAAGAAGACTATAAGGAAGACCTGACCGGAACCCCATTGGTGGATATTTTTTAGGTGGGCTGCCCACCTTATTTTTAAAGTAAGCTACATACCCATTCTTCCTTCTTTTTATTCAATTTTTTTCCAATACACCCATATCTAATTTTCATGCCTATAGTATTCATCCCATACTCAATCACACCACAGAATATCTCCTTAGATTCACACCCAAATTATTCCTTTCCATCTACTATTTCACCTCTCTTTTACTCACCTTTTTTCTTACTCCATCACCTTATCATACCAAAAAATTCACATCCTAACTATTTCTTTCCATTATCCATTTTTAATCTTATTTCACCCTCTTTTACATGCCTTTTTCCATTCACATCTTGTTTATTTTTCTAAATTTTCTTCACATCATCTCAACTTTATTTTCATGCCCCTACATCCCCATCATATAATCTATCATAACATATAATTATCTCACCAAGATCAATTCATATACATGCCTTTTTAATATTCTTTCTACCTCTTTATTTTACATGCATAAGCCTAGGAAATATATACATATTTTTGTTTGGATTTTTGGTGTAAAAATTATCCTTTGGATTTTGGCTATTGGGGGACATATTATACTCTTATTTAGTGATGTGTTAAGAGTATGGTGTTTTTTAGAGGAAGAAAGAGCAATGTTAGTGCACTAAGAAAAGCTTGAAGTGGTTCTTATCAAGTGACACAGCAAAAACTCAGTGAAAACACTCCCTATCATAGAAATTTTTTTCTTTTATTTTCTTTGAGTTGTAAGCATTGTAATATTTTGTCTTAATTAATGGGAAGTTTATAGTTAGCTTCTTTCATATACTTCATAGTTTAATTGAATTTTCAATTAGTAGTTAGAATTTTTTTAATTTGTGTAATTATTAGTTGATAACATAGAATAATTATTAGATTTAAATTCTTAGTGATTTAATTTCCATATATGAATAGGTAAATTTTATTTTCTAGTCCTATGATGAAGTTATGTTGTAACTTAATGTATTTTCTTTTTAAGCAAAAGTGGAATTTAAAACTTAATGTTATTTTATGGAATACAACTATTAATTTATATATTAAGTGATTTTCCATAGGAAATATCTTGTCATTCCTAAGGTAAAGATACTAGGTATGATAAATTAAGAGAACTTATTATGTGAAAATCTTTAACCATCTATTCCCTAAAAAGACAAAGTATGCATTTAGTAAATATATTAAATTATGCTAATTCTTTTAAGTAAGAAAAATTCATAAAATAGAGATCTAATGAAAAAAATTAAATGAATGGTAAAAATTATCATTTATTAACCATAGATTTTTAAATTACATTATAATGGGTTCTATACCCTTTGCTTGATTTTTAAATGATTTCAAAAATTTTAGAATGTTTTTTTTTTTTTAGAAATTTCTATGAATTAAATGAATTATTAGCTAGGTTAAAGAAAATTAAAATATACTTTGATTAAAATTTATAAAGTTTTAAATCCTTTAGGGATTGAGTTGTATTTGCCTTGCCTATGATATAGTGGACCCAGGCCTTGTCATTAAATGTAAAACACATCACTCATTGCTAGTAGTATTTATAGCCTAGATTATAATTGATTTAGCTATTGTTTTTACATAATTTATATATTTTTGGAAATTTTATGTATGAAAAGATGACTTATTTTAGTTTCTATATTTCAAGGAAATTTGATTTGTAAAATAATAGGATTTCATGAGTTTCATTAGCTAAGTTTTTAGCTTAAATGTAACATGTTTGTGCACTATTTCAAGGATGATTTTCAATTATATATACATGATTTTATAATGTGAATTTATTGTAATATTAATGAACATTATCTGAACATATGTTTCATAAAAATAAATTACTAAAAAGGAGGTTTGAAAAGCATGTTTTATGAGAAAGAAAATCACATATAACATAGCCTCTTCATACATTGACTCTTTTGCTAGGAGCCTTAGGGTTTCAAATTGGGATTTCATCTTACTATTTTAAAAAGTGAAATGTTATTGTGTGATTATTCTTAACTTGAAATTCTATAAAACTAAAGATTTCATAAAGGTTTTATGCACATGAAAATGGGAAATTTAATCATGAATTTTGGAAAGAAGCCCAATGCGTTGTTTGGACTATTTTTTAATGAGATTTTCTATCATGTTGCCTACTATTTTGACTTGAAAATAATTCTTGATATTATATTATTGAAACTCTAAAGTTGAATCATGGAACGTGGATCATTAGCAAGTTTGGTATGTTATTAGAAACATGATATCAAGAGGCTATGTTAAGCTGATATGAAGCATGCTTCCTACTTGAAAATTGTAAAATTTAGAACATGTTTTGAACATATATCATGTATGGTTTTAGCACAAGAAAATGCTAGAGAAATGATTTTTTGGTGAGAGAAGGACAAAGCAGCCCTTGTGGAATATGCAGATTCTTCCTTTGTTTCCCTAAAAGGCCTCCCCAAATTTGCCACTGCCTTCTCACAGTATGTACAAAACTACACTGCCTCTCTATTTTGCTTTACACAAATTTGGCATTTTAGTGTCGGGCTTAGTACTTACTCAATGGAAATATCTTAATGCTCATCACATTGCAGGTAAGGCTCATTCTATATCGATTAGAACTATTAATATGGTGCCCTTTCACTTAGAAATGCTATATCATAGAGATCATTACAATTAGTTATCATTATCTAGTCATTCAATTGGCATCAAATCATTCACAAATGTTTTGAGATAATTTAATATTGGCAAGCTTTTGGCTATAGCTGGAACAAGTGATGACCTAGCATATCATTTGGCTCGCCTTCATGTGTAGTTTAAAGCGAAACAATGCTTGATTATTGGCATAAGTTGTGCCATGAACTATATTTTTATAACTGTTTCTGAATGAGAAATTACCCCTTGTTTTAGTTCAACAGTGAGTTGTTGTTATGTACTCATGAATTTTTTTAGTAAAGCTATTGTCATTTTATGATTTTGATGAGTGCATGGATAAGTTTTGCCTAAAAGTTTTCAAAATCTATGAGGCCATACTGATGCCTGATATTTTCTCTATATGTGAGATAAGCTAAAAGCCTAATGAGAATTATACTATGAGGCTATTTTGAGTTGGCCTCCCTATATTTGACACAAGATGTGGAATGGTATGCAATGCCAAAAAATGACAATTTGTTGAGGTGGTAGGAGCCACAACATAGGCCTTTTGAGGATGTGGTTGGAGTCCCACCAAGAAACTAACAGGCACATGTGTAGCCTGTGAGATTGTTAAGCCCATTATATTTTGTGCTTCTAGGGAGAATAATTTGGGTTCACTAGATTAACCTAGATCAGTACTTGAGATAATTGGTAGATATGCCAATAAGAATTTAATGAAACTTTGTTGACACAAGAGTCTACTTGGGTGATTATTTCAATATCATACTTTTATGATTTTCATGCATCATGATAATACTTGATTTTTTAAGTTATTATGCTTATTCTCTATAAATATAGAGATATATGGATGAATGCATGTAGTGTGAATGTGCTATTATGCTATACTTTTCAAAGTTGTAGTTTTGATTTTATCTACAGGTAACTTTGTATACTCAATCCACCTAAGACCGTGTAGATTCTCTTGGAAAGGTGAAAGTCATGGAATACTAGATTTAAAGAGACAGAGATTGAAAGTAGTTGCAACATGAGACACCACATGCAAGAAAATCTATCTTTATTATACATGATGTTTTGGGCTACTTATGTAATAAATCAATATGTGTTAGTGTAATGACTCCAATTTTGTACTATTGAAATTCCAAGTTTAGCAATGAAACGTTCAGTTTTAAAGAAAAGGGCATTTTGGTCATTTCACTAGTCACCATAACTAAACCCAGGAATTTGGTACCAAAAGTGGTTCCATTATATGCGTCTTGGAAAAAGGAATCCAACGAGACCAAAATCACCCAAAACGGAGTTAAAATGAGCAAGATATGGCCCTTTGAAGTTCAGGGGCAAAACTATAAATTTCACAAAACGACTTAACCTGAAAAACACAGGTGCCCGTTTTGATACGGGCACCCCGTCGTCTTCAACCTCCTAGAGGTTTTTGGATGGCGGTGTTTCAAGAAGAAACCACCGCCATTCTAGAGGGTTCCCCACCGCCATTCAAAAGCGGTTAGAACCCCTCCAAAACCCTCTGTAAAAGCTCTATAAATAGAGCTCGTGGGTGCTTCTAATGGCAGCTCAAAAGCCTTGGAGAAAACCAGTCGTGAAGCAATGACCAAGGGGGAAAAACGTGGACAGAAAATCACCCATGAAGCAGGTATGCTCCAAAACTCCCCAAACCCATCTCACCCATAGTCCTAGGCTCAGTTTCCCTAGGTTTTTACATGAAAAACCATGGAGAATAGGCCTCTAGGAGAGCCACAAAGACTCCTCGGACGTCCCCAAGCCGCACTGGTTCGACAGGGTCGAACCAGGGTGACCTGAGGACGACCCAGGTCACTAACAGGCGGGACGATCCAAGAGGACCATCCCACGTCGACGCAGGTCGACGCAGTTTGAAAAACCAAACAGGCGCATCCAGGGACGCGCCCGCTAAAGAGACGACGAGCGCCGTTGTAGCGCGCGTTTGCAGACGCGCCCGCTGAGGCGCGTACTGCAGACGCAAAGCGCGCTAGCGTGCGTCATTTTTTTTGGTTCTTAAGGATGCTGGGCGCACGTCGCAGACGCGCAGCGCCCTAGCATTCCTCTTTTTTTGTCTTTAAGACTATATGTACATACAATGTTAAAACGCTTATAACTTGAAATCTAGAGCTCCGATTGAGGTGCCGCAAAAGGCGTTGTGTCCATATCGACGACGCGGATACAAACCATAAAATCCCTAGTCAAAGCCCAATCAAAGTAGGCCATGACCCTTAGAATAGGATGGTGGCGCGTGACCACTAGAACTTTGGAAAACTAAGAATACCAAGGCCCAATTAGGACCTTAGGACACCCATAGGCATAGGGAGGGACCCCTAATGCCTAAGTAATAAGACCCAACTACTCTAAACTCATCAAAGATAGGTTAAACTAACCTTAAGTCCCCAAACTATGTTCAGGAGTGTACGAGGACAAGAGGGTGAACGCGACCTAGTCAGGTAGGTGCTCTATCACTATTAGATTCTTTTAAAAGAACTATTGTTATTTGAGAACATATGTTTTAGATATATGACTTGATTTGCATGTGATTTGTATGAATAAATTTAGCATGTATGTTAAATGCTTTGTACATAGCCATGTTTTGGAATGACTGCATATACATTATGCACATACATGTGTTGCAAACAAGTGCATGCATTGCATGATTTACGTACTTGCAAAGATTGCATGTCCTTGAGGGTTGCCAAAAGACGCTGGAGTGCTGAGGGCCAGGCAGTTGTGAGGAACTCAAAAGAGGACAAGTTTTAACAAAAGGTTTTGACTTATCTTATGTGATTTGGGCAAGTAAGCCCGTGGGTGCTATGCCGAGGGGTCTGGGTTGGCCACCCAGCCTCTACCACTAATAGGTGGATGGGTACCACGCCCAAAAAGAGGCAAGTCCCTACATCGACTGCATGTGGTACAGGGGGCTACCACTGGTGTCACAGCACTGGGTCGGCGTGTCATAGGCCCCGTGAAGGCTATGACCAAGTGTCCTCAGGTACTCGGGGACCACACGGCGAGGAGGTCGTGGGCATAGTGGACCCTATGGTTTGATGTGCATTTCATGTAGCATGATATGAGGTTGGTCGACCATACCATACTAGGGGTCCATGAGTTGGACTCCATGAGGCATCTATTGCATATCATGATGTCATCATATAGATGATACTTTCACTTTTGGAATTATGTGATCTTTTAAGCTATGAGAATTTCAGTTGATTATGGATTCTTATACTGGTATCGAACTCGAGTGTTCAAACATACACATATTTTGAAATTGATTATGGATTCTTATACTAATATTGAACTCGAGTATTCAAACATACGCATGTTTTGAATGAATGAGCACATGATTTTAAAACATCTCATGCATTTATAAAACTAGTAGTGATAAGCCCTACTGAGTATATTATATACTCACCCAATCCTCAACATTTTTCAGATACAAAGTAAATACCTAAGGGCAAGGGACATTTGTACTAGGAAACACAGGCCAAGCACAAGTAAGTAGACCCCTATCTTATCTTTCAATGTTACTTGATTGTAGTTACTCTCTAATAGCTGGGGCAATGACTAACACTTTCTTGGGAATAATATTGATTTAAAACTTTGCCATGACTAAATAGATTGAGAATGTGTTTTCACACTCGGGGTTTTTATGAAAGGTTGTTTTCCAAATGAAAAAGATTTTCATGCATTTCATATTTATAAAACAAGAGATCTCGCCTTTTTAACAACATTGCATCATATAAAAACCCGGGTCGTGATAGTTGGTATCAGAGCACGGTTTAACGTTACTCACAGCCCAGTTTTGAGGAGAATAACTTATAATCAAGTTTCATCCATGAAAGAGAAAGGGGTAATAGGATAACACAAACTAAGATTTGGTGAATTGCCTTGTGATTACAGATGCCTAGAAAGAAGGGAAGCAAGGCTCTAAGACCTGAAGCCCCACCAGTGGACTCCACTGGGTCGGGCAACGGAATGGCTGAGTTATTTCAGCAATTCTTACAGAACATGGGACAATACATGAATAGTCATAGCCAAACTCCTTGTAATGACCCTGAATTTTTGTAACTTATTAAGGCAAATTCATAAAGTTTGATTTTTAGAAATTATGGGCTGGAATATTAGGTTATTGAAAATTCTCTTTTTATTGAGATTATATCATGAATTAAAATATATAAATTAAGAATGTGCTTGGAAAACTGATCGAAACAACATTAAGTACGTTCAATTCTGAGTTAAAATGAAAATTTCTTATTTTTCTCCATTTAGGGGCAAAATGGTAATTTTACCCATATTCCATATCCAAGAAATAAGACCTCAATATTCAGGAAGTACTTAGAAATACGATTCCAACGCCACTAAGTAGGCTCGATTCCGAGTTCGGACAAATAATGACTATTTTTCTCCAATTTTAGAGTTATAAGGGCAAAAACGTCTTTTTACATAAAAGTGGGGCCCACAAAGTGGGGCAACGTTCTAGAAGCAACAATAATTGCTCAGTGCATTATTGCTGGTAGTGGAGAATGTAGTGGAGATTGTAGTGGAGAATGGAGAATGCACTTGTAATAAAAAATTCTAAAGTAATAAAATATCTTATTAAAAGAAATGATAAAAAATTCAAATTTGGCTATAAATATGTCCCAAAAATTTCCAAAAATTTTCACAACCTTAACCCAGAAATTTCCAAATCTTCCTTGGTGTTTCAGCCCCAAATTCTCATTCATCCCTCCCCAATCTCTATTTTCTTATTTCTCTCTCCTCTTTCTAAGTGGAACAAGAGACCTAAATTCAATTAGGCACTCCGTTCCAAGAAAAATCTGATCAATTCCACCGTCCATAACCTCCTCTACCACAGTATATACAAAAGCCCCAAATCAATTTCAAGATCCAACGGTTCCAACATGAGAAAACCACAAAAAGGTAGACAATCGGGCTATATTATCATCAATAGATAATTCTCTCAAATTGAGCATCAAATATATGTTTTATCTCCAATCAGGTAGGTGGAACTACTTCCCATTCATATTTATTATGTTTTAGTATAATTTTTATTTTTCTGTACTTTAATTTGAATGAAAAATGGTAAAAATAAAGTAAATACCAGTCCCTTCAATTTATGGTGATAGAGAGCTCAGATGGAAATTCTGAGTTTTCCAATCAATCAGAAGGGTCAAAAACCCTAGGGTACAATTTTCAAGAAAATCTAACAAGGTTTGGACCCTCAATTGAGAGAGATTAATTCTGGTGGGCCCAGATCAAATCTGGACCCTAAGAACGGCTGAAAACTTCAATTTAAGATTGTGGAGTCATATGAACTCCAAATTGAGATCAGAAAGAAGCTATGGAAAGCTTGTAATGTCTAGTTTCTAATGAAGTCATAATATTTCTAAAAATTATATCTGTATTTTTCTGTATTTTTTTAAATAAGTGTCCAATTTCTAAGATCTTCAAGATCTGAGGTGATCAGATCTTGGAAATTTATTTTAGTGATGATATAATAATGTAATAAAGTAATATCTATGGTTAATTTGTACAGATCTTGGATAAAATAGTGGATCTACCCTTTATGGTAGAAAAACCCTAAAAATAAAAAATAATCAAAAAATTCAAAGGGTCCCACTTGATCAATGAGATCAAGTATGATCAGATCACTTGGGATGGATTAAAGGGATGATATTATGATGGAATCCAGTTAGATCATGGATGAAATGTGACAAAATCAAGTGGATAAGATTTGTTGGTCTTAATGGGTTAAAAGCCCTAAAGGTAATTAAAACCCTTAATCTAAAAGGAAAACACCTAAGATCTAATGGTTGGATCATATTTAAAGGTTTATAATAATCTTAATAAAATTAGTTTAAATTGTCTTTTATTGGATATAGAAGTGTAAATGTGATTTATGTTTTAGGTTTTAATTGTCTTTTATTGGATATAGAAGTGTAAATATGATTTATGTTCTAAGTTAGAAAGCATGATAGTGTAATCTTTAAATTTTAGTATGATATGCTCTAAATGAGTAATTTGTTAGTAGATTTGATTATCTTAGGATCATGTTAGTGTAAATTAGGATTTAAACATGATTTCATTATGATAGAAGATGTGTTTCATAACTTAAGATCATGTTAGTTTTATTTCACTATCTTAAGTTACATTCATAGGAAGAATGTTAGTATATAGTTGTTAAACTTATATTTGATTTATGCTTTCAAGTTGATGAATTACTTATTGTCAAAATTTATTCAATTGTTAAGTAATTGTTAAGATATAAGGAGCATAAATCACCAAAAATGTAAACTAATGAAATATAGAAATTCATGGACAACTAAGATGAATGAATGATTTTGACTTAGTAAGGGCTATAGTTAGTAGGACAATATAAGGAATGATTTATCATTTCCTTGGCCCAAAATAGGAAAATAATGAACATCCATGGATGACATTGTGCATATCCATGGAAATTAATTAAAATCAATTAGAGAAGGGACTTAAGGTAAAGAGCTCATAGGAACCTTGTCAAAGGTTGAGCTAGTACCACTCAGGTGGACTCACGAACATTGTGGTTATAGGGGTATACAAGAGCCAAGTGCTTTTCCCTCACCTCCCATTGTCGTAAGAGAGGTCTAAACGCCTCCTTACATGAGGGTTGTATTAACCACTTTTTGTGCAGAGACTTTAAGCTGGTAAATCTTGGTCATCTGAAATAAGGAGTTGTCTAGTGATGGGAAGAAATAAATTATCTTCAACCAAGTAAGACACTAACTGGTTGAATAATAATAAGAACATAAAAAGATAGCAAATTATCTAACCCTAATAAAAATAGTAAGCGAGATAAGGATGATCAAACAAGATGAGATCTTGTATGATCAAAAACAATAAGGAAAAAGAAACATCAATGTAAATTAGATTGTTATGTATGATATAGATAGTATTTGTATAGATGATATTAAACCCTTGGATATATGATATTCAAGGAAGAAAGAGTCAGATTATCCTACATAAGGATGATCAAAAGACCATGTAGTATGTACCCTATACATATGATTTGACAGATATATGTTGATCGAGACTATGACAGATTTCAAGGAGTAAGAATACCTTATTGAGGTAGGTGGATTATTAAGAATGCCTTTACATGAAGATACATGTCTAATACATGATCTTATGTTTTGAAGTATTGACATGTATGATACCAATATATTAAGGTAAATACCTCAAATTGAAATATGATCCAACCAAATGATGAGGAAAATAAGTATTAAATAAGTTGAGAATTGAGAACAATCCTAAGTGAATAGGAAAGTAGAAAATATTCCAGCCCTAGTTAAACAGAATGAGATAGTCGATATGTATAAGTATTATTTTACATACAAGCTTGGAGGCTTGTGGTTTGTTTTAAACGAGGCATAAGCACGGGGATGCTATGCTAAGAGAGTTAAGAGGGTTTGGCCACCCACTCTCGAAACTTGATGATGTTGAATACCGAAGCCTAAGAAAGGCTAAAAGTCGGGTGGGCAATTATGGGAAGGCCACCCTTGTGACAGACCATGGTCCTCCCATATGGACATGGATATTGTAATTTCCACTGAGAATGGTATAAGTGGATTATTGAGCAGGTTATCCGGGCGCGCTTTGTACGGATCGGTAAGCATAGTAGTCCTTGATTATTTTGCATTATGATGCATATGAAATTGGCATAGTGAAATGCCTTAAAGGATGGCATGATGAAATGCGAGGTAATTGTATATTACCAATATTTTTTCCCGGAAGAGGAAAAACCCGAGTATAATGGCAGCTGAAATACAAATCTCCTATAATGAAAGGAGTTGATCAGTTTGTATGGAAATGATTATTGATTATTTTTACAATTTTAAACGGTTTTGTTCTTATATACTATGTATGTATAAAGGTGAACACAAATGATAAGGAAATGAGATGTTTATATAAATAATAGTGGTCTGTGAATGTGTTTATGATAGAATGAATTTTGAGATAGTTGAATATTGAGATTTTCTTGTCAATAACTTACATTCTTATCCCCTACCAAGCATAGCTTTTGAGATATTGTAAATGTTCAAATGTTTACAATATCTCGGATACTGAAGGAGACTTAGGAGCTCAAGACTTGAAGAACTAGTGAAGAATAAGTAATAAGGGTATATCCCTTGAAACATTGTATAGAGAGCATGTATTGTCTTTAGAACTTTGTAATTTGAATTGTGTATTTGGACAAGTATTGTAAAGATACAAGGGGTTGTGTCTTGTGAACCCTTTGGATGGATCTGGAAGTTTAATAAAATCATATTCCTTCAATGGAATTTTATTTTGTACACAAATTGTACTTATGTTATGTATGAAGTGGTGACTTGGGTTTTCAAAACAAGTTTTAAAATAAAAGAATTTCCGCTGCTTTGTTTTGCCAAAAAAAAAAAAAAATATTTACTAAGGGGACGCCCTTGCCTTTGAAAAATATATTATAAAATGTATTTCAAAGAGCACAGGTCGTCCACGGTTAATTATCGAGCTATTCATCCAGGTCATGATGCAGTACCATCATGTCCAATATGAAGATGAATATCAATTAAAGGATGAGGATTAGTGAATGAATAAGAGATAAGTTATTAGTTGATGAGAAGGAGTTATATGAATAAGACATAAGTTATTAGTTGATGAGAAGGAGTTATGTGATAAACTCATTAGGTAAGAGATAAGTATAGAAGGAGTTGACTCATTAGTGAGGGATAAGTCTTGAAAGAGTAGCCTCAATTGTTGAAGAATATGCAAAGAGTTGACTCATTAGTGAGGAAAGAGTTAAACTCATTAGTTGAGAAATATGGAAAGAGTTGACTCATTAGTAAAGATGAGAATAAAAGAGTTAAACTCATTAGTTAAGAATGAGTATAAAAAGGAGTTATTATGAAGGAATAGTATAGTACAAGTAGATATTATTGGATGAAAGGACTAGAAATATTATTCAGCAAGTAAGAATTCCAATATAGGGAATAGTAAGATATAAAAATCAATGAGGAAAACATTACAATGGATGTAAGGTATAATGTTCGAGGTCTAACCTAAAGTCACGAGTAAACATACATATGTATGAACAAAGTACACCAATACTAGTATGTATATGACCATTGCTAAGTGAAGGAATGGAGATAAAGAGAAAGAAGTGATAGATTGGAAAATGTGATGGAAAAAAACTCCAACCTTATAGAAAAGGTGAAATGGAGATTTATGAGAAATAAAAGCCAAAGAGAAAGCTTCAGAATTATTATAAAAATAAAAAATATATAATAAATATAAGTGTAAGCATTATAATTGCTACATATATGGTATTATGACAATTAGTTAAATGAAATTAATCATCAAAATAGAGGAAATTGAAGAGATAAGTGAGATAATTCAAAATTTTGTAAATGAGGATAGTTTTAAGTAAAGATGAATAAGGAGATAAGTAAGTAATTTCTCTCTAAACTTAGTAAAGGCAAAATATTTAATAAAGAAATGATAAAATTTCAGAACATAAAGTGATGGTCTTTATAAAAATGAAATGGGAGAAGATAGTTTGATATGTTAAAGGGACAAAAATATGATCCCAAACTTATTAAGAAAGACAATTAAACCATTATGATGTATGGTTAACAAAGAAATTATAGCCCTATTGATGGAACAACAAATATGAAATTCCTAAGATATAAATGAAATTGGTATGATAAATTAATTGTGGAAATTAGCACAAAAGAATTTTCAAGGATTAGAGAAATATTGATATGATAACTTGGGAATATTGAAAATAATTTTGGGATTATAGTAAAGAGAAGTACAATTGATGGTGAAACAAATGAAGACCTATAAACAAATAGTAATATCTAAACTTAAGTGTAGAGTTTGGAAAAATAAGATGATTATGAATAAGTCATAAATCCAAATTTTTGGAGAAAGAAGTGGTTAGAACTTTAAGATATTTTGAGATTTTCAATCTTACATGAGATTGAATGAGAAAATATCTATAATAGTTGAGGAAAGAACATCAAATTATTTGAATGAGCTGAAAGAACAAATGTTAAGGATTAAGGAGTGATTATAGAAATTTACGGTATGAAAGTAACGACTTTCTTTAGGAAAAGAAAATGGAAAGATCAATGTAAGGATGCATTGAACATGAAAGAGTTTATTAAGGAAATTTATT
The DNA here is from genome assembly GCA_035236585.1 of Warburgia ugandensis. Lineage (NCBI taxonomy): Eukaryota > Viridiplantae > Streptophyta > Magnoliopsida > Canellales > Canellaceae > Warburgia > Warburgia ugandensis. The sequence goes on along the minus strand of CP141128.1, from coordinate 54,298,194 downwards.
ACCCTTGTTCTCCATAAGGATGCATTGAACATAAATGATGTTGAGGAAATTAAGTATCCGTTTTCTCTATAAGGATGAGCATTTTCAAAATTTATTATTATTATTTGAGAATTGGAAATGCAACATCAAAGTATAGAATCAATACAAAATTTAAGTTCTATGAGTTGGATAAATGATGTTCATAAAGTTGAGGAGAATGAAATATATTAGATGAAGTAATAATGATATATGGAAATGGATGTAAGGAGACCAAAAGAATTCATGGAATATATGTGTTGCAAGTGTACATTTTGATTAAAGAAATCAAGTTTTAAGGTTATATAAATTTTAATAGATTTCAAGAAATCAAAGGCATTCATGGGATATATGTTAGATGCTTACAAAACTTGTCAATCATCTTGTTACATGTTGATTGAAGAAAGAAAAAGTTTAGGGTTATATAAATTTTAAGGATAGCATGGAAATTAACCCCAACAAAGGGAGAATGTGAGATCAATATATGAAATGACAATGACAATTAGAGAAATATATCTCTTACTGATTTTATAACGTAAGGACATTTAGTGCAATCTTGCAATGGATTACATAAATCCTAAATGAGTTAATGATAAATTATGGAGTTTATAAAGACTCAAGAAGGGATGAATTCAAAATCAATAAGAACTCTTTTAATTATAATTATCAAGAATATTGCAAATTAAGAGTTAGTATGATATGATAAAGGTTATGAGATATGCTTGAAAGAAGTATGAGAAAATGTATAATCTAGAAATTTTGGAAGCCCATGACATATAAATAGATATGTAAAAGAAAAAGAGATAAATATTATCATAGATGGTAAGAAGGTTCAGAATATTGTTTTGAATACGAGAAAGGGATAACAAAGAGAGGATCGGGAATGTATATGCGAGTAAAATGACACTCAAAGAGTGTTACAAAAACAATGGATGTGGTGAGAATGAGGAAAGAATCATCACAAGGTTACCACTCTTCAATGATAGAATTTGAAAAGAAATTTCTCAATAAAAAGAATTAGTAAAGTATGGATTGTAGGATAGAAATAAAGTAATCACTTCCAAATAATGGAAGAACAAGGAAAGAGATAATTACTTCCAAAGATTGGAAGATTGTTAAAAAAAAGAAAGAACAATAGTGGAAGATATAGAATCCAATCACTATGTTATTAGTGTAAGGACTATACATAGTAAGAAAGCTATGTAAAAACTTTATATATTGAAATAGAATGAGAGTGAGCAATAGAAGATAGAATGGGAAACTTTCAAGTATGGAAAGATTGATGAAAGTAAGGAGTAAAAATGTAGCCAAGTAGAAGGTTTGAAACCAAAGGATAACTTAGATTAAGAGTTATTAATCCTTTTGGGAAAGTCTAGCAAAACTCAGCTTAATTGAATGATGCATAAGTAAGGTTAGACAGGTGTGAGCATTTTAATAGCAATCAATCATATGATTTATACCTTTGAGAAGAAGGTAGTTTGAAAAAGGAATAAAAGAAAGAGGATTTCCTTAAGTGGTAAGGCCACATGTGTAAGGCTATGAAAGAATTATGAAAACTCTAAGTGAGTTGATATGCAAATTTCGAGGGCGAAATTATTATAAGGGGAAGATTGTAATGACCACTGAATTTTTGTAACTTATTAAGGCAAATTCATAAAGTTTGATTTTTAGAAATTATGGAATATTAGGTTATTGAAAATTCTCTTTTTATTGAGATTATATCATGAATTAAAATATATAAATTAAGAATGTGCTTGGAAAGCGATCGAAACAACATTAAGTACGTTCAATTACGAGTTAAAATGAAAATTTCTTATTTTTCTCCATTTAGGGGCAAAATGGTAATTTTACCCATATTCCATATCCAAGAAATAAGACCTCAATATTCAGGAAGTACTTAGAAATACGATTCCAACGCCACTAAGTAGGCTCGATTCCGAGTTCGGACAAATAATGCCTATTTTTCTCCAATTTTAGAGTTATAAGGGCAAAAACGTCTTTTACATAAAAGTGGGGCCCACAAAGTGGGGCAACGTTCTAGAAGCAACAATAATTGCTCAGTGCATTATTGCTGGTAGTGGAGAATGTAGTGGAGATTGTAGTGGAGAATGGAGAATGCACTTGTAATAAAAAATTCTAAAGTAATAAAATATCTTATTAAAAGAAATGATAAAAAATTCAAATTTGGCTATAAATATGTCCCAAAAATTTCCAAAAATTTTCACAACCTTAACCACGAAATTTCCAAATCTTCCTTGGTGTTTCCAGCCCCAAATTCTCATTCATCCCTCCCCAATCTCTATTTTTCTTATTTCTCTCTCCTCTTTCTAAGTGGAACAAGAGACCTAAATTCAATTAGGCACTCCGTTCAAGAAAAATCTGATCAATTCCACCGACCATAACCTCCTCTACCACAGTATATACAAAAGCCCCAAAACAATTTCAAGATCCAACGGTTCCAACAACAGAAAAACCACAAAAGGTAGACAATCGGGGCTATATTATCATCAACCGATAATTCTCTCAAATTGAGCATCAAATATATGTTTTTCTCCAATCAGGTAGGTGGAACTACTTCCCATTCATATTTATTATGTTTTAGTATAATTTTTATTTTTACGTACTTTAATTTGAATGAAAAATGGTAAAAATAAAGTAAATACCAGTCCTTCAATTTATGGTGATAGAGTGCTCGGATGGAAATTCTGAGTTTTCCAATCAATCCAGAAGGGTCAAAAACCCCTAGGGTACAATTTTCAAGAAAATCTAACAAGGTTTGGACCCTCAATTGAGAGAGATTAATTCTGGTGTGGGCCCAGGATCAAATGCGGACCCTAAGAGCGACTGAAAACTTCAATTTAAGATTGTGGAGTCATATGAACTCCAAATTGAGATCAGAAAGAAGCTATGGAAAGCTTGTAATGTCTAGTTTCTAATGAAGTCATAATATTTCTAAAAATTATATCTGTATTTTTCTGTATTTTTTTAAATAAGTGTCCAATTTCTAAGATCTTCAAGATCTGAGGTGATCAGATCTTGGAAATTTATTTTAGTGATGATATAATAATGTAATAAAGTAATATCTATGGTTAATTTGTACAGATCTTGGATAAAATAGTGGATCTACCCTTTATGGTAGAAAAACCCTAAAAATAAAAAATAAAAAAAAAATACAAAGGGACCCACTTGATCAATGAGATCAAGTATGATCAGATCCTTGGGATGGATTAAAGGGATGATATTATGATGGAATCCAGTTAGATCATGGATGAAATGTGACAAAATCAAGTGGATAAGATTTTTGGATCTTAATGGATTAAAAGCCCTAAAGGTAATTAAAACCCTTAATCTAAAGGAAAACACCTAAGATCTAATGGTTGGATCATATTTAAAGGTTTATAATAATCTTAATAAAATTAGTTTAAATTGTCTTTTATTGGATATAGAAGTGTAAATGTGATTTATGTTTTAGGTTTTAATTGTCTTTTATTGGATATAGAAGTGTAAATATGATTTATGTTCTAAGTTAGAAAGCATGATAGTGTAATCTTTAAATTTTAGTATGATATGCTCTAAATGAGTAATTTGTTAGTAGATTTGATTATCTTAGGATCATGTTAGTGTAAATTAGGATTTAAACATGATTTCATTATGATAGAAGATGTGTTTCATAACTTAAGATCATGTTAGTTTTATTTCACTATCTTAAGTTACATTCATAGGAAGAATGTTAGTATATAGTTGTTAAACTTATATTTGATTTATGCTTTCAAGTTGATGAATTACTTATTGTCAAAATTTATTCAATTGTTAAGTAATTGTTAAGATATAAGGAGCATAAATCACCAAAAATGTAAACTAATGAAATATAGAAATTCATGGACAACTAAGATGAATGAATGATTTTGACTTAGTAAGGGCTATAGTTAGTAGGACAATATAAGGAATGATTTATCATTTCCTTGGCCCAAAATAGGAAAATAATGAACATCCATGGATGACATTGTGCATATCCATGGAAATTAATTAAAATCAATTAGAAGGGACTTAAGGTAAAGAGCTCATAGGAACCTTGTCAAAGGTTGAGCTAGTACCACTCAGTGGACTACGAACATTGTGGTTATAGGGGGTATACAAGAGCCAAGTGCTTTTCCCTCACCTCCCATTGACGTAAGAGAGGTCTAGAAGCATGCTTACATGAGGTTGTATTAACCACTTTTTGAAAGCGGAACTTTAGCGGTAAATCTTGGTCATCCTGAAATAAGGAGTTGTCTAGTGATGGGAAGAAATAAATTATCTTCAACCAAGTAAGACACTAACTGGTTGAATAATAATAAGAACATAAAAAGATAGCAAATTATCTAACCTAATAAAAATAGTAAGCGAGATAAGGATGAACAAACAAGATGAGATCTTGTATGATCAAAAACAATAAGGAAAAAGAAACATCAATGTAAATTAGATTGTTATGTATGATATAGATAGTATTTGTATAGATGATATTAAACCCTTGGATATATGATATTCAAGGAAGAAAGAAATCGAGATTATCCTACATAAGGATGATCAAAGACCATGTAGTATGTACCCTATACATATGATTTGTGAGATATATGTTGATCGAGACTATGAATGATTTCAGGAGTAAGAATACCTTATTGAGGTAGGTGGATTATTAAGAATGCCTTTACATGAAGATACATGTCTAATACATGATCTTATGTTTTGAAAGTATTGACATGTATGATACCAATATATTAAGGTAAATACCTCAAATTGAAATATGATCCAACCAAATGATGAGGAAAATAAGTATTAAATAAGTTGAGAATTGAGAACAATCCTAAGTGAATAGGAAAGTAGAAAATATTCCAGCCCTAGTTAAGCAGAATGAGATAGTCGATATGTATAAGTATTATTTTACATACAAGCTTGGAGGCTTGTGGTTTTGTTTTAAACGAGGCATAAGCACGGGGATCTTATGCTAAGAGAGTTAAGAGGGTTTGGCCACCCACTCTACGAAACTTGATGATGTTGAATACCAAGCCTAAGAAAGGCTAAAAGTCGGGTGGGGCAATTATGGGAAGGCCACCTCTGTGACAGCCATGGTCCTCCCATATGGACATGGATATTGTAATTTCCACTTGAGAATGGTATAAGTGGATTATTGAGCAGTTATCCAGGAAGTGTATTTGTACGGATCGGAAGTGCAAGCATAGTAGTCCTTGATTATTTTGCATTATGATGCATATGAAATTGGCATAGTGAAATGCCTTAAAGGATGGCATGATGAAATGCCGGGTAATTGTATATTACCAATATTTTTCCCGGGGAAGGGAAAAACCAGGATATAATGTAGTTGAAATACAAATCTCCTATAATGAAAGGAGTTGATCGAGTTTTGTATGGAAATGATTATTGATTATTTTTACAATTTTAAACGGATTTGTTCTTATATACTATGTATGTATAAAGGTGAACACAAATGATAAGGAAATGAGATGTTTATATAAATAATAGTGAATTACTGTGAATGTGTTTATGATAGAATGAATTATGGGATAGTCGAATATTGAGATTTTCTTGTCAATAACTTACATTCTTATCCCCTACCAAGCATAGCTTCTTTGAGATATTGTAAATGTTCAAATGTTTACAATATCTCGGATACCTGAAAGGAGACTTAGGAGCTCAAGACTTGAAGAACTAGTGAAGAATAAGTAATAAGGGTATATCCCTTGAAACATTGTATAGAGAGCATGTATTGTCTTTAGAACTTTGTAATTTGAATTGTGTATTTGGACAAGTATTGTAAAGATACAAGGGGTTGTGTACTGTGAACCACTGGATGGATCCTAGAAGTTTAATAAAATCATATTCCTTCAATGGAATTTTATTTTGTACACAAATTGTACTTATGTTATGTATGAAGTGGTGACTTGGGTTTTCAAAACAAGTTTTAAAATAAAAGAATTTCCGCTGCTTTGTTTTGCCAAAAAAAAAAAAAAAAAATATTTACTAAGGGGACGCCCTTGCCTTTGAAAAATATATTATAAAATGTGTTTCAAAAACCCGGGTCGTCACACTCCTACCCCCCGAGATCCTTCCCCTGATAAAACAATAGACAGGACTGAGGTTCAGTTAGAAAGGTTTCAGAAACTAGCTCCCTCATTCACAGGAGAAGATGAAGCATCCACAGCTGAAAAATGGTTAATTGATATTGAAAAGATATTTAAGGCCATGAACATAGCTGAAGAAAGAAAAGTACCCATGGCCACATTTGTGTTTAGAGGAGAGGCTACCTTTTGGTGGGAAACAGCAGAAAGAACTTATTTTGATCAGCAAGAAACAATAGGATGGGAAGAGTTTAAAAAGGTCTTTAATGACAAATATTATCCTAAACATATAAGGAAACAAAAGGAAAAGGAATTTATGGACTTAGAACAAGGAAATATGACCGTCCAACAGTATGAAAGTAAATTCATCAGCCTCCGAAGATTTGCACCCCGTGCTTGTGCTGATGAAGAAGATGCAGCTGAAAGATTTGTAGACGGACTCAACCCAGGACTCAGGAACAGAGTTCTAGGTTTCCAACCTTCCACAGTAGCCAAAGCAGTAGAGATGGCCTCCCTATATGAAAAAGATTATCAAAGGAATCAGGCAATAAGAGAAACTAAGAACATCAACACTATGAAGAACAAAGGAAAGAGACCCTTTCAGTCATCTGGACCTAGGCCACCGTTCAAGAAGCCGTTTGAAAACAAAGGAAGAAGACCAGACTGGAAGGCATGCCCTAGGTGTAACAGAAACCATCCAGGCAAACCATGTCCCACTTCCAACATCACTTGCTATAGTTGTGGAGAATTAGAACATTTTTCTAGCAACTGTCCAAAAAGGAAAGTGCAAGAGCATCAAGTCCCAAAAAGCCAAGGACGTGTCTTTGCCCTGACTTCCAGCCAAGCCCAAGCATCAAACGCAGTCGTTGAAGGTATTCTTTCTATCTATGATACACCTGCAAAAGTTCTATTTGATACAGGCTCCACTCATTCTTTCATATCCCGGGAATTTGCATCATCCTTAGACATTATACCACAAGACCTAGACTTCACTCTAGAAGTCATGACTCCTGTAGGCCAGGCACTCCCCACTTATTCTTACCTCCAGGATGTCCCCATATTGATTAAGGACCATTTGTTACATGCCAACCTTATCCACTTAGATATGATTGACTTCGACATCATCCTAGGTATGGACTGGCTAGCCTTTCATCAAGCCTTTGTTGATTGTCGTCAGACGCATGTCACTTTTACCCTACCTAATAGAGACACTTTCACCCTCCAAGGAAGAAAGGATTCTTCTGGAGCATGTGTTATCTCTGCCATGAAAGCAATTAAACACATTGCTCAAGGATGCCCCTTCTTCTTAGCCAAGATTGAATCCGTCAAGAATCCCCAACCAAAGCTTGAGAATGTCGAGGTTGTCCAAGAATTCCCTGATGTATTCCCTGAGGACTTACCAGGTCTACCTCCACCAAGGGAAATTGAGTTCATCATTGACCTTATACCCGGTACTTCCCCCATTTCCAAAGCTCCTTACCGAGTGGCTCCTGCAGAATTAAGAGAACTGAAGACCCAGTTACAGGAACTACTTGACAAAGGGTTCATACGACCTAGCGTGTCTCCGTGGGGAGCTCCAGTCCTTTTTGTTAAGAAAAAGGATGGCTCAATGAGATTGTGCGTAGACTATCGGATGCTAAATAGGGTCACCATTAAAAATAAGTACCCTCTTCCCCGAATTGATGATCTTTTTTATCAACTTCAGTCAACTAGAGTCTTCTCTAAGATTGATCTACGATCAGGGTACCATGAACTTCGAGTTAGAGAAGAAGATATCCCCAAGACAGCCTTTAGGACTCGATACGGCCATTATGAATTCAGAGTGATGTCCTTTGGTTTGACTAATGCTCCAGCCGCGTTTATGGATCTCATGAATAGGGTGTTCAAGGAGTACTTAGATAAATTCATCATAGTGTTTGTGGATGATATATTAATATATTCTGAAACTCCTGAAGACCATATGGAACATTTAAGGATAACATTAAGCACCCTAGGAGCACACAAGCTATATGCAAAATTCAGTAAATGTGAATTTTGGCTGGAAAAGGTTAATTTCTTAGGACACATTATATCTCAAGATGGCATAGCAGTTGACCCTACTAAGGTTGAATCAGTACAGAACTGGGAAAGACCTAAAACAGTCACAGAAATAAGATGCTTCTTAGGACTTGCTGGATATTACAGAAGATTCATCGAAGGTTTTTCACAAATGGCTTTACCTCTAACTAAGCTGACCAGGAAAGACACAAGATTTGAATGGACTGATAAATGTGAGGAAAGCTTCCAAGAACTAAAAAGAAGGTTGACTACCGCACCTGTCCTTACCTTACCTTCAGGAAGTGGCGGATTTGAGATATATAGCGATGCCTCACAACAAGGGCTAGGCTGCGTACTTATGCAACATGGGAAGGTGATCGCTTATGCTTCGTGACAACTCAAGAAGCATGAAGTCAATTACCCAACCCATGACTTGGAATTAGCAGCCATAGTCTTGGCCTTGCGAATATGGAGACATTATTTATATGGGGTAAAGTTTGAAGTTTTTACAGATCACAAGAGTCTTAAATATATCTTTTCCCTACAAGACTTAAACATGCGACAAAGAAGATGGATGGAATACTTAAAAGACTATGACTTCTCCATTCATTATCACCTTGGAAAAGCTAATGTGGTAGCTGATGCATTAAGCAGAAAAACCCAAGGGATGTGTGCAAGTTTATTAACCAAGAGATGAAAGCTACTACAAGAAGTAATCACATGGAAACCAGACATAAGTAAGCACAAGATCATTATGGCAGGTCTAACAATAAAATCGGCTGTTAATGAAAAAGTTAAGCAAGAACAGAAAGGAGATTCAGATGTACAAGTTTCCATAGGAAAACCAGGATTTACAAAAAAGGAAGATGGTAGCATTTACATGCAAGGAAGATTAGTGGTACCAGCTAATGAAGAGTTAAGACAAGAAATTTTAAAAGAGGCTCATCGATCCAAGTATACAATACACCCAGGAGGGACTAAGATGTATCAGGCACTTAAAGAAACAATATTGGTGGGATGGTATGAAAAGAGACATAGGGGAATTTGTGGCAAAGTGTTTAACATGTCAACAAGTAAAGGCTGAACATCAAAGACCTGCGGGATTGTTACAACCCCTTGAGTTACCCGAATGGAAATGGGACCATATCACAATGGACTTCATCGTAGGGCTACCCAAGACCTCTAAGGGTCATGACATGATTTGGGTGATAGTTGATAGATTAACTAAGACAGCCCATTTCCTTCCCATACGTCATACCCAATCCACTGACAGCCTATCTCAGCTATACATCAAAGAGATAGTAAGTCTACATGGTATATCCCTTAGTATCACTTCAGATAGGGATAGCCGCTTTACTTCGCAACTCTGGAAGTCTGTCCAAAAATCTTTAGGATCTTCCTTGAACTATAGCACAGCCTTCCATCCACAGACCGATGGACAGTCAGAGCGCACAATCTAGATAGTCGAAGATATGTTACAGACTTGTGCCCTTGATTGGAAGCCGAGTTGGGATGAAAACCTACCGCTAGTCGAGTTTGCGTACAACAATAGCTTTCAGTCAAGCATTGGCATGGCTCCATACGAGGCGCTCTATGGGAGATCCTGTCGATCACCCACCAGTTGGAGTGAAGTTGGAGAATCCAGGGTGCTCCGGTCCGAGCTGGTAGAGCAATGTGCCGAGAAGGTCAGACTCATAAGAAGCCACCTCCTCACAGCTCAAAGCCGCCAAAAGAGCTATGCTAATCGAAGGAGGAGACCATTGGAGTTCGACGTAGGAGAGCACGTTTTCCTGAAGATATCTCCCACTAAAGGAGTTATGCGGTTCGATATCAAAGGCAAGCTTAGTCCGCGTTACATAGGACCTTTCGAAATCCTGGAGAAAGTGGGAAAAGTGGCCTACAGGATCGCGCTACCCCCTCAGCTATCCGAAGTGCATAACGTATTCCATGTGTCTATGCTAAGGAGGTACGTGCCTGACCCCGCTCATGTCATCGACTAGGTACCCATAGAGATGACGGAGGATCTCAGATTAGAGACAAGACCAGTTGAGATTCGGGATCGTAAGAATAAGAAGCTGCGGAACAAGGACATACCCTTAGTCAAAGTTCTGTGGAGAAATGCGCACATGGAAGAAGAAACTTGGGAACCGGAGTCAGAAATGCGAGAAAAGTACCCCGAGATCTTTTGACTGTATATAGTAGAATGTAATGACTCCAATTTTGTACTATTGAAATTCCAAGTTTAGCAATGAAAAGTTCAGTTTTAAAGAAAAGGGCATTTTGGTCATTTCACTAGTCACCATAACTAAACCCAAGAATTTGGTACCAAAAGTGGCTCCATTAGATGCGTATTGGAAAAAGGAATCCAACGAGACTAAAATCACCCAAAACGGAGTTAAAATGAGCAAGATATGGCCCTTTGAAGTTCAGGGGCAAAATTGTAAATTTCACAAAACGACTTAACCTGAAAAACACAGGTGCCCATTTTGATACGACGAGCGCTGTTGTCGCGCGCGTCTACAGACGCTCCCGCTGAGGCGCGCAGCGCGCTAGCGTGCGTTGTTTTTTTTTGTTCTTAAGGATGCTGGGCGCACGTCGCAGACGCGTAGCGCCCTAGCATTCCTCTTTTTTTGTCTTTAAGACTCTATGTACATACAATATTAAACCGCTTATAACTTGAGATCTAGAGCTCCGATTGAGATACCGCAAAAGGCGTTGTGTCCGTATCGACGACGCGGATACAAACCATAAAATCCCTAGTCAAAGCCCAATCAAAGTAGGCCATGACCCTTAGAATAGGATGGTGGCGCGTGACCACTAGAACTTTGGAAAACTAAGAATACCAAGGCCCAATTAGGACCTTAGGACACCCATAGGCATAGGGAGGGACCCCTAATGCCTAAGTAATAAGACCCAACTACTCTAAACTCATCAAAGATAGGTTAAACTAACCTTAAGTCCCCAAACCACGTTCAGGAGTGTACGAGGACAAGAGGGTTAACGCGACCTAGTCAGGTAGGTGCTCTATCACTATTAGATTCTTTTAAAAGAACTATTGTTATTTGAGAACATATGTTTTAGATATATGACTTGATTTGCATGTGATTTGTATGAATAAATTCAACATGTATGTTAAATGCTTTGTACATAGCCATGTTTTGGAATGACTGCATATACATTATGCACATACATGTGTTGCAAACAAGTGCATGCATTGCATGATTTACGTACTTGCAAAGATTGCATGTCCTTGAGGGTTGCCAAAAGACGCTGGAGTGCCGAGGGCCAGGCAGTTGTGAGGGACCCAAAAGAGGACAAGTTTTAACAAAAGGTTTTGACTTATCTTATGTGATTTGGGCAAGTAAGCCCGTGGGTGCTATGCCGAGGGGTCTGGGTTAGCCACCCAGCCTCTACCACTAATAGGTGGATGGGTACCACGCCCAAAAAGAGGCAAGTCCCTACGTCGACTGCATGTGGTACAGGGGGCTACCACTGGTGTCACAGCACTGGGTCGGCGTGTCATAGGCCCCGTGGAGGCTATGACCAAGTGTCCTCAGGTACCCGGGGACCACACGGCGAGGAGGTCGTGGGCATAGTGGACCCTATGGTTTGATGTGCATTTGATGTAGCATGATATGAGGTTGGTCGACCATACCATACTAGGGGTCCATGAGTTGGACTCCATGAGGCATCTATTGCATATCATGATGTCATCATATACATGATACTTTCACTTTTGGAATTATGTGATCTTTTAAGTTATGAGAATTTCAGTTGATTATGGATTCTTATACTGGTATCGAACTCGAGTGTTCAAACATACGCATATTTTGAAATTGATTATGGATTCTTATACTAATATTGAACTCGAGTATTCAAACATACGCATGTTTTGAATGAATGAGCACATGATTTTAAAACATCTCATGCATTTATAAAACTAGTAGTGATAGGCCCTACTGAGTATATTATATACTTACCCAATCCTCAACATTTTTCAGATACAAAGTAAATACCTAAGGGCAAGGGACATTTGTACTAGGAAACACAGGCCAAGCACAAGTAAGTAGACCCCTATCTTATCTTTCAATGTTACTTGATTGTAGTTACTCTCTAATAGCTGGGGCTGTGACTAACACTTTCTTGGGAATAATATTGATTTAAAACTTTGCCATGACTAAATAGATTGAGAATGTGTTTTCACACTCGGGGTTTTTATGAAAGGTTGTTTTCCAAATGAAAAAGATTTTCTTGCATTTCATATTTATAAAACAAGAGATCTCGCCTTTTTAACAACATTGCATCATATAAAAACCCAGGTCGTGACAGTTAGTCTTTAAATCATGGTAAATCCTTACACTATTATTTGTGCAATGGATTGATAATGTTTGGAATGTTTTTAAATTAAATGTTGTGTAAGAGACTCAGATGTGACACATGATTTTCATACTTGGGTTTGACCCTTGGGTGTTTTTGAAAAAAACTTTATATGAAAGATTCAAGTTTAAAAAGATAATTTAAAAGAATAAGGTTATTTGAAGTGATATTTGTGTTGTAAAAACATAGGATGTCACAATTGGTATCAAAGCCCAGGCTTAAGTCATCACATGAAAGGTCATAAATAGTTAATAATTAGAAAAATTCATGCTTTAGTCTTATGAGGAAAAGCTTTAGATTTGGTTAAGTAGAAAAGAGAACTCATTATAGGTTGTTTTGGAAACATATGGCACTTAAGAGACGTAAAGTAGTGAACCTTGGATCTGCCTAGTCTTGATCTAGTTCCTTAACTAAGCAATGGGTTAAGTGTGCATCAATATGTGTAGCAACTAAGGCAATACCTACAAAATCATCATTAGTAGCCAGCCCCAAATGGTGGGAGTAGGAGCTAGGGAAGAAACCCTGGTAGAGTAGAGAACTTGTTGGATAGGTTTTAGAAGATGGCATCATCATGGGCGAGGATGAACCTGATACTGCAGAGACTCGGATGTTCAAAGTAGAAAATTTCCTTACAGCTGTGGATGTTCCAGATGACATGAAAGTAGTCATGGCTACTTTCTTATGACAAGGCAGCTTTGTGGTGGTAGACATGGAGCGAACTCAATTCGAAGGAGTAAAGGTAGTTTCCCTTCTGATATCCAAATATTGAAGGAGGAGTTCTTGAGCCTAGATTAGGGTGTTGTGACAATCATAAAACATGAGAATAAGTTCAACCAATTCATGAGATCACCCTTAACTACGCACCTCTGATAACAAAAGTAGCAAAGAAATTCACCTATAGTTTGATTCTCAAATTAAGGAGTAAAGTCCTTGCTGTTTAGCATATTGTCTTGCTAACGATATTGTGATGGCTTCAATGTTCGATAATGTAATATTTTGAATTTTAAATTTCAATAATATCTCCATTATAATTGAGACTATTCAATATTAAGTTGTTTGAATGATGAAATGAATGAAATATGTGGATTATAGGCCAAATGTGCCACTTAGGATAGATTGGAAAAGGTGAAAATTGTATAACCCTAGAATTATAAAGTGTGAGTTGGAAAAGTGTATAACCCTAAAATTATCAAGTGAGAGTTGGAAACTACATTATGAGGGGAAGTGGTCTCATTTTAGGCCCTCTACAGAATGGAGATGCCTTACCATGTTTTGGATGTCAATTATGTGAGGTTTGATCAAGATTATTTAGCTTATATTTTTCATGGTTCGTCAATAGGAGATGAAATTAGAAACTTTTCCAAGTGTGTGTGACAACCTGGCTTTTTGAATACTTTTAAAATCATTTTTAAATAAGTTAGGATCCCTTGTTATTAAATTTTTTTGAAACAAAAAACATCATATTTTCTTTAAGAAAACACTTTTTGAAAAACCCTAGGTGTCATAACTTGCACAAAAACTTAGATTTCACAGTGAAATGGACATTCCATTTCTACCAAAAATTTGGCAGAATTTTCTTTGTTTTTCAAACATTCACATTTAATGCATGCGATGCTATAAGACCTGATAATTCCACTAATTATCATCAACACACTTGGAGACTGTCTCCACACCCATATACTCAATCTTTAAAAAAGTAAATAGGGTTTGAGTGGGGACCGGAGAGGGGGAGTCAAAGGTGGAGGGGATTTGCGTGGGGTACCAGAGAGGGGGGAAGTGTGGGATGAAGGGAGGGGAAGGGGTTCGAGGAGAGGTGCAATGAAGGTGGGGGGGCAGGGGGGGCGTTGTACCTCCATTTATTGGTGATGATTGATTGATTTTTAATGAACAATTTTCATGGTTTTCTGCTATGAATTAAGTGATTTGTGTGCAAATCCTAGTTTGGAGGTATTCATTCACTCGAATCAATGTTGATAAGCATGACCTTACAGGTGTGCTTGATTGCTTCCTCTTTTCCTTTGTTAACATTTCTAGTAATAACATCTAGTAACTCCAATGCATGTTTCCCTTTTCATGTTATTTGCTTTCCTAGTTAAATCAAGACCAATCTCTCTTAGCATAGGTGGTGTAGCTTTAAAATTATTCGCAATGTCAAAATCATGAGTTTGTGCTTTAGATTTGAATGAGTTCAATCCAATGTCAACCTATACATCAGCCAAAAAATTTTTGGGACAACCTATAGGCAAACCATAACTATGAAATTTTTTATGATGAAAGGTAATGATTCTGCTTTTGAAATCTTTACTACATTTACCAATGTTATTAGTGGTTTGAAATTTTTTGGTAAGTTTTTTACTAGCTGAGTTGGCGAATAAGATTCATAGGTCCTTTCTTAAATTTTGAGATGCCAAAGGGTCAACAATCCAAGAAGCTAAAGATTTAGAAAATTTGAAACTTGATGAACTTATAAGGTCACTCATGACCTATAAGATTTCTCATAAGTTCAAAAAAGAAGAGGAGCCAAAGAAGAAGAAAGGAATATCGCTTAGATCCTCTATATAGGATGAGAGTAAAAGTGTTGAAGATATTGCACTTCTTACTAGGAAGTTTAAGAAGTTCATTAAGGGAAGAAACAACAATGAAAAGAAAAACTTTAAGAAAGATACCAACAAAGATTATAAGAAAAAACTTTAAGAAAGCATTATTAGGAGAGAGAGAGAGAGAGAGAGAGAGAGAGAGAGAGAGAGAGAGAGAGAGAGTATATCTCATAAAAATGAGTATTAGAAAATAAAAATTGATAGAAAAGAGTTCACTTAAAAAACTTGTTGAAGAAAAGAAGAAAAATGAAATTCAAGTGAATGATCTTTACAGAATAGTAAGAAAATGGCTGAAATGTGTGGAATAAAAGCTTGCTTACATGGGATCTAACCAAAATAGTAACTAGAAACTATCTAAAAAGCTAAATTGGTTCTTAAGAAATCATGTAAATAAAGTGTATGGGCTGCTTGAAATTATGTATGAGTCATGAAAGGTAAAATTCCAAAAGTAAGATACTCATGAAACTTAAATTAAACAAGCCATGAAATAGTATGGTAGATCTGATCCAAGATATGAAACATGATCATAAAACCAAAATTTTAATGGACTTCAATTATGCAAATAACCAAGATAAACTTACGTGAATCATAACTTTATTTGATGGAATTTGGTACATGAATTGTGCACGTGTACATATCTAGATTAACATCTTGCATAAGTTAAAGACTATTGAAAGGTTTATGGGATTTGTAGCCCCTTTTACAAATATCTATACTAAGCAAGCAAATACTTTTCATGCATCCTTTATATGTTTTCCTTAAGGTTAGTTTATCACATATGTTAAATATTGTATGTTTATGTGACTGGATGCAGACGAAGGCTCCTTTAATTATTTTTTTACTTAAATTATGTTTATCAAGGACATTGGTTTGGTTTTTTTAAATGCATTACATAGCCTTTTTTTATTTCATTGTTCTAATATCATTGGGTGTTTCTTTGTAGATTAATGGAATGAGAGGAACATCAAACTAAAGATTACATCCACATTTAAGGGCATGAACAAGAGGCCAACATGATCACTACTCCAAAAAGAATGAGTAGAGGGAAAACAACAATTGAAAAGGTAATCAATAGAAAGTCGAAGGGAATTAAAAAGCTATCCAATACCATAGTGGAGGGCAAGAGATTGGTAAGAGTGCCCCTGCTTATAGTAGTATCCTCTACTCTACAGTAAGAAACATGGTTCCTATCTCATTTGAAGATTGGAGACATGTGCCATCCTTGACAAAAGATTCAATATGGGAAATGGTGATGGTATGTAAACATTAAATACATGTATTATTTACATTATAACTTTCCTTATTTTTCAAATATAGTAATTAAATGTATTCAATTTGCAATCTGCCTTTAACGTGCCAGATGATAAGAAGATGCATGCTTTACAAGGGGCAAGTGAGCAATGGAGAAAATGGAAGACCTTGTTTGCAATTACATAGCTCCAAATGTCAATGATCTCTCAAGGCAGTATACCGTGCCTTCCATTTACTCTGACGTCATTGACAAGGAGGCGTGGAATGCATTTGTACAGAACTGCACCTCCGCCGAGTTTGAGGTATGTGTAGGAACAATGCTTCATTCTTTTAATTACATGTAATGTTCAATTAGTGCACTTGATCATGCATGTAAAAATGTGAAGGTGAAGAGTGCAAGGGGGAGAAAGGTGCATGAAACAAATATGCTGCACCACCTATCTGTGACAATTTATCTATTTCAATTTAATGCTGTTATTGTTATATACATGTTCTCCAACTACAGTGCCTTTGCTTGACAACAAAAAAAACTAGGACCATAGAACCTATTGATCGCTCCATTCTTTGGAAGATGGCACATTCAGTGGGCCATACTGGCAATAAGTTTATAAATGAAACTACTATACAAATTTCTTCCCGCATAGTAAGTGGTTCCACTTGTCTATAAATTTTTTACAATTAATTAGATGAAATGTGATCATGTCTTTCTAATTAAATTTTGCAAGACATTCTTAACTAAGAAAGTGCTACTACAAGAACTTTAAGAAACATTGTTGCCAAGGATGACATCCTGTATAGGGCTATGGGCAATAAGCAGGACCACCCTAGTCAAGTTAGAGGCATGGGTCGAGGTGTTGTTCCTTTTAAATTCTTTGGTAGAGGACATATACCTAGAGCTCAAGATGATGAGCAGGCCTACAATGAGCTCGTTGAGAAAATATAGGGTGATTTATTTGGATAGATGCGTGAGGGAGGTATGATGATTGTTCCTTGACCCCCTGCTTAGAAATCACACCCTATTGTACCTCCATCACATGCGAGCTGCAATTCCCCATCTAAAGAAGATAATGAAGGACATTTGCCTCCCCTCAAAAGGGAAATTCTTGCCCAGGAGGTCTATACGTTGACAAAACTATCAATTGTCATTGTCCGTTTGTAATAATTCTATATCTCAACCTCTCTATTACATTTTGATTTGCAGGTGGATCAATACCTATTGGCCTTAGATTCGCCTTAAAATATCATGGCACTTGATTCATGCTTTGAGCATGAATCAAACATTTTGCACAAAATTAGTATGCCACCGCATACTAAGCGAGTATCCATTACCATGCATTTCAATGCTAATGCCTACCTACCATTCCCATTAGAAATGAAAAATATTATAACCGTTGGGGAGACAGTTGCATATCACATCACTTGGCAGGAGCTGCTAGTCATTCCCATAGGGTCCACAGTATGTATCTTATCACACTACCTTCCTCACTAATATTTTTTAGTTAAAGACCTCACTTAATTGTTTAATAACTCTATACAGTTAATCAAAAACAAAATGAAGCACCGAGATGGCCACAAATAGGTACTTGTATATATCTTTGGTCTTTCTTTCATCATAAATTTGGCCCTCTTCATAGATTAATATTATATTATTTAGCCAAAATTTTTTACATTTTTTATAGTAGTCGACCCTAGAGTGTGTGGAAGTCCCAGCTAACATGCCTCGATCCTTTAGGTTAATCTATAGTCTCATCAACAACAATATGGCAATCAATCCTATACAATTCAAGTGGGACATTGTTGAAGTGCCACTTATGGCTAAGGACCTATTATGAATTTGCCTATGGGATTGGCATGAGAACCCTACCATTGTCTCCCACATGGGGTATATGCACATACTTGTTTGTAAATCATTTAGTATTTAATTACATATTATATTTTAATGGTATATGTAATAATTATTTCTTTTATGTAGCTTCTTGAATAATGCTATAGCATTTTTGAGGGCGAGGGTACACTTTACCAAATCCTTGACCCTGGTATCATTTCTGGAGTGATGGAACAATGGTCGATTGAGAGGCATATTAAGGATATTTTGCTAGGCATCTTTCACTACTCTCAAGGACAAGGCTTAATGATTCCCTATAATAGCAGGTTAGTTTTTAATTTTCTTATTTTCTTGCCAATTTATTCTTTACTTAGGGATTGTCAACTTCCATTACAATCCATATGACTGTCTATGTAGGTCTCATTGGATGCTATGCATTTTGAGTGTGCATGGTGGTCATGCTTTCCTTTTTTATTCTTGTGGAGCACACATCTGCCCTGCCCTCACGGATATTATAAATAAGCATTTATTTTTTTCATGCATTATGTGTAGATAAGTAATTTGTTATTCATCTATAATGCATTTAAAATTTAAATTTGTGGGACTTGGTGGGAATGGGCTACAATGATGGAGACATTACAACCACCAAAACTCACAAGGAAGAATGTTAAGGTAAATGAAATAGTTAATTGCTCTAAGTTATCACTAATTAAACTTACAATATTAAAAATGATATTTATGAGTTCTTTTCTATTGTCCTTATCGCACAGTGCCCTAACCAACAGTCTGATTAGGAGTGTGGATATTATGTCTTGAGGTACATGAGCACCCTAATATTTTATTGTACTCCTATCTCCCATTTAAAAAAGGTAGAACAATTCTTTTTTTTCATAATCTTATATATTTTTATATTTTTTATGGATCTAGCTAAAATGTTTTAGCTTAATTCAATATGTTTTATTTTAGGATGTTGTGCTTTTTGAGATGGCAAACAAGAAGAGGTACTCTAGAGTAAATCTCAATGAAATACAAAATGAATGGGCTAAGTATGTAATGAGTTTCAATTAGATTACTTGGAGTAACTACTTGGACTTGAAATAAATAATAAAGTATTTTTTCATTCACTTGTTTGTGAGTGGAAATTTGGAGTGTGGGAATAAAGGAGTACGGATGAAGTGAATTTGGAGTTTGAACATGAAGTGAATATGTAGCAGTTGAATTATATAACTTTTACGAGATGAAGAATGAGAGGGTTACTTAGAATGTGTGTGGATTTACAAATGAAGTGAATGTGGATGTCATAGACAATGCATATGTTGCAATTTCTTATATAAATTATTTTCAAGATGGATATGGATCGATAATGATGAGTATGGATGTTTTGTAGTCATTATGGATGTATTAGGTGTTATATTTTAACAATGAATCGAGATAGTAAGAAAGAAGTGGATGCATGTTAGATGTTCGGTTTTTCATGTTTATAAAGATTGTTTGTATCAGGTGTATAGAATGTTTGTTATTCAATGTATACATAGGTTGTAGTGCATCAAGAAAGATGTCGATGAATTGTAGTGGATGGGGGTTTGGAATGTGTATGGAGATCGAAGTTATTAGGTGTATATGATGTTTGGTTTTTCATGTTTTTAAAGATTGTTTGAAGTATTAGATACATAAAATGTTTGTTATTCAATGTATACACAGGTGATAATGTATCAAAAAATTATGATGTGATTGCAATGTAGTGGTTATTAGTTTTTCATGTTTGTGGAGATTGAAGTATTTTAATGTATACATGGTATTGTGGATAAAGAAGTGGATGAACATTGTAAATAGGTTCTTAATGTTTATAAACATTGATTGAATATTAGGTATTTGTTATTCATTGTATATAGGAGGTGGAACAAACAAACAAATATGAAAAAAAAATACTTTTAATGTCATTTTTTCAAAAACAACTTTATGAGCTCAAACTTTTAAAGTCATTTTTTACAAAACAACTTTAATAGTTCATACTTTTAAAGTTGTTTTTGAAAAAATGACATTAAAAGTTGAGAATTTTTAAAGTCATTTTATAAAAAAGGACTTTAAAATTAATGATATAATTGTTTAAATGATTTTACTTTCGCAGTCACTTACATGAAAATGACTTCTAAAATCACAAACATTTGAAGTTGTTTTTACATAAGCAACTTCAAAAGTTCATCCAAATGAAATTCTTTTGAAGTTGCTTATCCAAAAATGACTTCTAAAGCCAAAGTCATTTTTTCTAAGCAACTTCAAAAGTCAATTAATATTTGGTTGTCTTTGAAGTTGCTTACAATAAAAGGACTTCTAAAGTTGATGACTCTTGAAGTCGTTTTTTATATAAAGTTAAAAAAAAAAAAAAACTTTAAAAGTTTGTGACTATTAAAGTTGTTTTTTCAAACAACTTTAGTTTTTTAAAACAACTTTAAAAGTTGACGACTTTCCTAGTCGCCTTAGGGTTAATTTCTAATTTAGTTTACTTAGACACTATATTTCTATTAATTGATTTGGCTAGGTTAAAGTAAGGTGATTCAAATTCTAATTAATTCTATTTGTCAAAGAGTCTTCATGGGATCGACTCATATTTGCCGATTCTATACTCCAATAGAGTAGTGCATTGGCGGTATTATTTAAGACACATCAAGTTTTTGGTACCATTATTGGGGACTATGGTGCAGCATAATTAGATTTTGGTTGTAAGACTTTACCACTAATCGTAGTCTTAGGATTGCATATAGGATAGTTTCTTTCATTTTTTCTTACTTTCATTATTCTTGAAGAATTTAATAATTTTCTTTTCATTTATGCAAGAATTTGGAGGAGAATAAAGACATAAAGGAAGATCTTAAGATAGTTTCCTGTTTTAATTTTTTATTTGAGTGGATTGTAGTGAGAATGTATTTATAAATTCCTACACACCACAATTCATATAAATTTAAATTAAAGGATTGTAATAATATAGGTCAAGGTGGGCCATCTGAACATGGAAGAGAAAGTGGCATGTTCATGGACCCACCCTTGTACAAGAAGACTATTTCCAGGATCCCATAGTGAGTTATTCTAATTTCTTTCCAATTCCTAGATTAGTTGCATTGTTAATTTAGTTAAATTTGGAATGATAATGCAGAGCATATAGAGAGTACTTCCTTACTTATTCCATTGTAGGGTTTGCATTATATTTATTGCTTTCCTTGCATATTAGAGAACATTGACATGTTTTGAGGTGAATATATGTTGATCAAATTGTGTGGGAATGCTTAAATCAATTAGTAAGGCCATCCACCCCTACAATATCAAGGGTGGATGTGATGACTATCCCTTGGCCCACCTAGGTTAATCGTCACCTTATGTCCAACCCTAGCCTCAAGAATTAATTCAAAATTAACCTAGAAGAGACCTATAGCAACTGACGAGCTCATAAGACCCTCTTGGAAGGAAGTGACCTATTGCACCTCTAGTGGCCCCTACTTATGTTAACACATTTGATGACTCAGATCAACTAAGATTGACTAAAGAGGGTGCGAAGTGGTTGATCAAGGTAAGATCTAACTGTTAAGTAATAGGATAGCTCCAAAAGAGAGTATGAGCTACTTAGGTTAGATGTAACCAGAATGCCATTCCTCCAAAGAAAATAAAGAAAAATCTATCTTTCATCTTGTTTGTCACAAGGTTAGGATTTATTGTCTACCTTTTTTATTAGCATCATTTTGCATATAGGTCACATTATCTATTTTGGGCTTAACTAGACTAGGTAGAAAAAAATAAAAAAGAAATACAAAATGACAAAGAGGTACTCTTTGTGTATACAATGAATATCTTTCATTGTATACAAAGTTGAGCCAACTTAGGCAAGGGTTATACTTAAGTATATCCAATTAACCTTGCCTTAGATATGGACAAGGAATAAGGGATGAAAAATCACTTTCCTACTATTTCACTCCTCAGCCCTTACACCATGAAGAAATGTATCAGACAAAAGGCATGGTGTAACCTTGATTTGTCCAATGCATTAGGTAGATTGGCCAATAGGATCGATAGTGAGTTGAATAGATTAACTGCCTTTAGTTAAACTAGCAAGTCATCTAGGCAACCTTAGTATGAGAATTGTTATACCTATTCTCATTCCTTAAGCAAGGGTTATACTTAAGTATATCCAATTACCCCTACCTTAGATAAGGGATGAAAAATCACTTTCATACTATTTCACTCCTCAACCCTTACACTAGGAAGAATGTACGAGATAGAGACATGCTGTAACCATGATTTATCTAATGCATTAGGTAGATTGGCCAATAGGATGGATACTGAATTGAATTGATTAACTGCCTTTAGGCAAACTAGCAAGTCATCAGGGAAACCTTCGTATGAGAATTGTTATACCTATTCCAGCCCAACATATAGCCCTACTTCATGGCCATCAAGCTCCACTAACCATGCATATTATTCAGAGCAAGTGAATACACTTGTGCATTCCCAAACCCTAACAATTATTCCCATGATGAGACCAACCATCGTGGATGGTCTAGGCCTTCCAAAGAAATAGTCTTGGGATTATTAGGGTGAATCATCATGGTTCCACGCTACTCAACCCTTCCAAAGTACCCCAATGCCATAAGTGTATGGTCATACCAGTCATTTTCTCTATAGCCGTGGGAACAATCAATGAAAGAGACCATTCGGTTATTTATATGGAAGTGACTTAACAATCTAATCCACAGATGGGATCCCAAAGGGTTCAAATAATTGTTGCATGTAAAAAAAGAGGTGAGGAAGAAGAATAAGTTGAGGACTGTGAGAAACACATCAACGACAATTCAGGGGTAGTAATAATATTCAACTTTGAAGATTCTCCTGAGATAGAAAGTCAAGTGTCTACACCATCTCGACCCTCTAATAGTAATGATCGACTCAAGGCATGTCTCCCTCACTCCAACTTTGATATAGATGCCTCAATTGATGAAGTAAAAATAAAATAAAATTATTGAATGCTAAGACATTAATGGACACTTCTCAATGGAGAGCCCAAGTAGGATCCCTTCCATTGCCTAAAATGCAATTTGAGCCATATAGTGAAGAAACACTTCATTTAGACTTACAATCTTTAACAGAAAGTGCACATTGTGATAGTTTAGGTTCATTTGAAACTTTATCTGTGATTAAAGAAGAGGAAGAAGAGTCAGTTAATGTTTTGGACCAACATCAACTAGCAATATGATGTACATTAGAGGATACTGAGCATTTAATTCCCCTTATTTCTTTTCACCAAGAGGAAAATAAACCAACCTTATGAGAGATGCAGAGCCAGCTTAACCCTAGATGTCAAGACAAAGTAAGTGAGGAGATGTTGGCCTTTGACAAAACATGGAAGAAGTCACCTCAATTTGGTCCCATAAAATTTAAATTCGTGAGGGTCAATAATGCTTTATTATCGCCACCATACATTTCCAGGTGGAAAATGTACATTGGCTAACTTAACATTCTAGAAGTGGAATGATTTTTCTAAAATTTCCTTCATAGTTAGTTTAGGTTTAGGTTAGTTAGGCTATGTTTGGGTTACCTATCATAGTGTTGCAATTCAATTGTATATTTTGCATTTTTGCACACAACAATAGATCATTACACTAACTTGAGAGTGTAGGTGATATCTTTCTCACCTTTTCTTCTCATGTTTATTATTCCCTTTGTCCATGGTATGTAGTCCTAGACATTGAGGTAATGTTTAATTTAAGTCAGGGGTTAAGGTATTAAAATTTGATGTGTCTAAAGTTTTTCTTAGTTATTTTTAGAGTTCTTTTGAAAAAATTGGAATTTTTTTTTTTATAAAAACTTATGAAAATTTCCTTTACAAGGTTCAGATTTTTTGACTATTCAAGCTATCTTTTAAACATTAGCTTATTAATAGATATTCACACAATTAGTTTACTATTTTATCTTTTTTCTAAAGTGTTCCATGAAAATTTAAACTTGTAATATTTATTGCACAAAATAGCTATATATATATAATTTAAGTTGAAGAAAATATAACTTAGAGATCCTGAAGAAGATTTGTGGAGACTATTAACCCATGCAATATTTAGAGATAATCTTCCTTTTTGATGATTATAGATAAATTCAAAATTTTCTTTAGCGAATATAATTCTTAGTTGGTCTCATTATATAATGCCCCAGCATTTTACACTATTTTTGCATCCATTACAAAAATGAATTGGACATTCTATATGAAATTAACCATGTTAAATGTTTTATTTTATTTAAAATAGTAAAAAAGAAATTTATAAGAAAAATTAGTACCATTATATTCTACTCAAAAAGTGGAATCCAACGCCTCAAAGAACACCAAAAACAGAGTTCGTATGAAGAAGTTACGGGCGTTTAAAGGTAAAGGGCATTTCTGTAATTTATATGTAAAAATGGAAAAGGCAGGGGGCCATTTTGATAACGGCACCCCTATGTTCTTCCTCCTCTAACTGACATTTCAGAGGCTTCCACCACTGCCTCTGTAGGGCGGCAACAATGGCGGCACCGCCATTCCCATCCTATAAAAACCCCCTCTCCCTCTCCCTCTCCCTCTTCCTCCGATCATCCCTTCTTCATCTCTTCTGGCTGCTTTGAGGAAGGGTTTTCAACCCGACCAAAATCGGAAAAACCCTTCCTCCAGCTCCTTCACGATTTTTCGGCACCGACCCAAGTTTTTTCTTTGGGCTAGCCGTTCTCCTTTCCCTTCTTCTTCCCCATTTTTGCTCTGGTTTCACTGGAAAACCAGGTTTCTTTCCTTCTTCGTCTTTTCTGGCATAAAGGGTTTGGGTGACCTGGAGTGTGATGACCCGGGTTTTCCCATGCATTTTTAAATGCATATCTAATTCCTCAGGCGGGATGCATCCCTATTTGAAAACCATTTTATAAAAACCATGGAATGTAGCAGAAAATCTTTGGTTTTAAACTTATTTTGAAAACCTCGAGTGTCATTTGCTATCTCAATAATCAAAGTAGTTTTTGAAAAACTTTAGAAATCATAAATGTTCTTCCCCAGGTCTATCCAATCACAGCATACAGCCCAACTGTAAGTAAATACAAATACATGTCCAAAGGGTAGAGAGTTTACTCACATGTATAGTTGTCTCCTTTGTTTATTCACTTGCTCGTAGCACTAATATCTCCTGAGACGTCTTCTCTTTGTGAGTGGAACTATCCTGAAAAATGTTAAGGATAGGGTGAGTATATACTATACTAAGTAGGAGTCTATCACTACTAGTTTTGCAATGCATGCTATGTTTAAAATCATGTGCTCTTAAAAACATATGCATCTTCGAACAATCATGTTCAATATCGATATTAAAAACCACCGTCAAACTGGAATACTGACGACTTAAGAAATATCATAATCCAAGTCGAAAGTATCATATATCATAAACATAATGATATGCATCAGATGCTCAACTGAATCCAACTCATGGATATCTGGTATGGTATGGTCGACCAACCTCATGTCATGGCATATGCAATGCAAGTAAATCCAAGAAACCATAGGGCCCAAACCATGCCCACGACCTCACCGCCGTGTGGTCCCCGGGTACCTGAGGACACAGCGTCATAGCCTCCACGGGGCATATGGCACATCGACCCAGTGCCGTGACACCAGTGGTAGCCCCCTGTACCACATGTAGTCGACATAGGGATATGCCCTTTTTGGGCGTGGTACCCATTCCACCTAGTAGTGGTAGAGGCTGGGTGGCGAACCTAGACCCCTCGGCATAGCGCCCACGAGCTTACTAGCCCAAATCATATAAGATCAGACAAGCAAAAAAAGCTCTTTTTCAAAACCTGTCATCTTTGGGTTCCTCACAACTGCCTACCCAGTGTCTTTTGGTAACCCTCAAGGACATGCAATTTTTCAAGAACTCAATGCTCACAAATCATGCAATATATGCAATTGTTTGCAAAACATGTCTATGCATAATGTATTTATCATATGCATGCTGAATTCATTTATATGCTAAACAAGTCATGCTAAACAAATCATGTACTTATACTTTAAAACATGCAGTCTCAAAACAATCATGGCTCTTTTTAAAAGTCTAGTAGCGATAGAGCACCTACCTCAAAGTCTCCTGGAGTTGCGTCCTTTAGCACTCAACCTGTCCCTGGGTCTCATTTATAAACTCCTGAGTATTAATGGATATAAGGAATCCTTATTAATTTTAAACTATTTAGACATTAGACCACTAAATCTGCTGTTTAAGGTCAATGGTCCTTGCCTAATTAATTGCCAAGCTAGATCCTATGATATGGATTTACTTTCTAATAGTTAAACTCTTATAATTTATCCTTTAATCCTAATTTTTAAAGTCTTATTGGGTCTGCGTGTCCCAGTTCCCAGGACACTCGTGCATCTTGGTTGGACCGTGATCGTCTCACGTGCGTGTGTGCCTAAAGGCCGTGCCAGACACCGCGTTTTGCACATGCACATGTATGCTCAAGTGACGCGCTATGATGTCCATCATCACACGGACGCACCTTGTAGCATGGCATGTCTTAGCTCCCAAGGCACCCCGTGCATCCTGGTCGAGCTAGGACCTGTGCCCCATGTCGCGCACGTACTCGAAGGCCGCACCTGGGACAATGTTCACATGTGCACAAGCATGCCTAAGCGACGCACTATGACGCACATCATCACACGGATGCACCTTGTAGCATGGCGTGTATCAGCTCCCAGGGCACCCCGTGCACCATAGTCGAGCCAGGACCCATGCCCCATGTCGCGCACGCACCCGAGGGTCGCACCTGGGACAGTGTACGCACTGTTGTATCCTCGGAGCCCCTCCCTGGGACCCTGTCCCAAGCGCACATGGAGCAAGGCATCCCTGGGACGCTTGGCTCATGCAAGGTCGTCTGGAACTGGCTTGGGGCGTTCTTCTGGCCAGGAATTCCTACTGGAAATAGCTGGGAAATGCTAGATCCAGCATGGATCTAGCCTGAAAAGTGGAGGAACCAGAGAAGGGAGGTAAGGACGTCTTACCTGGGCAGCCTGAGGAGTGCCCATTGCCAGTGATGGAACCCCATTTCCTCCTGAGACCCTTTCTCGCTAGATTTCTGTGTTTGTCAGAACCCATGAAGGGGAAAACCCCAATGTTAGACCGGAACAAGAGGAGAGAGGGCAATGGAAGAATGGCCGGCCCAACTAGGGCCTGGCCGTTGCCGGAAATGCAGAAAGATGGGTTTCCGGTTTTTGCCGGAAACCCTGGTCTCAAATGACTGGAAAAATGCGATTTGAAGAGGGGGGAGATGGGGTTTTTATAGAGGAGTGAAAGGCGGTGCCCCTCAATGGCGGTGCCGCCATTTTCCCTGGTGTATTCTAGAGAAATCGTGAAAAAACGGGTTTTTGGGAGGGTCTAGAGGTTGAAGATGACAAGGGGTGCCGTTATCAAAATGGCCCCCTGCATTTTTCGTCCTTTTTTCATTTTAAACGTGTTCTGTTTAAATTACAGATATGCCCCTGATCTTTAAACGTCCGTAACTTCTTCATATGGACTCTGTTTTGGGTGATTTTTGAGGCATTGGATTCTATTTTTCGAGTAGAATCTAATGGTACCAAGTTTTCTTAAAAATTCCTTCATTTACTATTTTAAATAAAGTAAAACATTTAACTCAGTTTATTTCCTATAGAATGTTCAATTTTCGTTAAAAATAGTGTAAATTGCTTGGGCATTACATGGAGAGAACGCAGAAACTCTGCCCCGGTACCCCTCTTCTTCCCTTTCTCTCTTTCCCTTTGGATTCCCCTATTTTTCCAACCAACGACACAAACCTAATGAGACTATAAAAGTTAGGATTAGAGGAATATTTAATATGACTATAGCCTGAAAACCATAGAGATCTTCTAGATCTACCCAATCAAAGCTGATAAAAAAGGGCAGATCTATCCGTTACTCTAGAAATCTAAATGGTGATCTATAAATGGATAGAAAATGATATTTGAATCCTTGTTGTCAAACAATATACAGGGTTTTACAAAGATGGGTCAGGTCGAGTAATGAAGAACCCGATCCAATGAACATCGAGGTAGGTAGTCTGATACTACTAAGTTTTAAATGCATCTTAACCCCTAACTTACCTTTATTGTTGTGATAAGCATGCTTTTGAGTTAATGATGTTCTTATACTAGTATGCAGATGTGTCTTCATGTTTTACGGCTTTAAATATAATACTAGCATGAAGTGATTTGTATGCATTGCTCACATGTCTTGAAAATAAATGCATAAAATGCCTGATTTACTATGATTGAGATTAAAGAGTGCCATGTCATATAATGCATAACCTTGAGGGTTACCAAAAGACACTGGTGAGGTAGTGTGAGGGCTAGGCAGTGTGAGGAATCCAAAGAGGACATGATTTTTATGTTTTACAGGTTGATAAGCCTAGTGGGCACTATGCTGAGAGGAGGTACGGAGTTGGCCTCTTGGCCTCTACAACTAAAAAGGTGGATGGTATCGTTGCCAAAAACGGCATTGTCCCTTACCTGACTGCTGTGGTAAACAAGGACAACCACTAAAGGTGTTCACGGCACCCTTTCGGGGACGTCCATAGTCGCCGTGGGACTATGGTGGATTCCAGCTGTATGCTGAGTATGAGCATAGTGGCCCTATGATTTCAGTGTGATTAATATGCATATAGCATTGAGAGGGTCGTATACGAGTACTCGTGACCAGTTGGCATGACGTGAATGTCGAGAGACTATTGTGCATGATACTAGCATTTGCTTGAACGATGACTATTTTAAGAGTTTTATGATTATTATATTTGACTCGCTAGTTTGATGCATTTGATGAGAGCTTCGTATCTGGATCTATTGATTTCTATTTCATGATTTTGATCATATTATACTAGATTATGAGAAAGGACTCCATGATTGAAATTACATCAAGAAGCTTACATTTTATGCATAACTATACATGCTTACACAAAAAGAATCACTAATGTTTTACATGAAAAGCTCTTGGAATCCTACATGTTGCCTATCATGTTTTCAAAATAGTAGTATCAGATCACCTACTGGGTATGAGAAATACTCACCCAAATATATTATTTTTCAGGATAGCTCCACTCATGAGTAGAAGTAGCATCAGGAAATGTTAGTACTATGATCAAGTAAATGAAGAAGAGACAAGTATGAATGTAAGTAAACACTCTACCCTTTGGACATGTATCTGTATTTATTTATAGTTGGGCTGTGAGCTGTGACTGGATAGACCTGGGAAGACATTTATGATTTTTGAAATTTTTAAAAACTACTTTGGTTGTTGTGAAAGCAAATGACACTTGGGGTTTTCAAAATGAGTTTAATTAAAAGGATTTTTCACTGCATTGCATCGTTTTCATAAAAATGGTTTTCAAATAGGGATGCATCCCGCCATAGAAATTAGATATTGCATTTAAAAATGCATGGGAAAACCCGGGTCGTCACACATTATCCTTCATCTTGGTCAACTATTAGAAAATCATAAAAGACTATACCATTTATCTCTTGAATTTATGACTATGTTTAAGTCATATGAAACCTATGAAATGATAAACACCATCCTTGGCAATAGCCAAAGCTTTTAGTCTTTCTACATTATTACACCACTAGTTAGATCCTTGAGCCTTTATAGTAAGCCTTTTTTTTTTGTAAACTCATCAACCATTGCCCACATTGAAATCCTACAGTATATCCATTTCCAGGTTATTTTGGAAATATGTAAAGATGGTTGAAGATTATCTTGAAGAAATATGTGAGCAAATACAAGTCACGAGATGAACAAAAATAGTGAAAAAAGAGAAAATTTCAAAAAAAGGTTGTACTAAAAGTAAAAATGAAGGAGAATGAGAAAAGAAAAAGGAAAAAATAGCTAAAGAATTATTCACTGTTGTGGGTCGAGAATAAAGTTGAGTATACACTAGTAGAAAACCTTTACATATTTTCCAAACAACCTTTACTTGCCTTATACCCATTCTTATGTCTGCATTTTGTCCTAATAGAAGTCCTAACTTCATCTTAGGAGAAGTATGGCTTAGATATGGTAATGAATGAATAGAGAATAATTGTAGAGTATAAATTTTTTAATAGTTGCTATCTTTTCATGAAACCAATATCATATTTTTCTAAGTTATAGTTCTTTGGCAAGAAATATGGGAGAATGTGACCTTATTGAAAATTATAAAACGCACATATTAAATAGAATGTAACCAAATTTTGAGAGACTTCTTTCTGAGTGTCAAATATGTCCTATGAGACTTAAAGTCAAAAGATACATTTGGATGCTAATTTAAGCTATAATTTCTTGTGGACCTATAATTGTATATACATTTACTATATTCACACACTCACATTCGAAGGTTTAATGCATTGGGATATCTTTAGCATAAGGGTAGGATTTTGAACTTTTGATCATTTCTATTAGCATGCTATGTTAGGAGTCAATATAAGCTGAATATAAAAAGATTCTCTGAGATACATGAAGGACTTTCATAAGATTTTTGAAAATATTTAAGGGTAGTATTTCTAGAAACCATTATGAGACTACAACACATCCACTAGAGGTGACCTAGGGGTTTAAATCCTCTCTTGCATATGCTAAATGGAGACGAGAACACTAGTGGAAGTGGTTAGGATTTATTTTTAAAACTTCTTCTTTTTCAATTTTAGTAGTTTTGCCTTAGTACTAGTAAAATCTAAGTCTGGGGGATATTTTGTGTGTGTGTGTGTGTGTAGAAATATGACATACATACCTCTATATTTGGTATGTTTTAGCCCCAAAAATTACTTAATCACCACTAATTAGGGTTAATTCTATAATTTTCTAGGTCCACAATAGAAATAAAAAATGACAAAATTAACCATTTTACTCTTGAAAGAGCAACTTCACTAACCAAGCTACATTGTGGACCCATACATTTTGTTCATGAAGTTAGAGAGTTTAGAATGATCATTGGATATCAAAATCAAAGTTTGAGCAGTTAAAAATCCTAAATGAAATACTAAGCATTGTCTGCTCAAAATAGGGTGTTCATATTAAAATTAAGGTGACATAACTTTCCAAGCAAGCATTCATGTGAACCACCATCTTTAAAAGCTCCTAAAGCAAGCCCAAATCACATACAATTAGATATTATACAATAAGACCTTCTAAAATAAAACAAGTAGAAGATTGGGGCATATGGGAGACTTATTCCTTACTTTCTCTCTCCTACTTAACTAAAGGAATGGACTACTTGTAACAACCCCAAAATTTTATATCCTTTTATAGAATTATAATTTGGAACTAATAAAACTATTAGATAGTGCTCGGAAAATGGAATCCAATAAGACAAAGAATGCTCAAAACAGAGCCCGTATGAATAAGTTATGGGCCTTTGAAATCAAAGAACACCATTTTTCAGGAGGGGGCCAAATTGATATTGGCACCCCCCCCTTTTCACGCTGTAAAGCCGGCGAAAAGTTGGGTTTGCGCTCTCTCTCTCTCTTCAGGGCCCTGCTTCGATCTGCCATAGGAACGGCAAGTTCCCTTTGCTCGGATCTCCCACCGACGAGAGATAGAATAGATCCCATGATCTGTTCTTCCAGCCAAGAACAAATCCCATTCTTCCGGCCTTGAAACATTACCATCTCCGGTCGTCTGGGCTGCCTTTCAGGTACAGCGTGTCTTTTCCCCAACGCAGGTCACCAGCTCTCCATCCCTCCTCTAGTCAGCCACCGTAGAAAACCGTTTGCCTTTGTTTCTCTTAGATTTCTCTTGCCCTAATTTAGATATGATTGTGTCCTCTGTCAGCATGGGATTTCTCCCCTCCAAATCTCACTATTCTCGTACTTCTAATGGTCATGGGGTGCTTCCTGCATCATTCGAAGTGCATACCATCAACATCTGTTCTGTTTTGGGCTGTTCAGCCGTTGTGCTACAGAAGATTTTGAGCATTATTAGCTTGGTTCTATCTTTCCTCTCCGCCCAAAGCAGTTGACCTTGGCATCGACATTGTGTTTCTATTGTGCCATTTCCAGCACTAGTGATTTGGGTTTGATCTTTACTTCTCCTTTTAGAAATCCTTCCTAAATTCGCTACATTCTGCTTCAGATTCAAAATTTTGTTTTCTTTCATTCCTTCCCTAATTGTCTGATCCACAATGTCAATTGCTTTAGCCTGTAACTACAAATCTGGTACTGATAAGACACAAGCTAGAACAATGGGTCTAATTTAATCAGCCATAGATCTGTACAATGCCAGAGTTTTATGTTAATATAAACTCCCCTTTCAACCCAATCATAGGATACATACACTGATCTTCCTTCATGGTTAGAGGGAAAAGAGGAGCCATTCCTGGTACTATAATCCAATTTTCCTATTTCGGAATGGAGCAAGCAACCAATAGATTCTCCAATTCTAGTCTGATCAGGCATGGTAGTAGCAATAATGATTACTGTGGTGAGCTAAAACATTGAAGGGTCATTGCTGTTAAGCGACTGAAAACACATAGAGGGCCTAATGCTGATTTTGAGTTCTTGTATGAAATCAAACAGTTATCAAGACTCTATCACTGTTACATTGCTCCTCTGCTTGGTTACTGCTCTGAGTTTCAAGGATGTCATGCTGAGAGGCTCCTGGTGTTTCAATACATGCTTAGTAGTAATCTGAGGGATTATATGGACGGGATGTGTACCAGTTGACATTGAAGCGCACGGGGTCGATCATGAAGAAGAGTTCAATTAAAGCTAGTGGAATCCGGTGAACGCGTCACATGAGGTAGGTGGAAATTTAAGACAACATGTCTAAATTATAAGATGCATGTTCTAACATGATCTTATTCCTGACTATATGATTGATATGCTTTAAATTGAAATAATGTTAATTAAAAGAATTGCATGTTATAATTGATGCTTATGACTTGTACATTATGTATGTGAATTGTGAAATGATGTTTATGGTACATGGCTACCATGTCAATATTGATGATGCATGAGTTTAGGTTGTAGGATACATCCTTGGCAGGTTATCACCAAATAAGTGAGGATGTTATTCTTGTTATGAAATATATGAACAAGCGAATTAACTGCTATTATTATTATTTTACATCAGGGCATGGAGGCCTAAGAGTTTTGTTTTAGACAAGTATAGGCCTGGGGATGCTATGCTAGGAGAGTTATGAGGGTTTGGCCACCCGCTCTCTGAAATTTATTATGTTATGGATACCATGCACTATGTGTTGCAGAAAGTCGGGTGGGGCAATCATGGGAAGGCCACCACTGTGACATCCATGGTCCTACCCATGCAGACATGGATATTGTGATTTCTACCAAGGATGGTATAGGTGGATTATTGAGCAGTTATCCGGGTGCGCTGTACGGATTCTGACTGCATGCATAGTAGTCCTTATATTTGGTGCACTATGGTGCATATCCTTGAGGGTTGCCAAAAGACACTGGAGTGCCCAAAAGACGCTGGTGAGGCAATGTGAGGGCTAGGTAGTTGTGAGGGACCCAAGGAGGACAATATTATATACATTGTGTATTCTGCCCACGGGACATGTGTATATGATGGCATTATGAGACGCCTTATATGATATGGCATGATGATATGCCTTATATTATTTTCCTAGCAATGACTGGAGAATTGTGGACACTGTATAGTGAGGGCATGAGGATTATATTCATATACCAGTAGTGGCTAGATAATTATGAACCTCGCATGATGAGGGGTATGATTCTGAAACCTAGTATAGTTGGGAATGCAAATTAGGTGACGTTGATTATATTCATAATTTTGTATGTCCTTTAACAATTTTTATATATGTGTATTATTGTTATATTAATATGATTGAGGGAGTAGTTTCATATATGTTTCTTATGGATTAGTGAATGGGTAGAATTGTATGCAGAGTATGGTTCATGGAATTGAAGTATTGTAAATATTTGGCTTACAAATGGGTTATTGAGATATGAAACATATTGTAAATTCAATTTAACCTAATTGCTATGGAAATGAATAGTCTAATTACTATTGAATAATTAATGTATCTTAATATTTAGCATGCTTCTTGAACTCCCCTACCAAGCATAGCTTGCTGAGATATTGTAAATGTTTTATGTTTACAATATCTCAGATACAGAAAGATAGGAGAAGATGTACACAACAAAAGGAATCCAGCAACCATACTTCTACGCATAGGTATATATTTTATTTAAAGCTCTTGTATTGTATAGTTAGTCATTTGAATTGTAATATTGGACATTTAATATAATGTTATAGGGGTTATATAAGTGAACCACTGGATGGGTTCTGTTTTCAGAAATAAACTTCTATCTTCTAGAAAAAATGATATGTGTGTGTGTGTGTATAGTGTGAGCAGGAAGATGACATCCGGGTTTTTGGAAAAATGAATTTCAAAGAAAAATCTTCCACTTTTTTTGTATTTTAAAAAAGTTAGAGGCGTGCCCATCTTTTGAAATAATTTCAAAAAAAATTCATGAAACACTTGAGGTGTCACACTACTAAAGAGGAGGCATGAAATTTATATGAAAAGGTGATGATTCCTAATCAATTATAATTGAGAAACATGAAGAAATAAAGTGATTGGTGGAGAAAAAACAAGGAGAAAAATAGAGAGAATATGCTTAGGAAATCTATAGTTAAAAGTAACATTACACTTTAAGCACTTAAAGCTCAAGATATACCCTTGTAGATGCATATCCCAGGCATCCAATGAAGACATTTTCATGTAAGGATGGACTAATAAGAAGCTAGATTACAGTGAAGACCAAAGTAGAAGTCAGTTGGTGAAAGAGTCTACAAAGCTACCTACCTAAATTCAAGGAAAGGTTATCCCTTAAAATATGGAAAAAAGACATCCCGCCTATGTGAAATACTATTGGATAGAAGGAAAACATGGAAAACATAGAGTGGAAAAGGAAATCTCAAGGAATCTAGGCCATCCACTCTAGGGTAGTCCAATCAAATGGCGGAGAGTAAAGAAGACTTAAAAGATCTATTTGGATAAGGTTACTCCAACCAAACATACAAGATAGGATGATGATGATATGAGGGCCAAGAAAGAAACATTGAAAAGTTAAAAACCCTAGCCACTTAGCACTTGTTGAAAGTCAAATAAAAGTCCCAAGATCTCCACCATTGATTAAGATCAAATGGATGACATTCACTTCAAAAATTAGAAAATCCAACACATTCCCATTGTTTTCATGAATCTCATCTTATCCAATCTTTAATCTCACCTACCTTCCCAGATTTCCTCCTGATTTTACTCAATTCCTTCCCACTTAAGCAAGCTAGTTTCCAATTCCACCAAAACTACCTTCATAACCACTCTTATCCCTTTCCCTTCCCTACTTTCCTAGTTTAATTCACTTTGCACTTTAATTTCAAGTCAAATACCACATCCTACTTGATATCCACCCCTCCCCCTATCTCTACTCCACTCCTCATCTTCCAGACCATCTCAACCTTTCATTCTTTCTTCCTTTAAAAATAAACCTCCCATTCATGGATCTTCCTTCTCCTAAAACTCTATAAATTAGAGGCTAAATAGAAGTAAAACCCATCTTTCAACTTTCCCTAGAGTGCATAGCAAAATCAAAGGAGAAATAGAGGGAGGAAGATTACCCTCACCCAAGCTCCCTTTAAGCTTCCATGATCAAATTCCATATAGATAAAGGTAGGGCTCTGCGGTGACTTGGGTTTTTGAAATACATTTTTGTTATTTATTTTCAAATGGTGGTCGACCAATTTTGTAAAATTTTTGAAAACTTAAGCAGTGGAAATATTTTATTTGAAATTCTTTTCAGAAAACCCAAATGCCACATTTCACTCATATATACATACATAATTTTGTATACAACATATGTTTCTAAAGAAACTCATTTTATTAAAATTGCAAGATTGATCCAGTGGTTCATATACACAACCCCTTTATTACATCTTATATCCACAATACACAAATCAAAGTACAATCCAATCCTTTCACAAATGTACATAGTCTTGATCAATAGTATGGTCTTCGTATTCCCTTGTCGTATCCCTTCAGTCTTTCCTTTCTATATCTAAGATATTGTAAACATTCAAACATTTACAATATCTCAGTAAGCCATACTTGGTAGGGAATTCAAGAACATATGGAATCGTATAATTCAAAAGTACAGTATTCAAGTTCATCCTATTCCATATGAGTAACATCATTCAATTTCCATGAATCATACCACATATGATCTATCATATAATTTATCATGTATAATCCACTATGGCAATTTCAAATCACTCACCATTGTATTGTACATATATATATATATATATACAGTCAAAAACCACAAAAAATAGTCAATATCTCAAACATCAATAATCATACTCAAACATACCAAGTTGATAAGTCATCTAGACTTTTACTAGGAAAATACTCCCTTATTAAGATAATATTGGCATATCACTATGCCATGCATCATAATGTGAAATACTCAAGGACTAGCATGTTGTAGTCTGATCTATACTAGCACACTAGGATAACTTCCCTGTTCACCACTAATACCATGGTGGAAAATATTATGTCACTGCCTATATGGCGAGATAGGAATTTCATAGTGGGGCCTTCCTATAATTGCCCAACCTGACTTTTAGCCTCTCTTTGGGCAAGGTATCATAATGTCATAAAATTTTGAGAAGTGGGTGGCCAAACCCTCATAATTTCCCTAGCATAACATCCCCAGGCCTATACCTGTTTAAAACAAAACCACAAGCCCCCATGCTTGTATCCAAAATACTTTTTATATATCTCAAACGATCTGTCTATTTATATTATCATCCTCATATTCAATATCCTCATACTAAGGATATAATTTCATTTCTAGATTTAGGGATCCTCATTTACAATGAATGATACCCATGTTCATATAAGTTTAGGGATTAATCATTTATTGTAAATGATCCCCATTTCCTTTAATTTGGTATTCATATACCAAATGTTATTAAGTATAAGGATACTCATTTGATACAAATGATATCTATAATTATTATGTTCTTATCTAAGTTTAGGGGTAATCATAAATGATACATAGGTATTTATTATGTATTCCATCTAATTTCAACAGTTATTTCTATCTCATATACATTAATTATGGTTTAAATGTAACTAAGCATATTATCATTCTTGAGCATTATAATGTCTATGTATAACAATAATTCCATAAACCAAAGGTCTTGTATTCTTAAAGTTTCACCTACCTTCATGTAGTGATTCATCCCTTTAGATCCTCCATGATTGATGTATGTAATCTGTAAATACATACATACTATCATTATTTGTACAATTTTGGATAATCTCCTATTTATATTCTTTATCTAATCTTATCCTTTGATATAAAGGATCTTGATTTGTCTTGTATTCTTATAATTCATACAATCTGCCTTCCTCATATAGTGTTTATCTTATTAATCAATAGATCTGATGGTTAGAATGATCTTCTAATCATTCAGATCTAACTATTTTATATCTCAATATCTTTTTGATCTTGATCTTTCATAGATCCTTTGATCAACAATTTATACTTGTCGATAAAGATGAAGGGCCTAGATCTTCTATCATATACTTCTTCTTTGATCTAAGTTTAGTTATTTGATCATCCCTAAGGAGGTTGATCCTGGTTCTCTTCCTTGAATCATATTTGATCAAGGGTTTGGATTATCTACTCTAATGATCTAGATTTGTCTACACCATACATACATAGATACATAATAAAATACAACATTAGGATTCTTATTGTTCTTGATCATTCAAGATCCTATGGATCTTGTTTGATCATCCTTATCTTACTTACAATTTTTATTGGAATTAAATAATTTACTAACATTTTATGCTCTTATTATTATTAAACCAGTTAATGTTTTACTAGTGGAAGATAGCTTATTTCATCCTAAGTCTAGCTCCTCTTATTTCCAACTGACTAAGGCTTATTAATTGAATGGCTGAACA
This sequence comes from Warburgia ugandensis, assembly GCA_035236585.1. NCBI lineage: Eukaryota > Viridiplantae > Streptophyta > Magnoliopsida > Canellales > Canellaceae > Warburgia > Warburgia ugandensis. Next base: position 54,259,954 of record CP141128.1, on the reverse strand, counting down.
CAAAGTGGTTACTTCAATCCTCATGTAAGGAGGCGTTTAGATATCACAAACATCTATGAAAAGTAGGGAAAGAGTGAGGCTCTATTACAAAACCCCCTTAACCACCATGTTTAGCATTCAATAGAGTAACCTTAGCTTAACCATTCATAATGTTCCTATAAGCATTTTAACCATAAGTACTCCTTCTAATTGATTTTAATTAAATCCATGAACATTTAAAATGTCATTCATGGGGTTTATTATTCTCCTAGTTTGGGCCAAGGATTTGATAATTCTTATATTGTCCTACTAACTATAGCCTTACTATCATTAAGTCCATGTCATTCATTCCATGTAAATGCCCTTCAACTCTATTTTTCATTTAATTACATTTTCAATGTAATTTACATAACATAAGTAATAAAGCATAAATAAATCTAACAATTAAATCTACTAAGCAATAAAAGACATTTACAATAATATTAATAATTCAAATAAACACATTTAACATACCATCATGATCCCATGGTCATCTTTCATTTCTAATCATCTTTCATCCTATTTAGGGTTTTAGATCTTAGTCTTTTATTTTTATCAGATCTACTCATTTTTTGTAAAGTGATCTCACATCTAGATCATTGATATCATCTTATCACATGATCTGATCCTTCTTGTTCTAACCGATCAATAAGATCTTAAGACATTTTATCCAATTTAAAGACATAGATCTTAATCTATCCCAATTTATAATTATCAAGCTCATCAATCCATATGATCTTAACTTTATATCATCATCCAAATACATGCACACTGTCCAATCATCATTGATCAAATTGATCAAGGAGATTACCATTCACTTTTATGGATTTTACTACTTTTAAGGGTCAAGATCTTAAGATCTGCCAAATCAGTTACATACAACCCTTCCATACATTCTATTATAGCATTAGATCATCATAAAAACTATTTTTAAAGGTCTGATCATTCTTGATTACTCAGATCAAGAAGACCCATGCTTATTTTTATGATTTTTCTTCTATTAATGCTGAATCTCTTAATTAAATATAAATCAGTCACTTCCAACTATTTCTTTCATGTTCTATAATCATTATATCATCAATGGATTAGAAATCAAAAGTCTAATCATGCCAAATTTGACTGATCATAGGAATTAGTAATACTTTTCTTTATTAATAGAATTTTACATGCATCGAAACATAGATTTTTTGAGTTCAATACCTTATACACGTAACAAGGAATCTATAGCAACTTTTATATCTAAAATTTGAGCTAAATTGAGCTCTCAATTGAAGAAATAAGATTTCAGTTCAAAAATTAGACAGCTAAGATTATTCGAACAGTAAACCACAAAGGGGAGGTTGGCCTGCACTTGTTACCTAGGATTACGCATCACCAGGAATGGGTGATCAGTTATAGGTGAGACGGTCCAGATCTGGACCGTTGGATCACCCATCACCAGATCTCCTTCATCCTTGATAGCTACGGCCATGATTTCATCTCCTAGGGTTTTTGGGCCCCAAGAATCCATCCAAAGGCTCAGAAGTTTCATCTGAATCGTTCATGGAGGGGGATCTCAACCCTCTTGCCGGATCTATCGTCTCCAATAGATCAATGGCCAGGGAGATCACCTGGAAGCTGGAAAACACTAAGGTAATGCCGGAATGAAAGGAGAAGAGGGGGATACACTTACCTAGGCCGATTGGTGAAGAAATCTTCACTGGAGAGAGAGATTTACCAGAGAAGAGGAAGAAAGCCAAAAAAACCCTTGTTGCGTCGGAATACATATACAGACCATGATTTCTCTGGTTCCATTGCTGAAGAAGGAGGATAACCTTGGGGAAAACGTATATCACCCCATCCTGAAGACTTTAAACTATCCATGATCATGATTCGTCGGTCAGATTTTCAAGAATAAGGTATAGAACTTTTCAAAGATGGTAACTTTGCTAGATTTATTCTTCGTTTTGATTTTCTGGCGATCTAATTGGTGGATCATCATAAGATCTTAGGGCTTTTGTATAAAATCCTAGCCCGAATGGATCTAACAGTCAAGATCTAGAACTTAGGTCTTGAATGTCATGCCTAATTGATTCCTAAGTAGAAACCCTAGTTGATTTGGGACAACATGTCCGTGGACACTCCTACTGCAGACACGCGGTTGTCTGCTTGGGTGCATCCTTAGATGCACCCACAAAGAAAGAGAGGGAAAGAGAGAAATGGGGAAGATGGAAGGGGAGTTTTGAATTGGGATTTGGGCCATTGTAGGGGACTTCATGATGAGCATTAGGAAAATTTAGGGGAAATTTTATGGGCTATTTATAAGGATTTTTGAAGTTTCCATGATTATATGTCATAATTATGTTTCATTTCTCTTTATTATTAAATTGTCAATGGATTCCCACTACCACCTCCTTTGCCACTAGTAGGTAGTAATGGTTTGACTCATGATGGTGGTCTTCCAAATCGTTGGCCCACCTTGTGGGCCCCACATAGTTGTGAAATGTGACGACCTGGGTTTTCACATGCATTGTTTAAAATGCAATAACTAATTCCTAGGGTGGGATGCATCCCTATTTGAAAACCATTTTATAAAAACGATGCAATGCAGCAAAAGAATATTTTGTTTTAAACTCATTTTGAAAACCGCAAATGTCATTAGCTTTCACAACAAACAAAGCCATAAAACATGAAGACAATTCCACACGCTTGTATAAAAACATCAGAGCTCAAAAAGAATGCTAAAAACAGTAATAGAGGCAAATCAATGTTTATGATGCATAGTATCAGATTACCTACAAATCAAGTATATTTAGAAATGCATAAAAACGTAGCAGTATCAAACTACCTACCTCGATATTCCTTGAATCGTGTTCTTCATTACTCAAACCCGACCCATCTTAGTGAAACCCTAGATATTCATTAATAACAAGGATTCAAGTATTATTTTTCAACCTTTATGGGTCATTACCTAGACTTATAGATTAACGGCTAAATCTGCCTTTTAAGATCTATAGGCCCTTGCTTAGCATGCTTCGAGAGTAGATCTCGAAAATTTTTATATTTCTTAGGCTATAGTTATACTGAATAATCCTATGATCCTAAGTTTTATCATCTCATTAGGTTTGCATCATTCCTACGGACACAACGGTTCTTTCGATTCGTCAATCAGAGTCCTATAGCCTCCATAATTGTATATTTAGCGTCACAAAGTCATGGACGAACTAGATCATCCATTTAGGGCTCCCGCATCATAGTTCCCAGGATGCTCGCATGCCCTGGTTGAACTAGGACCCGAACTCGAACGTTGCATGCGTCTAAAGGCTGCGCCAGGGACCGCGTTCACATGTGCACGGATGCCCAAACAATGCGCTATGACACGCGTCCTAGATGACATTGCACGAATGCGTCTTTGGAGCAGCACGATTCATCTCTGCCCCCAGGGCACCCCGTGCATCCTGGTCGACCTAGGACCTGTGCCCCATGAGTCGCGTGCCCAATGCCCCGCCGGGACCATGCCCCAGGCATGCGTCATGCACCACACGCCTGGGATGCTTGGTATGCATGGAACCTGGAGGAACCCAGCTTTTCCTGGGGTGTTCTCCAGTCGAGAAACGCCTGGATCTGGCCTAAAAGAAGGGAAAAATGGAGAGAGGGGAAAGAGGGGCTTACCTGGGTAGTCTAGGAGGGGACCCATCGCCGGAGGTGCGCCTTTTTCTGCTCTGAAACCTTAGGTCGCCGAAAACCACGAAGAAGGGGGAAAACTGTCACGACCCGGGTTTTTATATGATGCAATTTTGATAAAAAAAAAGCAAGATCTCTTGTTTTATAAATATGAGATGCATGAAAATCTTTCTCATTTGGAAAACAACCTTTCATAAAAACCCCGAGTGTTCAAACACATTCTCAATTTATTTAGCCATGACAAAGTTTAAATCAATATTATTCCTAAGAAAGTGTTAGTCACAGCCCCAGCTATTAGAGAGTAACTACAATCAAGTAACATTGAAAGATAAGATAGGGGTTTACTTACTTGTACTTAGTCTGTGTCTCCTAGTACAAACGTTCCTTGCCCTTAAGTATTTACTTTGTATCTGAAAAATGTTGAGGATTGGGTGAGTATATAATATACTCAGTAGGAACCTATCACTACTAGTTTTATAAATGCATGAGATGTTTTAAAATCATATGCTCATTCAAAATATGCGTATGTTTGAATACTCGAGTTCAATATCAGTATAAGAATCCATAATCAAACTGAAATACTCATGACTTAAAAGATCACATAATCCAAAATTGAAAGTATCATATATATATATATATATATATATGATGACATCATGATATACAATAGATGCTTCATGGAGTCCAACTTATGGTCGACCAACCTCATATCATGCTATATGAAATGCACATAACTCATCAAACCATAGGGTCCACTATGCCCACGACCTCCTCTCCATGTGGTCCCCGGGTACCTGAGGACACTCGGTCATAGCCTCCACGGGGCCTATGACATGTCGACCTAGTGCCGTGACACCAGTGGTAGCCCCCTGTACCACATGCAGTCGATGTAGGGACTTGCCTCTTTTTGGGCGTGGTACCCATCCACCTATTAGTGGTAGAGGCTGGGTGGCCAACCCAGACCCTTCGGCATAGCACCCACGGGCTTACTTGCCCAAATCACATAAGATTAAATAAGTCAAAACCTCTTGTTAAAACTTGTCCTCTTTGGGTCCCTCACAACTGCCTGGCCCTCGGCACTCTAGCGTCTTTTGGAAACCCTCAAGGACATCCAATCTTTGCAAGTACTTAAATCATGCAATGTATGCACTTGTTTGCAACACATATATGTGCATAATGTATATGCAATCATTTCAAAACATGGCTATGTACAAAGCATTTATCATGCATGCAGAATTAAGTCATGCAAATCAAGTCATATATTTAAAAAATATGTTCTCAAAATAATAATAGTTCTTTTAAAAGAATCTAATAGTGATAGAGCACCTACCTGACTAGGTCGCGTTAACCCTTTTGTCCTCGTACGCTCCTGAACATAGTTTGGGGACTCAAGGTTAGTTTAGCCTATCTTTTATGGGTTCAGAGTAGTTGGGTCTTATTACTTAGGCATTAGGGGTCCATCCCTATGCCTATGGGTGTCCTAAGGTCCTAATTGGGCTTTGGTATCCTCAGTTTTCCAAAGTTCTAGTCGCCACGCGCCACCATCCTATTCTAAGGGTCATGCCCTCCTTTGATTGGGCCTTGATTAGAGATTTTATAGTTTGGATGTGTCTGCATCGTCGACACGGACACAACGCCTTTTGCGGCGCCTCAATCGGAGCTCTAGATCTCAAGTTATAAGCGTTTTAGTGTTGTATGTACACAAGACCCTTAAGAATTAAAAGACGGAATGCTAGGGTACTGTGCGTCAGCGTCATGTGCCCTAACCTCCTTAACAAACCAAAAAAATGACGCCTTTGCTAGCGCGCTGCACGTCTGCAGTGTGCGCCTCAGCGGGCGCGTCTTTCTTTTTAGCGAGCGCGTCCCTGGACACGCCCGTTTGGTTTTTCAAACGGAGGTCGACGCAGGTCAACATGGGATGTGAATTGGATCGTCCCGCTCGTTAGAGACCTGGGTCGTCCTCAGGTCACCCTAGTTCGACCCTGTCGAACCAGTGCGGCCCTGGGGACGTCCCAGGGTCCTTGGTGGCTCTCCTGGGCTCCGTTTTGCATGGTTTTTCATGCAAAAACTTAGGGGAATTGACCTTGGAACTATGGGGGAGATGGGTTTTGAGTGATCTCGGACGTACCTGGCTCGTTGATGGGTTTTTCTCCTTGTTTTCCCCTCTAGGTCACTACTTCATGACTGGTTTTCTCCAAGGTTTTGGGCTGCCATTAGAGGCACCCAAGAGCTCTATTTATAGAGCTAAAAGAGGGTTCTGGAGGGGCCTCTCACCGCCTTTGAATGGCGGTGGAGAAACCTCCAGAATGGCGGTGATTTCTCCGCAAATCACCGCTGTTCTAGAACCCTCTAGAGGTTGAAGACGATGGGGTGCCCATATCAAAACGGGCACCTATGTTTTTCAGGTTAAGTCGTTTTGTGAAATTTATAGTTTTGCCCCTGAACTTCAAAGGGCCATATCTTGCTCATTTTAACTCTGTTTTAGGTGATTTTGGTCTCGTTGGATTCCTTTTTCCAAGACGCATTTAATGGAACCATTTTTAGGACCAAATTCCTGGGTTTAGTCAAGGCGACTAGTGAAATGACCAAAATGCCCTTATCTTTAAAACTGAACTTTTCATTGCTAAACTTGGAATTTCAATATTACAAAATTGGAGTCATTACATTCTTACCCCCTTAGGGGAATTTTGCCCCCGAAATTCTACTATATACAGTCAAAAGATCTCGGGGTACTTTTCTCGCATTTCTGACTCCGGTTCCCTAGTTTCTTCTTCCATGTGCGCATTTCTCCACAAAACTTTGACTAAGGGTATGTCCTTGTTCCGTAGCTTCTTATTCTTACGATCCCGAATCTCAACTGGTCTTGTCTCTAGTCTGAGATCCTCCATCATCTCTATGGGTACCTGGTCGATGACATGAGCGGGGTCAAGCACGTACCTCCTTAGCATAGACACATGGAATACGTTATGCACTTCAGATAGCTGAGGGGGTAGTGCGATCCTGTAGGCCACTTTTCCCACTTTCTCCAAGATTTCGAAAGGTCCTATGTAACGCGGACTAAGCTTTCCTTTGATACCGAACCTCATAACTCCTTTAGTGGGAGATATCTTCAGGAAAACGTGCTCTCCTATGTCAAACTCCAATGGTCTCCTCCTTCGATCAGCATAGCTCTTTTGGCGGCTTCTTATGAGTTTGACCTTCTCGGCACATTGCTCTACCAGCTCGGACTGGAGCACCCTGGATTCTCCAACTTCACTCCAACTGGTGGGTGATCGACAGGGTCTCCCATAGAGCGCCTCGTATGGAGTCATGCCAATGCTTGACTGAAAGCTATCCTTAACATTTTTCAGGATAATTCCATCAACGAGTAGAGGACATCTATGTTCGTGCTACGAGCAAGTGAATCGAAAAGGAAACAATTATACATGTAAGTAAATTCTCAACCCTTTGGACATGTATTTGTATTTAATTACAGTTGGGCTATGTGCTGTGACCGAATAGATCTGGGGAAAAACATTTATGATTTCTAAAGTTTTTCAAAAACTATTTTGGCTATTGTGGAAGCAAATGACACTCGGGGTTTTCAAAATAGGTTTAAAACAAAAGATTTTTTTGCTGCATTGCATGGTTTTTATAAAATGGTTTTCAAATAGGGATGCATCCCGCCTTAGGAATTGGATATTACATTTAAAAATGCATGAGAAAACCCGGGTCATTACAGTTGGTATCAGAGCCCAGGTTTTATCCTTTCACAGTCAGTCCAGCATGTCCAAGGGTCATGGACAATAGAGAAAATAAAAACTAAGTAGTATAAAAAGGAGTAGTAGAGATGACTACTTCTATTTGAGGATTACCATATTAATGCTCAATGCATTTCACCTTAAATAAATAGGTGAAATAGAGCTTGGTTTAACAAATAATTAGGCAGAGGATAGTGCAACCCTTATCCAAAAATCTGTCTAAAGACGACTTAAGGATTAAGGATTATTGTGTGGTGCAAATATGAAAACTCATATATGGATCATATTATGATGACGCTGAAGGAAGATACTAGTGAACTTGTTATTAGATAGTTCTGACCTGCAATAAAGTAATCTTATCAAAGGTGAGAAAAATTAAAAGACCTAGATGGCTATCTTACCATCATAAAGAATATCAGAATATGAGTACACTATCACAAGGATGTGATATATGAGATGTAAAAGACAAACTTTGAGAAGAATTTTGATGATAATCTAAGAGGGATGAGAATGCAAGATGATATTAGGAGATGATTGTGACTCGTGTTAGATCACAAAGGTATGGATCCTGAAGGACTTGGCTCAATTTTGGATACCTTAATTGGAGTCTTATGAACGGTGAAGTGCTATCGAATAATAACTACCTGAATATTATGAAGCAAATCAGAAGATGTATACAAGTGACATATTATGTGATAGGGAAATGAATTCGACCGAGTTATCAAAGGATTTTTGACGATAATATTGGGGATGATAGATCTATGATAATAGATTGATCCTAACATGAACTTGTAAGAAAAGTATAGCATGACCAAAACGTCAATACCATTATTAAGACATTGTATGAATTTTATTGAGGCTATAGGCAATTGAGGATATCAATGATCTTAAGACGGTTTAGAATTTTTGAGAAGCATTCAGTTTATGATGAAGTATCAATTATATGCAACAAAGCATATGGAGACTTTGATCTAGGTAGACCAAATGAGGATGTTGAAGCAAAGAGAGAAAGAGATAGAGATGTAACTATAAGTATTCGATGAATATTGAATAATAATAAAAAAGAAGATCATGACTCTATGAAGATACATACAATTCTAACATCCTGAATCCTATAGGAAGGAAGATCAAACAAATGCAGAGGAATAATACTAGGTGAGTTGATGATCTTATTGTAAAAGAGTATCAAAGAGAGGAAGCATATGGGGTTTAAGACTTTGAGTAGAGTATCGAATTTCAGGAGATTATGTGACAAGAAATTTTCAAAGAAGAATGGCGACCAACTAGAAGTTAAACTTCTACAAATGGTTTGATATCAATTAGATTCTTATCAGATCCATTAGCTTATGAGGAACACCAATGGATATAGTTCATAAAAAGAAAATTTTGGTGATATCTTACCTTGCCACCACTTAAGTGAATAAAGGAATTAAGTTGGGACAGTAACTTGTCCATTTAGCAATAGGGTACCATCAAGGATCAAATTGAGATCTTACTATCATAGATTGGAAGAGCAATATCTTAAGACCATTATTTAGTCGAAGTTATATACTCAGAGGGATGTTATAAGTCTTTAGACTTGAGTTTTCCTTGAAAAGAAAAGTACTTGTTAGACTAAGTCAATTGAGGGTATGAGGTTAGTTGAGGAGGACAGTAACGACTAAGATAAGAGAAAAAATGAGAAGTAATTTAAACCAATGTGAAGGATTTTTTTAGACCTTAATGGCTACCATGATAAGGTGAAGAAATTACTTTGAGTCTGAAAAATACTGCTGACTTGAATTGAAAAGGAAGGCAAATAAGTATTGATCACTTTAGAGACCCTTGAGCTTATGACAAAGATATCTGAAAAAAGAGATCAATAGGTAATCAAATAAAGTCTTTCTATATGTCTACAAAAATGTTCCATGCCTACCTGAGTGTTTTTCAAATTTGATGATTTAATGGCTTCAACATAACTTGATGAAGTAGTTATTGAACGAGAACTGCTATTATAAGCTAAGTATGAGGAGGCACTTGAAGGATAAAATTTAAGGAATTGAGAAAATCACTACTTATACCTCCTGACAATACAGACTGTAGGGTTGATGATAAAGCATTGATACAAGATTGAACAACATATTGATATAGGAAATGGAAGGAGAAAGTTAAGGTGGCCAGCACATTATAAGGTAAGATTCGATGTTACATGGCCTTTAGACAAAAAGATAGTTGTTATGTGCATATACCAAGTACGAAAAATCAATTGAAAGAATTTTCTAAGGACTAACCCTACTAGATTAAGTATAGAACTTTTGGATTGCATGGTTATGAAGAAAACCATCAAGCAAAGAAAGGACAAAGAGGATGATGACAAAGGATTCAACCATGACCTAGTAAGGGTACTTGGTTATGAATAAGAGACTTTTTGTTTCACATAAACTAGAATATTATTGAAAATCCTAATGACAAATTGATGTGAATAGTGAGACAAGCTTCTCGACAAAAACATTTGACCCATAATGAAGAATCGACCATTAACATTTGACATGAGTTTAGATAAAATCTTCACAGAGAAAAGCATTTAATGAATTCAATAATTATGAAACTAGATATGGAGTTAGGACATTTTACTTTCAGTATATGATAAGGTCCTCGATGGAAGATGCTACTAATTGGCTTTCATTTTCGAATGTAACCTTGGTCAAGGAAATCAAGTCACATATGAAAAACGACAGACAGTTGAAATTTAAAGTTAAGTAAGAGTTTGGCTATAGAGCACATGATACCATATCAGGTATTGAAGTATCTTGGAGACAAATATAAGAAGCAAAGTTAGACACAATAGAAAGAAGGTAACTTTTTTAGACTTGTGGATGATGAAAGAGATTACTAGATGAAAGGGATTATCCTATGATATTCGAAATGAAATAGGAGAAATAAGATAATATGATCTTGAAAGGAGTATTTTATACATGAATAAAGAAGCATGATCCTACGAGGAGATTATCCTATACACAATGAGAAAAGTATAAGCATCTGAGGATTTTGAGATAGATGCATTACAGCTAGAGACCGGTATTGTTAAACTAGCACGTATGAGAGTAAGCATCAGAGTACGCAGCGAAAGCGGCCTTTATAGGTAAGGCCTTGTAGAAGGAACAATAGAAATGATAAATTAAGGTTGAGCCTAGATCTGATTCCTAAGAGAGAAATGCATTCACCAAGAAATCATCTAAGAGGCAAATACCTGGAAGATGATAATTTATGGAATTTCGAGGACGAAATTCTTTTAAGGGGGTAATAATGTAATGCCTGAGCAATTTACACTATTTTTAACGAAAATTGCATATTTTATAGGAAATAAACTTGAATGTTTGATTTTATTTAAAATAGTAAATGAAGAAATTTGTGAGGAAACTTAGTACCATTAGATTCTACTCAAAAAATGGAATCCAACGCCTCAAAAATCACCCAAAACGGAGTTCGTATGAGGAAGTTACAGCCGTTTAAAGATAGGAGTATTTTTGGAAATAAAACAGAAAAATGAAAAAACGAAAAAGGACAAAAACCGCAGGGGGCCATTTTGATAACGGCACCCCCTGTCGTCTTCAACCTCAAGAACCCTCCAGAAACCCTCGATCCCGATTTTTCTGGAGGATTCTGCCACCGCCATAGCAGGGCTATAAAAAGCCCCATCTCCCCCTCTCCAAAAACCCAAGTTTTTCGGTGGTTTTCCAGTCGTTTGAGACTGGGGTTTCCGGCAAGATCGGAAACCCGTTTCATTTGCTTTTTCGGGCAATGGCCAGGCCAAAGTCAGCCCATCCATGCCATTCCTGTCTCCCCATTTCCCCTCTCTTCTCTTTTCCGATCTAGGCAATAGGGTTTCCACCTTGTGCGAGCTTTTCCGACGAGCAGGAAGGTCCAGCGTGAAATGGGCACTCCCCAGGCTGCCCAGGTAAGATGTTCGTCCTTACCTCCCTTCTCTTGGTTCTTCCCCTTTCAGGCTAGATCCAGGCCGGATCTAGCATTCTCAGACGTTTTCCGTCCGAATTTCTTGGCCGGAAAACCTCCCAAAAAGGCTCAGACAAACCCTACACGAGCCAGGCATCCCAAGGATGCCAAGCACCACGTGCACCTGGGATTGGTCCCTGGGACGGGTTCCAAGTGTACGATAGTGCATACATTGTCCCAGGTGCGGCCTTCAGGTGTGCAAGCGACATGGGACATAGGTCCTGACTCGACTAAGGTGCACATGGTGCCCTGGGAGCTGAGACGCGCCACACTACAAGGTGCGTCCATGCGATGATGCGCGTCATAGTGCGTTGCTTAGGCATGCTTGTGCACGTGTGAACACTGTTCCAGGTACGGCCTTTGGGTACGCGCGCAACATGGGGCACGGGTCCTAGCTCGGGGTTTTCAAAATAAGTTTAAAACAAAAGATTTTTTTGCTGCATTGCATGGTTCTTATAAAATGGTTTTCAAATAGGGATGCATCCCGCCTTGGGAATTAGATATTGCATTTAAAAATGCATGAGAAAACCCGGGTCGTCACAGCTGCCATACTTTCCATCACTACCCTAGAGTGGCGGTTCTGGAAGAGTCGAGAATGGCGATGCCTGGAGGTAGGGGATGACCTGGGGGTGCTGTTAGTAAAATGTCCCCCTGTGTTTTCGAGTCCTGTTTGTTTTGTTCTCAAATTACATATATGCCCTCAATCTTCAAACACCTATAACTTCTTCATACGAGCTCCGTTTTCAGTGTTGTTGGAGGCATTGGATTCCATTTTGAGTGTAAGATCTAATGATACTGATCTTTCCCACAAATTCTTTTGTTTCATATTTTTATTAATATTAAACATCTAAAACATATATTAATTTTCAAAATTAACCACTTTTACAAAATAGCTTCAAAATTTGAGGCATTACATGAAAAGACTGATTTGCCCTTTTAATTCCAAAAATGGAGAAAAATAGGGTTTATTCCTATGAACTTGAAATTGAGTGTACAAGTATGTCAAATTCTGAGTTCGGATGAAAAATCCTTATTTTTCTCCATTTTTTTGAATAAAAGGGTAAAATGATAATTTTATTCATAACCGAGACCCAATATATCAAAATTTGGAATGTACTTGAAGCATGCATTTATCTTAGTTTTTCTTATTTATATTGATAATGTAGTTGCATGCATCATCCTTCATGTTACTAGGATTTGTATGCATGAATTAGTTGTATTTTTTCCTTAGTTTTGCATCTTATATTCTCATCTTTCCTTACTTTGTACTTAATGTTTAGCATAGTAATTCCATTCATCTTAGAGTAATGTAGATACATATCATGGTTCCTTTCCATTCATTTAGGTTTTTCATGTATATAGGTGTAGGTTTTTCAATGCATTTTATCATTTTTTTTTTAGCTTACATGCATAACATCTTAGCATAATGTTAAGGCTGCATTCATATTAGTTTTGGGAGTAAAACTTGTTTCCTTAGGTTGTCATTTACTTTGTAGATCTAGTTTGTAGTATAGCTTTCCAATTAACATGTATAGTTTCCATATTTATAAGCACCTTACTATTTTAGAATTATGTAGTTTCTAATTTTAGAGTTTGTGATTACTTTTGATAACTACAAGTGCACAGGCTATTGTAGTATAGCATATGCAAGTATTGGTCATCCCATAGTGACTCACCTTAATAATTTGGAGTTTAAATAAATTTAATTGTTCAAAAATTTTAAAAAAGTGAAAAAAGTTAAATAAAAGTACAATAAGAATTCAGATATAATTAATCAATGAGAATTATAGAGGTCCAACTAAAAAAGACAGAACTTTAACAAAAAAGAAAGAAAGAAAATCTACTTCCCTAGCTTGATCACATGATTTTCTTCAAATCTAATATGTTCAATCTCAATCAGCCTTCATCAATCTCATTTTGGTGCCTCTAATTAATTATCCAACGAATGGATTATGCAGATTCTCCAAAATTTCAAAGATCTGGTCTAAATAAGGATTTTGGATTTTAATGGCTTAGATCTAATTTTTGTATCTCAGACTGAAGATTAGGAATGATAAACAAAGTATAAAATATCCTAAAAACAAGATATAGAAGTTGATTGAAAATCAGATGTGAAACACATGAGAAATTGAAGAAATCCTGTTTCTTAAAGCGGAACTATTAATTTGGTTAAACTTTATTTAAAATAGGGATTGATAAAATAGTTCTTGGATTAATCATGGAATAACATAGAACACAAATAAGAAAAATAGGAATAAAAATAGAACATAAATAAGAACAATAATAGGATGAAAATGTAATTGAAATTATTGTGCTATGGGCAAAATTGGAATTTTGACCAATTTTCACTCAACAAAATAGAGGAAGATGATGCTTGCTGGCCAGTCTGGCTTCAGGTTGGAGTAGTGTTGTGTTGGTGAGGAACAAAGAGCGAAGGGAACCAAGAGGTGGTGTTACCAGTGAACAAAGAATGGTGTGGAGAGGGAGAGAAAGAACAGAGCAGATAGAGATGATGGTGTTGGGTGGTGGAAGCAAGGATAGTAGAGAGTGAGACAAGGTACTAACCTCAGGCTTCAAGTTTTATCTTAGGCACTAGTGCAGTGATGCCATGATATGAGATGGGGAATGGGAAAGGTTGGGGTGAGCAGAGAGACAAAGAATAGGGAGCAAGGGCAGTGTGCAACGGTGGTACGATCTAGTGCATTGATGAAAGAGAGAGGTTGACAGGTGAGATGAAGGGAAGAGGGGGGGGGCGGGTGTTGATCAGCTATTTGTTCTAAGCTAGAGAGACAAATAGAGGAGAAACTATTGGCACCAGTAAACAGAGACAGAGATAGATGGGAATGCAGTGGTGTGGTCTGCAACTATTAGGACTGCCTGCCTCAGTGGCGATGTAACAGAGAGACTCAGTCTAGCTTGCTTACGTCTATGCGGTAAATAGGGATGGTGGAAGAGTGAGGGAGACATGATGAGCTAGGTGATGTGTGAGAGAGAAAAGAGATATGTAAGAGGAGGAATATGGAAAAATACAGGAAAACAAAAGAAGATGATGAACAAAAGGAATAGAATGCGTAGGATGAAAATAGTAAAAAAATATTCTCTTAGTCTAGTAGTGCCCTCCTCCTTTTAAAGCCATGATGCCTTTGTAATTTTTTTCTCCCCAGCTTTCCTTACGATGAAGAGTTAGTGTCCCACTAGGAAAGTTCTGCCCCCTTTAGTTATGCAACTATTCATTCTAAAGTTGATCTCTTATTTAGGAAATCTTATCCATGATGTCCTTTTCTCTAATTAGAATTCATTTTCTTCTAGGAAACCATCCCATCTTGCTTTTTGAGTGATTAGGTTCATTCAATGCCCTTTTGGATAATTTGCGCCATTGATTTTTTATTTGAGACTAATCAGCACAATTTGAACCATCTAATATCCAATCCAACTGATCTGCACCATACAATTAGCCATCCAAACCACAATCTATTTGATCTATAAAATACAAAACTAGATTAGAGTCATCTAAACTCTATGTTAAGCACATGCTTAGCTCAGATGATCATCTTACCATTAAATTTGATAAATTATTGGTTGGGTGATCAATTTAAGCTAAAATTCATATTCTTTCTAAAAATTACCAAATTAATTAGCTAGATGATCTAATTAAATGCTAAACTATGGGTATTTTGGAAAAAAATTGAACACTTAACACACCCCCCAACCAGCATTTTGCTAGTCCCAAAAAAAGCAAGCAAAAAGTTATTTTTCAAAAACAAATACAAGGTGCCACTTTCGTAGGTACTCATGATTGTATTTAGCAATGCAACAAGCCCTTGAACCCCTAGGTTACCCCTTGTAGATGAGTTGTGCCTTGTGATGGTTTGCAATGAATATACCCCAATATTCAATAAGATTAAGTTCCCTATTTTTTCTCAGAGAATCCTCATTCATTAGCATTCTATTGGTTCTTCACAACTTAATACAAAGGTTTGACTATTTTACACATCATACACATATTAAAGACATTTTATTTGAGTTATTTCTCGGAGTGCATGTGTGTGTATAGCCACATAAATCCTGACTTCTAACCAGATATGCTTAAATTCTATTGGAAACATGTCTTGACCTCAAATCCTCACAAGTATACTGTTAGAAATGAAACTCTCAGAATTATGTGACGGAGTCAAATAAGCTAATGGTTCACATAATAATTGTTTTTTTTTAAAATGCTCACTAGATAAAAGAAAGTGATCCCTAAGAGTGGATGTTATCACCAAGAATATTAGGGGGCTTTTACCGTAATTTCTTCTTTTTATCTCTTCTTTAAGGCTATGTTCCACCTAAGATCAATAGGTTTTTAACTAGACGAAACGGGCTTAAGATAGGTTCAGAAAAGAAGGGGATAAGGATTTCAAAGATTCAAAATGGAGAAGAGATCTCCAATGAATAACTATTAGGACAACTTTTGATTGTACTTGAAGTGAATATTTCTTTGTATTTTTGTCTTTCTCTTTCAATTTTTCTCCTCTTTTTCTATTCCTGATAGTCCTTTCTTTTTCACTTTTCTTTTTCTTTGGCTTCTTTGGAAGAAAGATGGCTAATTTTCTCACTTCTTTGACTCTTTGTCCTCTTTTCAACTTTTTTACTAACTCTACTCATTAGGTAATGGTTTTTTTTTTTTTTTTTAATATATATTTTAAGTTAAGGTGTAAGAAGGAAAGGCTTTAATAATAGGCTCAAAGGGCTAACTAATGGTATGCAATGTACTGGATAAGCTTTATGTCTCTGGGCCAAACAAGGATGGCCCATATCATTTCCTACGTTTCCTAAAGCTTACCAAATTTAATAAATTTTCTGAAAATAAAGCTATTACTCCTATTTATTTTTTATGCTTAGCCAATACAAGGATAATAAGATCATACTAATTTATGTTGACTAAAGAAATTGTGGAATTACTTATAACTCTCTAAAAGAAGATAGTCCCTAAACTCATTAGGTTATAGGTCTCTACTGAATTTTCTCTAGGTCTCTAAGTCATACCTCTCTATTAGTCTTGACTAAGTGGTGTTTGTAAATGGTTCCTGAGAATTAACTTTTATAAAAGTCTTCAACATATGAATAATATGAAAAACTAATCATATGCATTCCCATTGAGAGATGAAACTAGTGGAATTACTAAATTCTAAACATCCAGTTCTCATAACAATAAGGGAACCCTACTTAACAGCTTTTTTTTCAAAAGAATCAAGAAAATTCAAAATCTCTATGTGCATCTTCACCCCCTAACTAGAATGAAACATTGTCCCTAATGTTTGACAACATAGGATCCTATATGAAAAGATGTAGAAGATGGAGATTTAAAAAACATCTACGTTGCCTCCCAATAAACGCTAAGTTTAACGTCTTCAGCCAGACATGGATTATAACTAATCTAACAATTTAACCTTAGACCTAGTCAATTAAACTAATTTTTCCTAATCCTAAGAATGAAATAGCAAGATTTCTCATGCCATTTTAGAATCTCGTGGTAGTCTATAAATGTCCTACGCCTTGAAATTTTAGGTAGTGGTAAAAATATGACAGCAGATCACCACGATTTTGTTTGTTGTGGGACCATATTGATGATCCTCCTTTTTAGTATTTCATGATAGTCAGTACAAACTCTCCACCAAGTGGTCACGTGGGTGGGTACTAACTCGTTACCCTCATTTTTGATTACTACGACCCCAAATTTCTTATGTACAACTTGAATGGGGCTGATCCAAGTACTATCAGAGAAAGGGTATATAATGCCAATATCTAAAAGCTTTAGGACTTCATCTCTGGCCACATCCTTCATGTGGGCATTTCCCTAGAAGTTATTTCATTTTCTTCCAAATGTATCCTATGCGTACATACAACTGGACTAATCCCTTTTATGTATGCTATCGTCCACCCTAGAGTCTGACTACTGGGGTCTACTACAGGATGAGTATCTAGGACAATGAAATCGATAGGGAAATAAAATTGGTCTACCTATATTAATACATCCTAAACCATACTACAAGGTATTTTGACTGATCTATCAGCTAATGACAGCGCAGTAGTGGTTGGTTTTAACTCACTTAACATGATCTCCTAGAATGCAAGAAATTATATGACATCCTAAAACTTTAAATTTTGGTGGGGTCTTATGTTAAACTAAAGAGCTCACCTACTTAGTGAGGAAGGCTTTATTTTGTACATTAAGGTTTCACCTTATAGTGCAAAGCTCTTTAAGAAGTTTGGCATAAGAAGGAATATCCTTTATAGCATTGAGTAATGGAATATTAATTTGTACATGTTTAAACACATCCATTATCTTATCAAAATTTATTCCTTTCTTAGCCTTGTTTAGTAATTGAGGGAATGGGGCTTTAGGCACATAGTGTGCCTCAACAATAGGCTTAGAAGGAGTAGGAAATGTTTGTTTAATCTCTTTCTCTTGTGTTTTAGTTGCCACTTTTTCCTCGGTAGTTTCCTTAGCTTGCCCTATTTTGTTATTGATCTATCGACTAAGGGTGGTTATAGGCTTGGCATGGTCGTGAGGGGTAAGGGTTTGAGAACTTGACCCTATCTTAAATTGACCCTTAGGGTTGGGTTGACTAGGGAACTGACCCTTTCCTCTATTATGTAGTTCAATTGACAATTGGCTTACTTACATGTCTAACTTGGCTATGGCTTAACAGTTAACGTGGGCTAAATGTCTACTATCATTTTGTAATTGGTGTAAGGCCATTTTAGTGTCATTATTATCTTTAAAAAAAATTTCATGCATGGTATGGATGTTTTCTTATGAAGATGGCTTTTTTTTTTTTGTTGTTAAGGTTATTGAAAGCCAGGTGGCTACTTGGGAACTGTAGTTCTTAGAGGAATGTTTTAGACAAGGGGATTTATAGATGGTCCCACTTTGGTGGTTATTCTTTGACCAAGACAAATTGGGATGCCTAGCCGATCCAGGGTTGTAGGTCTCAAAATATGGGTTGTTGCTAGGTTGGTGATATGCATCAATGCATTCCCTTATTTAACAAGATAGTCGTTCAGCACTCCATTTGATGAACAAGACAAGGTGATATGGGCTGGGCTAGAACATATAGCATGAGCCTCTTATGGAGGTTTATGGGATAAAGTAGCAACCATGAAAGTTTCAAACATGGTTTCAAGTTTGTCTATTCTTCCACCTAATTTTTCAATTACAGAGTCAAGTTTACGAGATATATTAGACCCACCTTCTTAGTGGACTAGTTGGTTCTTCCTCTCCTATTTGAATAATCGCATTGTTGAGAATTATCCGCTAATATCTAAAAGAACTCCCATCCCTCACTTTCATTCTTTAGATTAACCTAATCTAACACTCCTCTTCTCTTTCAGATTTGACTGGTTAATACCCTCATGTTAGGAGGTATTAAGACTTTAACTAACATCAATAGAAGGCGTGGGAAAATCACTTGGATTTTAAGACACACACTATAACCATAGTGCTTAGAAGTCACTGGAGTGACAATAGATCATGTCCTATTAAGAGGTTCCTATGAACATGTGATGACCCTATTGGTCTCTTCTAATCAATTTTAGATTAATTTGATATCTAGGGTTGAACCCTTGTGGTGATTATCCTTAGTGGGCCAAGAAGTAGTGATGAAATTCGCCCTTCATTTTGTGGGGTTAGGTGCCCTTACTAATTAATTTCCACACTCCATGGTAGTTTGATCAACATATAAATCACCATGAAGTAATATGCACCATAAGAATGCAATTAAAGGCAATAAATTAGTGCAAAATCCAAAAAATGCTGCAATTATCAAATATTCTTTTTATATGCAAGTATTCTAACAAATAATGCAAAATTATTCTAAATGCAAACCCTAATCTAGGAAATAAAAGGAGTAAGGAAAACTTACAGTGGAGTTTCTAATGAAGATCAAGTGTGGACCACCTTATCCCACACTTGCCCTGTTTCAATACAACCCTTTTAAAATTGGAATTAGAAATTGCAAGTTATAATGGTCCTCACTACAAGATTCAATCCACAAAAAGGAAAAAGTCCTATTTTAGGAAAGCAAGGAAATTCTATTTATTTGATGAAGCTCCACTTGCCAGTTTTCTCTACTTTCCAATTTCATGAAAAAGAAAATAGTAATAAGTAGCAAATTCAAAAAATGGGATGATTATGCATGAAAAAATTGAAAAATGCACCTAAAAATTCTTAAAATGCTATAACAATGAAATTTCTAAAAAAAAATTATTTTTGTTCAAAATTTTTGGAATGTTTTATTTTTTATTTTTTTGAATTAAATTTTATGAAAACTCCATTGTTGATCCCTAGCAATGGTTCCAAAAACTTGTTGATGACCGCAACTGCACAAGCTATTGTAGTGTAATGTATTCAAGTACGGTCGATCCCATAGGGAGTCGCCTTAGTAACATGGAGATTAAATAAAATTTAACTATTCAAAAATTAAAAATAAGTGATAGAAATTAAATGGAAGTGCAATTAGAATTCAAACATATTTAATTAATGAAATTACATAGGTCCAACTTAAAAGGACAGAACTTTAACAAAAATACAAGAAAAATCTACTCCTTTAGCTTGAGTGCATCATTTTCTTCAGATCTAATATCTTCAATCTTGATCAGCCTTCACTAATATCTTTTCAGTGATTCTGATTAATTATCCAAAAGATGGATTAAGCAGATTCTCCAAAATTTCAAAGATCTGGTATAGATAAGGATTTTGGATTTTAAAGGCTTATATCTAATTTCAGAATCTTAGATTGAAGATTGGGAATGATAAACAAGATATAAGATGTCCTAAAACAAGATCAAAAAGTTGATTGAAAATCAAATGTGAAACAAATGAGAAATTGAACAAATCCTGTTTCTTAAAGCAGAATAGTTGATTCGGTTAAACTTTATTTAAGATAGGGATTGATAAAATAGCTCTTGGACTAATCATGGAATAACATAGAACATAGATAAGCAAAATAGAAATAAAATAGAACATGAATAAGAACAGTAACAAGATGAAAATGTAATTGAAATTATTATGCTATGGGCAAAATTAGAATTTTCATCCAAAGCTCCTTCTTTTTCCCTTAAAATAGAAAAACTTGATGAAATAGAGGAAGATGACGCATGCCTTGGCTTCAGGTTGGAGCAGCGCTGTGTTGGAGAGGAATAAGGAGAGAAGGGAACAAAGAGCGGGTGTTGCTGATGACAAAGAATGGTTTGGAGAGGGAGACAAAGAATATAGAAGATAGAGATGATGGCGTCGGGTGGTGGAAGCATGGATAGTAGAGAGTGAAACAGGGTATTGGCCTCAAGCATCAGGTTTTAGCTAGGGCACTAGTGCAGTGATGCCGTGATGCGGGAGGGGAATCATAAATGTTGGGGCAAGCAAAGAGACAGAGAAGAGGGAAGAGGGGCAGTGTGCGATCGTGGTATGGTCAGTGCGTTGATGAAAGAGAGAGGTTGATAGAGGAGATAAAGGGAAGTATTGAGACGACCCGGGTTTTTGAAAACATGATTTGTAAAGTATTTTGAAAGGCAGGGCCCTTAAGAGTGTAAAATTTTTTCGCAAAACAAAGCAGCGGAAATTCTTTTCTTTAGAACTTGTTTTGAAAACCCAAGTCACCACTTCATACATAACATAAGTACAATTTGTGTACAAAATAAAATTCCATTGAAGGAATATACTTTTATTAAACTCAGATCCATCCAGGTGGTTCCGCAGTCTGACCAAATCTAGTACAATACTTGTCCAAATTACATAATCCAAAACTCAAGCTCACCATACAATAAAACTCTCAACAAATAAAAATACATGTCTTCAAGGGTATACCTTGAAGATTATTCTCTTCAAGTCTTCTATAGTCTTGACTCCTAAGTCTCCTTCCTGGATCGAGATATTGCAACAAGTACAATATCTCAAGCAACTCTTGGTAGGGGATTCAAGAAACATAATAATTGACAATGTAATTCCAATCCTTCATAATCTGTTATCCTCAAACATACTCTTTATTTTGTAAAGTTATGTATATCTATATACATACATACCCTTCATGGGTAAACCAATTAAATTTGTGAAAATAGTGAAATATCATTCCCAACTAAGCTTTGATCAATTCTCTTTATGTTGAGAATTTAGTATTACAGTAATCTCATACTGGAATTTCCCTTCATGGGAAACATTGGTAATATACAATTACCTAGCATTTCATTATGCTATAACATAAGGCATTTCACTATACTGTTCCCATATACATCATAGTGCAAAATAATCGAGAAAGGTTGCTATCTTTGCCGGTCGATCCGTACTTAGCGCGCTCGGATAACGCCTGTTCACCACGATGCCACGGTGGAAAATATTATGTCCTTTGCCGGGTATGGGGGGCAAGACTTTCACGGTGGTGGCCTTCCCATAATTGCCACCACCGGACTTTTTAGCCTCTCATTGGGCAAGGTATCATCATATCATCAAATTTCGAGGAAGCGGGTGGCCAAACCCTCATAACTCCTCTAGCTTGAATAGCATCCCCTAGGCTCATGCCTATTAAAACAAACTCACAAGCCTCCAAGCTTGTATGTAAAATAGATTTCATATATATATCGGACCATATGTACATTGTTTACTTAGGGCTGAAATATTTTCTAGTTCCTATTCACTTATAGTTTAGTCCTTAACCATCTTATAGGTGTTTGGTTGGATCATAAGGTTTTCAAGAGATTTACTACAAGTATTATCATTACTCTTGTCAACATAAGATCATGAGTACAATCATGAATATCTCA
This sequence comes from Warburgia ugandensis, assembly GCA_035236585.1. Lineage (NCBI taxonomy): Eukaryota > Viridiplantae > Streptophyta > Magnoliopsida > Canellales > Canellaceae > Warburgia > Warburgia ugandensis. Next base: position 54,237,743 of record CP141128.1, on the reverse strand, counting down.
TGTAAATGCATTAATCAAATCCTCCTACCTTTAAGGATTGATCTCTTTTCCCCAATCTTCCATGATCTTGACCGATGTATGTAATCTGTACATCCATACATATTGTCAATATATAAATTATGAACAATCCTATTGATCACTAGATCGATGTTTAGAATGATCTTTAGATCATTCATATCTAAGTATTTTTCTATCTCTAAGTCTTTGTATGTTCATCTCCTTGATCTTGATCTTTCATAGATCCTTTGATTGACAATCTACTCATGTTGATAAAGATCAAGGTCCTAGATCTTCTATCATCTAGTTCTTCTTTGATCTAAGTTCAGTTCTTGGATCATCCCTATGGAGGATGATCTTGGTTTCTTCCTTGAATCACCTTTGATCAAGGGTTTGGATTATCTAATCTAATGAACTATAATAAGTATACTACTAAACATTCATACTAAGTACAATATAGTGTTCTTATTCTTATTGTTCTTGATCATCCAAGATCTAATGGATCTTGTTTGATCATCCTTATCTTACTTACTGTTTTATTAGGGTTAGGTAATTTACTAACCTTTTATGCTCTTATGATTATTATTCAACCGGTTAATGTGCATGGTTGAAGGTAGCTTATTCAAGCCTAAATCTAGCTCCTCTTATTTCCAATTGGCTAAGACTTACTTAGTTGAATGGGTGAACACAAAGTGGTTACTTCAATCCTCATGTAAGGAGGCGTTTAGACCTCACAAACGTCACCGAGGAAAGGTAGGGGAAGAAGCGAGGCTCTATTAGATAACCCCTTTAACCACTATGTTCATCATTCACTAGAATGACCATAGCTCAACCTTTCATAAGGTTCCTATAAGCATGTTTACTCTAAGTACTCTTTCTAATGGATTTTAATTAAGTCCATGAATATTTATAATGTCATTCATGGGGTTTATTATTCTTTCCTAATTTGGGCCAAGGATTTGATAATCCTTATATTGTCCTACTAACTATAGCCCTTACTAATTAAGTCCAAGGTACTCCATTCTTATTTGTGTCATGAAACTCTTCTTTCTCATTTAGAATACATTTTTGATGTTTTATGCTCTTTTACCACATAACAAGTAAATCTACTACTAACATTCAACTATAAATGAATTATAAATTTAAAGCATAAAACTACTTAATTTAACATTCAATGAAAATGAGGCAAAGGTACTTAAATTAACTCTAGCACCTTATGATAAGAATGAACACATAAACTCTAAATGTTATACTAGCATGCTTTATAAACGTAATAACATAAAATGAAACTAATTAGATTTACATTTTTAGAAACCTTTCATATGATCCAACCATTTGATCTTAGATCTTTGCCTTTGATTAAGGACTTTAGTTATATTTAGAGAATTTTCTCTATTAAGGTCAAAAGATCACATTGATCTATTTTTATCATAATCCATCCCTGATTTCCTTGGATTTCATCATATAAACGAGTTATTCTTTCCATCCCAAGGATCGATCACACTTGATCTCATTGATCAAGTGGGTCCCTTTGTATTTTTTTGGGTTTTCAATCATAAAGGGTAGATCCCTTAATATATCTCATATATATCCAATTTAAACATAGATATAACTTTATTTCAGTATTAGATCATTATTAAAACATGTTTAAGATCGATCATCTCGAATCTTGAAAATCAATGTAATTGGAAACTTAATTCTTAAATACAGAAATTTTTTATTGAATAACATGTCATTTTTATTATTCCATAAGAAAATAGAGGTTTTAAGATTTCCATAGCTTCTTTAGATCTCAATTTGGAGTTCGGATGACTCTGAAATTGATCTGAAGTTCCACGGTCCTTCTCAGGGCCTAGATTTGATCTGGGCCCAAGGAAAGACGGCCCGGATAGTCGGGCGGAACGACGGGCGGAACGAACCGGCGGAACGAACCGAGGGCGTCGTCGGGCGCGTCGGGGACGAAATACGACGCGCGCTGCGGACGTCCACGAGGCAGCGGACGGGACGAGCGGAACGCCGTCGTCCGCGCGCGCGCAAGCCGGGCTGTCGGCGGCGCGTCAGCTCGTCCTTTGGACGGACGCGCCTTCCGTGCGCTTGAGACGAGACGCTCCACGCGTATCGCACGCGCCGTTCCGACGGTGCGTCACGTGGGCGTCGTCGATCCGGGAGATCGGACGGTCCATTCTGGGCCGTCCAATCAATCCTCTTGCAATTGAGGGCCCAAAAGGTCTCGATTTTGATGAAACTTCTACCCTAGGGTTTTGGACCCTACGGATCGATTGGTGCAGTCAGGATTTCTCATCGAGCACTCCATCATCCCTAATTAAGGGTTCTGTTGTTTACTTTATTTTTATCTTTTTATTATCAAAATTAATTACAGTAAAATAAAAATTACATAAAACATTACTAAAAATATAGGAAAAGGATTTCCACTTACTTGATTGAGGAGAAAACTTGATTTACATGCCCAATTAAAAAAAATACCTCGTTGATGACGATATAGCCTAAAATCCACCTTTCGCGTAAATACCGTTGTTTGGTAGCAGTTGGATCTTGAAATTTCTTTGGGGTTTTGTAGAATAGATGTGTTGGGATGTTTTGAATGGTGGAATTGATGAAATTAGATCTAGGAAACGAGTGCCTAATTGAATTTAGGTCTCTTGTTCTAAAAAAAAAAAAAACAAATTGGAAAAAGATTTAGCTCTTGGAAATTTTGGGGTTTTGGGAGGGATCCTAGATCTAATTTTTCAAGGGGATTGAAGATAATTTCGTGGGGATTGTATGAGGATTTTTGGGGTTGTATTTATAGGCATTTTGGGTCTTTTTTCATGATTATAATATGTATTTTTTTAATATAAAATGGCATGAAAGTCTTTAATGCTCCCATACCTAACCCATGACTAGCTGATCTTTGTTGACCCATGTTTCACATGGGCTGCTGATCAAAGTGGTTGTTGGGGACGTGGTGGTCCCCATGGGGGCCCCATGGGGGCCCCCCATGGTGTAAAAAGTCCGTTTTGCCCTTTATGCATAAAACTTTGGGTTTTATTCCCATGATCTCGGATTTGAGTGTACTTAGTGGCGTTGGATTCGTATTTCTCAGTACATTCTAAATTTTGATGTTTCATATTTTGATTTTTGGAATATTTTGATTTTTGGGTAAAATTACTATTTTACCCTTTTTGTCCAAAAAATGAAAAACTTAAGGATTTCTCATCCGAATTCGAAATTTGTCGTGCTTACAGTCATTTTGAAGGGTTTGCTAAGTTTAATTTCAATTTTACATGTCTTATGATTTGATTATACTTTTATAAAAAGTATATTTTAAATAACCCTAATATTTCAGCCCGAAATATCTAAAACTCAAACTTTATTGATTTTTCTCAATCAATTTACAAAAAAATGGGGGTTATTACAAGTATGGTGGATCAAGGAAGAGGGAAGAGGAGAGGAGAAGATATGGGAGTGTGATCAATTGTCTATTCTAAGGTGGTGAAACAGACAGAAGAAAAACTACTAGCATTGGTAAACATAGACAAAGATAGATGGGGACGTAGTGGTGTAGTCTGTAGGCTACTGTGGCTGCTTGCCTTGGTGGCGATGAAATAGAGAGACTCGGTCCAGTTTGCTCAGGTCTGTGCAGTGAACTGGGATAGTGGAAGAGTTCGGGAGAGAAGATGAGCTAGCTAATGCTTGAGAGAGAAAGGAGATATGGATGATGAGGAAAACAATAAAAAGGCAGAAAAACAAAAGAAGATGATGATCAAAAGAAATAGAAAGCATAGGATAAAAATAGTGAAAAAATATCCTCCGAGTCTAGTAGTGCCCTCCTCCTTTTAAAGCCTTGATGCCTTTCTAAGTTTGTTCTCCCTAGCTTTCCTTACACTTTCCTTATGGTGAAGAGTTAGTTTACCATTAGAAAACTTCTACCCCCTTTAATTATGCAACTTTTCATTCCAAAGTTGTTCTCTTATTTAGGAAATCTTATCCATGATGTCCTTTCCTCTAATTAGAACTCATTTTCTTTTAGGAAACCATCCCATCTTGTTTTTGTGAGTGATCTGGTTCATTCAATGCCCTTTTTGATAATCTACACCATTGATTTTTTATTTGACACTAATCAACACAATTTGCGCCATCTAATATCCAACCCAATTGATCTGCACCATAGAACTAGCCATCTAAACCATGATCTGTTTGATCTACAAAATATAATACTAGATTAAAGTCATCTAAACTATACATTAAGCATCTACTTAGCTCGGATGATCATTTGACCATTAAATTTGATAAATTAATGGTCAGATGATCAATTTAAACTAAAATTTGTATTTTTCTAAAAATTACCAAATTAAATAGTTAGATGATCTAATTAAATACTAAACGAGGGGTATTTTGGCCAAAATTGAACACTTAACAATTACAGCTTAGATTCCTTGATATTTTAGCTTTAGAAACTTTTTCAATTGCTTTTAATTCATTGTAAGAATGTTTTAGGATTAGTTTAGGTCCATTTTGAAAAGTATTTGCATGGTAGATTCTTACATCTAGTGCTTTCTTAGCTTAGATCTAGCACTTTCCTAATGTAGAAACCGTGTTTGACTTCCTACTTTTCATTTCTTATTTTCTTGTAAAAGTTTAAAAACTTCATAAATAGTAGTCCATTAGATTTAGAAAACATCCTTAGTTTAAAAGAGCCATGCATATCATTGAAGAATTAATCATCTTAGTTTCATGTTGTGTAAGCATTCTACTTTCTATTTAAAAACATACATGCACACATGGATCCTTCCATGCTAGATTTAGATGCATCTCACATTATTTCCTATTCTATTCTCACTTTCCTTTATTCACACACTCTTTCCATGTTTCCTTATCTTTTACTTTCTAATTTCATCCACTTCCTAATTCCATACACCTTCTAATTCCATGTTTTACACACCCACTTCTTCGTTGTAGATTTCATGCATAAGTCATGTATCAATCCTCTTTCTCTCTATATAGTTTCTTTTTGTGTATTTGGATTAAGAAAAATGAAAGGATTATTAGAAATAAGGAAACTTCCTAATAGACCCATATTTGATGATTCTATACTCCTTTCCTCCATTGGAGTAGCATACCATTTGGCTTTTATCTTTGCACTATCATCAATATATAATGTATTCCACATATCCCCCCGCATATTCTTGATCAAGATCCTAATTAGTTGCAACCTGATCTAACATTTGAGGAGAAACAAGTGAATTTCCTAGATAGGAAAGGGAAGGTACTGAGGAATAAGACCATGCCATTAGTTAAGATATTATGGCAACACCATTTCATGGAAGAAGCTATATGGGAAAGTAGAAGCATATGTGAGAAAGAAGTATCAAAAGTTATTCACTGAACTAAAATGAAATATTGAGAAAGTAAGGGTGATCTAGAAGAGACTTCTTGTAGCATAGTAGGTAGAAGAGGTATGTGGATGTATGACCAAGGAAATTGGAGCTTGAAGTTGGAGATCATGTATTTTTATGAGTGTCACCACCAACGGTAAGAAAACCCCAAATTTTCTAGAATTATTGGAATGTTTACAAAAATAGAGGTGGAATATTATATTTAATATAATATTATTTTTTTAGAAAAAGAATCAGGTCTTGAAACATAGATATTTAGAATCATTCATCAAAAACTGGTCAAAATGATTGTAAGCATACTGAAATCTGGGCTTGGGTGAAAAATTCTTATTTTTCATAATTTTTGTGAATTTATATTTACCCATATAGGTAAAATCGTCATTTCACTTTTGTGTGTGGTCCACAAAAGTTAGGTGAGTGGGGGAACAACTAGCACAAGGAATATCAATGATGAAGAATAAACATGTGAGGAATCTCTTTTGAATTTAATAAGAAAAGTGAAAATTTTATTAAAAATAAAAATATTTTAAATTTTAATTAAAATAAGCCTATAAATACCTCCCCTAACAATCCCATGAAATTGCACCAAAATTCTCTTCCCCCCTCTCTCTCTCTCTCTGTGACGACTCAGGTTTTCCCATGCATTTTTAAATGCAATATCTAATTCCTAAGGCGGGATGCATCCCTATTTGAAAACCACTTTTATAAAAACAATGCAATGCAGCAAAAAATCTTTAGTTTTAAACTCATTTTGAAAACCCCGAGTGTCATTTGCTTTCACAACAACCAAAGTAGTTTTTGAAAAACTTCAGAAATCATAAATGTTTTTCCAAGTCTATCCAGTCATAGCTCATAGCCCAACTACAAATAAATACATATAGATGTCCAAAGGGTAGAGTGTTTACTTACATATATAATTGTCTCTTTTTGATTTACTTGCTCGTAACACTAACATCTCCTGAGGCGTCTTCTATCATGGAGCTGTCCTAAAAAATGATATATTTGGTTGTCTTCTGTCATGGGCGTATCTTGTCCTTAAGTGCTTACTTGTGTCTGAAAAATGTTAAGGATTGGGGGAGTATATACTATACTCAGTGGGAGTCTATCACTACTAGTTTTACAATGCATACCATGTTTAAAATCATATGCTCTTTAAAACATGTGCATGTTTGAATACTCATGTTCAATATTGATATTAAAAACCATTGTCAAAAGAGAATACTGACAACTTAAAGAATCGCACAATCCAAGCCGAAAGTATCATATATATCATGAACATAATGATATGCATAAGATGCTCAACTGAATCCAACTCATGGATAAATGGTATGGTCGACCATCCTCATGTCATGCCATATGCAATGCAAGTAAATCCTCAAAAACATAGGGAACACTATGCCCACGACCTCCTTGCCGTGTGGTCCTTGGGTACCTGGGGACACGCAGTCATAGCCTCCACGGGGCATATGACACTTATTCGTCGTAAATCATGCAATTTATGCAATCGGTTGCGAAACATGCATGCAATGCATAAAATCTACTCATGCTAGTCTCGCATTCAAAGTCATAACCCTGCCTAGAAGCCTGCCAACCTGGAAACCTGCCAGCTCTCTCTGGCCCACCCTCATCGGCCAAGGCTACACTTATCATGCAGACAAGAATCCTTTTTCAAAACATGTCTATGCATAATGTATTTGTTATATGCATGCTGAATTCATTTATAAAATTAAGTCATGCTAAACAGTCATATAACTTATACTTAAAACATGCATTCTCAAACAATCATGGGCTCTTTTTAAAAGTCTAGTAGTGATAGAGCACCTACCTCAAAGTTTCCTGGAGTCGCATCCTTCATTACTCAACCCGACCCTGGGTCTCATTTATAAAATCCTGGATATGAATGGATAACAAGGAGTACTTATCAATTTTGATATATTTAGAAATTAGATCACTAGATCTGCCTTTTAGGGTCCTAGGTCCTTGCCTAATTAAGTGTCAAGCTAGATCCTATGATATGGATCTATTATTCAATGGTTATACTCTATAAATTGTACTATGATCCTAATTTTATAATCTTATTAGGTCAACGCTCATGGTTTCCAAGACGTGTGTGCGCCCTGGTCGAACCAGGACCCATGCTTGCACGTCATGCGTGCCCCAAAGGCCGTGCTAGGGACAGCGTTTGCACGCGCACATGCATGCTTAAGTGCTGCGCTATGATGTGCGTCTTGGATGGCATCGTGCGGATGCATCTTTGGTGTAGCATGGCGCATCTCAGCTCCCAAGGCACCCCGTGCATCCCGGTCGAGCCAGGACCCGTGCCCCACTTCACGCACACCCGAAGGCCACACCAGGGACCGTGCCCCGGGCATGCGTTGCGCACCACGCCCCTGGGATGCATTGCCTTGGACGGGTTCCCACCCGTCTGGTTCCGTCCTCAGAGGGCGGTGTTTTCTGGTCGGAAAACCTCCCAGATCCGGTCTGAATATAGGAAGCAATGAAGGGGAGATAGAGAGGGAGATGGGAGCTTACCTGGGTAGTTGGAGATGCCCTCATCTGGGTGGTGTGGTTCCCTCTTTCCCGTCTGAAAACCTAGATCGCTGGATACTCGAAGATGGGTGAAAACCCACCATCTTGGTGCGATGAGAGGAAGAAGGGGGGGGGGGGTGGAGAGATGGGAAGGATGGCCAGCCCGAAGGGATGACCTGGGCCGGTGCCAAAAATGGCAGGGAAGCCTAGGGAGGGGTTTTTCAATTTTTGCCAGAAACCACAGCCTCAAATGGGCGAAAAAATCTTGATTCGAAAAGGAGGGAATAGGGGCTTTTTATAGCCTTACTATGGCGGTGCTGCCAATGGCGGTGGTGGAAACCTCTGAAAACTGGGGTTTCTAGAGAAATCGAGAGAAAGAAGATAGGGGGTACCGTTATCAAAACGGTCTCCTGCATTTTCGTTCTTTTTCGTTTTTAAGTAAAATTTACAGAATTGCCCCTAATCTTTAAACGGCCGTAACTTCTTCATACGAACTCCGTTTTTGGCTTTCTTTGAGGCCTTGGATTCCATTTTTTGAGTAGAATCTAATGGTAACAATTTTCTTATAAATTCCTTTGTTTAGTATTTTAAATAAAGTAAAACATTTAACATGGTTCATTTCCTATAAAATGTCCAATTCATTTGTGTTAACTAGATGCAAAATAGTGTAAATTGCTCGGGGCATTACATTATTACCCCCTTAAAAGAATTTCGTCCTTGAAATTCCACAAATTCTTACCTTCAAGTCAGCTATCTTCTTTTGATCCAACCCTATATGTCTGTTTGTTAATTCCTAAAGTTAGTATGTAGAGGAATTGTGTCCTTAAAACCCTTTCACATTATCATGCAACCGATCCTAGGCACGTTCTCACTTTACCATCTTTATAATTCCTTCCTCAAGGACACACACACATATATATATCATCAATATATCTTATCTGTTTACTTTAAGTATATAAGGGCCGCTTTTGCTGCATACTCTGATACATACTCCTATACATGTCAGTTTAACAATACTGTTTTCTAACTATAGTTCGTATCGCTACCCCTCCTTAGATGCTCATATTCCTCTGATCATGTATAGGATAGTCTCCTTAGATGACCATACTCTCCTACTTGTATATAACTTACTTCATACTTCTTTGAGATCATATGATCTTATTCCGCCTATCTCATTTTGAATAGCATAGGATAATCCCTTTTTCCTCTTGTCTTCCATCTAGTGATATGCATGTCATTAGTAAGACTCTTAAGAAGTGACATTCTTTTTATTGTGTTTAACTTGTATCTTAATTTCTTTGCTTCATGTTTTCCCCCAAGATATCTCAACACCTAATATGGTACTATGTGTCATCCGATTATATCAATGATAAAAGCCAAGTCCTTGATTAACTTCGAATTTCAACTATTCGTCGCTCTTCTACTGTAACTGGGGTCCTCAATCAATATTATATTCAAAATAACATCCTTCATCACTAATACGATCTCATATTACGATTAGGATATCCGAACTGTATGTCAAGTTTCATAGAAGCTGAAGTCATCAAATGCTTTTCTCCCTGAAGCGTTTATGTAAACTCATGTCAAATGTTTTATGGTTAATTCATCATCATGGGTCAAATGTTCTCGTCTAGAGGCCTATCTCACTATTCACATCAATTTGTCATTAGGATTTCCAACAATGTTCCCATTTTTGCAAAAAGTCTTTTATTCATAACTGAGTACCTTTACTAGGTCATGGTTGAATCCTTTGTCATTATCCTCTTTGTCCTTTCTTTGTTTGATGGTTTTCTTCGTAATCTTTTAGTCCAAAAGTTCTATACTCAATCCAGTAGGGTTAGTCCTTAGGAAATTCCTTCAATTGATTTTTCGTAGTTGGTATATGCACATAACAACTAACTTTTTGTCTAAAGGCAACGTAACATCAAATCTCACCTTATAATGTCCTGGCCACCTCGACTTTTCTCCTTCTATTCTCTATATCAATATGTTGTTCAATCTTTTATTACTGCATTATCGTCAACCATTCAGTCTTAATTGTCAGGGGGTATCGTCATCATAAGTAGTGGTTTTCAAGTGTTCCCTCATACTTAGCTTATAACAATAATTCTCCTTCAATAGCGATTATATCTAATTGTATTGAAGTTGTTAACTCAACAAGTTTAACAACACTCAAGTAAGCATAAAACATTTTCTTAGACATAGAAAGACTTTATTTGATTGCCTATTGATCTCTTTCCAGATATATCTATGTCAAAGCTTAAGGGTCTCTAAAGTGATCGATACTTATTTGCCTTTCTTTTCAATCCAAGTCAGTAGTATTTTTCAGACCCACAGTGATTTCTATGGTTTGTCGTGGTATCTATTCAGGTTTGGAAAAATTTGTCTCATTGGTGGAGATCGCTCCTTATTTTTGCATCTGTCTTAGTCGTTACTGTATTCATTGTACTCGTAGCTCCTCCATGATGTGGCCTAATCAACTGACCTCATACCCTCAAATGACTTAGTCTAACAAGTACTTCCTTCAGGGAAAACTCATGTCATACTTGTAATATTCCTCCAAGTTTATAACTTCGACTACTGTCTAATAGATACTAACGAAATGATTAAATATGGTGGGATACCTTAATTTAGTCAACAGTACTCTAAAGGTAATGACTAAATAATGGTCTTAAGATATTTGCTCTTCCAATCTATGATAGCAAGACCTCAATTTGATCCTTGATGGTACCCTACTTGCTGAAGAAAGACAAATGGACAAGTTACTGTCCTGGCTTAATTCCTTTTTCAATATACTTTATTTACTCATGTAGTGGCAAGGTAGGATATCACTAAATTTTCCTTTTTATGGACTATATCCATTGGTGTTCCTCATAAGCTAATGGATCCGAGAAGATTCTAATTGCAATAATTGATATAAGCATCAAACCATTTGTAGAATTTAATTTCTAGTTGGTCACCATTCTTCTTCAAAAATTTCTTGCATAATCTCCTAAAATTCAATACTCTACTCAAAGTCTTAAACCCCATATGCTTTCTCTCTTTTATACTCTTTTACAATAGAATCACCCACTCAAGTAGTATTATTCGTTCGCATTTGTTTGGTTTACCTTGCTATAGGATTCAAGATGAAGGAATTGTATGTATCTCCATAAAGTCATGATCTTCTTTCTTTTGAATATTCAATATTCATCGAATACTTATAGTTATATCTCTATCTCTTTCTCTCTTTTCTTCAAAATCCTCATTTTTGTCTACCTAGATCAATGCTTTTATTTGAGTGGTTGCATATACTTGATCTATGCGTCAGTCAAGAGAAACTTAATTGCCTATAGCCTCAATAAAATTCATACAATGATATTGACATTTTGATCATGCTATACTTCTCTTATAAGTTCATGTTAGGATCAATCTATCATCACAGATCTATCATCCCTAATATTATCGTCAAAATATTTTGGTAACTCTGTCGAATATAGTTCCTTATCATATTCTTGTTATATTCCTCTTAATCATACAATATATCACTTGTACACATCTTCTGATTTTCTCCATAATACTCAAGTAGTTGTTATTCGATATCTCTTCACTCTTCATAAGACTCCAATTAAGGTATCCAAAATTGAGCTAAGTCTTTCAAGATCCATACCTTTGTGATCTAGTACGAGTCATAGTTATTTCCTAATATCATCTTGCATTCTCATCCCTCTTAGATTATCATCAAAATCTTCTCAAAGTCCATCTTTTCCATCCCTTATCATATTCATATTCTGATATTCTTTAGAAAGGTAAGGTAGCCATCTGGTTCTTCGATTTTCTCACCTTTGGTGAGATTACTCTATTACAGGTCAGAACTATCTATTAACAAATTCACTAACATCTTCATTCATCATTCTCATAATAATCTAATTTATATATGAGTTTCCTTATTTGCACCACTGCACAACAATCCTTATTGATAAGATTTAAGCCATCTAATATCTAAGTATTTGCTGGACCGATCTCCTTTTTCACCTATTTGTTTATGGTGAAATGCCTTGAGCATTAATATGCTAGTCATCTCTACTATTTCTATTTCTACTACTTCTTAATTTTCTCGATTGTCTATGACCCTTGGACATGCTGTAAAAGGATAAAACCTGGGCTCTGATACCAACTGTGATGACCTGGGTTTTTCAATGCATTTTTAAATGCAATATCTAATTCCTAAGGCGGGATGCATCCCTATTTGAAAGCCATTTTTATAAAAACAATGCAATGCAGTGGAAAATCTTTCGCATTGGTTTAAACTCATTTTGAAAACCCCGAGTGTCATTTGCTTTCACAACAACCAAAGTAGTTTTTGAAAAACATCAGAAATCATAAATGTTTTCCTAGGTCTATCCCGTCACAACTGACTGCCTAACTATAAATAAATACATATACATGTCTAAAGGGTAGAGTGTTTACTTACATGTATAATTGTCTCTTTTTCATTTATTTGCTTGTAGCACTGACATCTCCAGAGGCGTCTTCTACTCGTGAATGGAGCTGTCCTGAAAAATGATATATTTGGGTGTCTTCTGTCACGGGCGTATCCTGTCCTTAAGTGCTTACTTGTGTTTGAAAAATGTTAAGGATTGGGTGAGTATATACTATACTAGTAGGAGTCTATCACTACTAGTTTTACAATGCATGTCATGTTTAAAATCATATGCTCTTTAAAACATGTGCATGTTTGAACACTCATGTTCAATATCGATATTAAAAACCATTGTCGAAATAGAATACTTACGACTTAAAGAATCGCATAAGCCAAGTCAAAAGTATCATATATATCATAAATATAATGATATGCATAAGATGCTGAACTGAATCCAACTCATGGATATGTGGTATGGTCGACCATCCTCATGTCATGCCATATGCAATGCAAGTAAATCCTGAAAAACATAGGGAACACTATGCCCACGACCTCCTTGCCGTATGGTCCCCATGTACCTGGGGACACGCAGTCATAGCCTCCACGGTGCATATGACACTTATTCGTCGTAAATCATGCACTTTATGCAATCGATTGCAAAACATGCAAGCAATGCATAAAATCTGCTCATGCTAGTCTCGCATTCAAAGTCATAATGTAATGCCCGAGCAATTTACACTATTTTTAATAAAAATTGAACATTCTATAGGAAATAAACTGAGTTAAATGTTTTACTTTATTTAAAATAGTAAATGAAGAAATTTGTGAGCGAACTTAGATTCTACTCAAAAAATGGAATCCAACGCCTCAAAAATTACTCAAAACGGAGTTCGTATAAAGAAGTTACAGCCATTTAAACATAGGGGTATTTCTGAAAATTAAACAGAAAAACGAATAAAGACGAAAAACGCAGGGGGCCGTTTTGATAATGGCACTCCTTGTCGTCTTCAGCCTTTAGACCCCTCCAAAAACCTGTTTTCCCGATTTCTCTAGAATACACCAAGGGAAATGGCAGCACCGCCATTAAGGGGCACCGCCTTCTCCCCTCTATAAAAACCCCATCTTCCCCCTCTTCAAAATCACATTTTTTCCAGCCGTTTGAATCTGGGGTCTCATGCAAAATCGGAAACCCGTCTCAACCCATCTCCCTGCATTTTTTTTGCAACGGCCAGGCCCTAGTCAGGCCGGCCATTCCGTTCCTGTCTCCCCATTTCCCCTCTCTTCTCTGTTCCGATCTGGGCATTGGGGTTTTTCCCCTTCTTCATGATTTTCGGCGAGCAGGAGCTTCAAGGTGAAGAATAGGAGCACCCATCAACGATGGGTACTCTCCCAGACAACCCAGGTAAGCCCTCCACCCCTTCCTATTTGGTTTTGCTTCTTCCCTGCCCAGATCCACGCCGGATCTGGGTGTTTTTCGGCTGCAGAGATGCTGTGGAAACCAGAGAAGACAGGTTTCCTCTGAAATACATCCAAAACCAGTTGTCACGGGACGCACCTCGTGACGCGTCGCATGGGGGCCAGCATCTCGTGCACGCAAGTGTGCGGCAGGCTTTTGACTCGTCCAAGATGCGTGGGGTATCCTGGGCACTAAGACACGGTCCGCCTACGTCGAAGACGCATTTGCAGGACATTGACTCGGACGCGTGCTGAAGCGCTACTTGGGCATGCATGTGCGCATGCGTACACTGTCCCAAGTGCGGCCTTTAGGTACGTGCGCGACATAGGACACGGGTCTCGGCTTGACCAAGGTGCACGGGGTGCCCTGGGAGCTGAGACGTGCCATGCTACAAGGTGCGTCCATGTGATGATACGCGTCATAGCGCGTCACTTGAGCATGCATGTGTGCGTGCGAAACGCGGTCCCTGGCACGGCCTTTGGGTGCGCACGCACGTAAGGCGGTCACGGTTCAACCAGGATACATAGGTGTCCTGGGAATTGGGGCATGCAGGCCTAATGAGACTTTAAAATTAGGATTAGAGGATAAATTACAGAGTTTAACTATGGGAAAGTAGATCCACACCTTAGGATCTAGCTTGACGAAGGAATTAGGCAAGGACCATGGACCCAATAGGCAGATCTAGCGATCTAATGTCTAAATAGAATGAAATTAATAAGGACTTCTTGTATCCATTCATACCTAGGAGTTTATAAATGAGACCCAGAGACGGGTTAAAGTGATAAAGGACGCGACTCTAGGAGACTTTGAGGTAGGTGCTCTATCGCTACTAGACTTTTTAAAAGAGCCATGATTGTTTTGAGAATGCATGTTTTAAGTATTAGAATATGACTTGTTTAGCATAACTTAATTCACCGTACATATGATAAATGCTTTATGCATAGATATGTTTTGCAAATAATTACATATACATTATGCATAGATATGTTTTGCTAACAAATGCATATATTGTATGATTGAGTTTTTGAAAGATTGCATTTCCTTGAGGGTTACCAAAAGACGCTGGAGTACCCAAAAGACGCTGAGTAGGCAGTTGTGAGGGACCCAAAGAGGACAGGTTTTGAAAAGAGGTTTTCACTTGTTTGATCCAATATGATTTGGGTTGATAAGCTCGTGGGCGTTATGCCGAGAGGTTTGGGTTGGCCTCCAGCCTCTACCACTATTAGGCGGATGGGTACCACGTCCAAAAAGGGCAACGTCCCTACGTCGACTGCATGTGGTACAGGGGGCTACCACTAGTGTCACGGCACTGGGTCGACGTGTCATATGCCCCGGTGAGGCTATGACTGAGTGTCCTCAGGTACCCGGGGACCACACGGCAACGAGGTCGTAGGCATAGTTTGGACCCTATGGTTTGAGGATTTATTTGCATTGCATATGGTATGACATGAGGTTGGTCGACCATACCAGATATGCATGAGTTGGATTCAGTTGGAGCATATTATGCATATAATTATGTTTATGATATATATATGATACTGTCGACTTGGATTATGCGATTCTTTGGTTGTCAGTATTCCAATTTGACAATGGTTTTTAATATCGATATTGAACATGGTTGTTCGAACATGCACATGTTTTAAAGGTCATATGATTTTAAACATAGCATGCATTGCAAAACTAGTAGTGATAGACTCCTACTGAGTACAGTATATACTCACCCTATCCTTAACATTTTTCAGGATAGTTCCACTCACAAAAAGAAGACGGCTTAGGAGATATTAGTGCTACGAGCAAGTGAATAAACAAAGGAGACAAGTATACATGTGAGTAAACTCTCTACCCTTTGGACATGTATTTGTATTTATTTACAGTTGAATTTGTGTCTTTGTGGCTTGGATAGACCTGGGGAAAAACATTTATGATTTCTGAAGTTTTTCAAAAACTATTTTGGTTGTTGTGAAGGCAAATGACACTCGGGGTTTTCAAAAATGAGTTTAAAACTAATTTTATGATATGAATCTATTATTCAATGGTTATACTCTTCATAAATAAATAGGTGAAACACAGCCTGGTTTAACAAATAATTAGGCAGAGGATAGTGCAACCCTTATCCAAAATCTAGTCTAAGACGACTTAAGGATTAAGGATTGTTGTGTGGTGCAAATATGAAAACTCATATATGGATCATATTATGATGAGAGTGATGAATGAAGATATTAGTGGACTTGTTAGTAGATATTTCTGACCTGTAATAGATCAATTTGACCAAAGATAAGAAAATCGGAGAAACCTAGATGGCTATCTTACCATCATGAAAAATATCAGAATATGAGTACACTATCACAAGGATATGATATGAGTATGATAAGAGATATAAAAGATGGACTCTGAGAAGATTTTGATGATAATCTAAGAGGGATGAAAATGCAAGATAATATTAGGAAATAACTATGACTCTTACTAGATCACAAAGGTATGAATCCTAAAAGACTTAGCTCAATTTTGGATACCTTAATTGGAGTCCTATGAAGAGTGAAGTGCTATCAAATAATAACTACCTAAGTATTATGGAGAAAATCAGAAGATGTATACAAGTGACATATCATGTGATTAAGAGAAACCTAACACGAATATGATAGGGAAATGAATTCGACCTAGTTATCAAAAGATTTTTGACTATAATATTGGGGATGATAGATCTGTGATAATAGATTGATCCTAACATGAACTTGTAAGAAAAGTATAGCATGATCAAAACGTCAATGTCGTTATTAAGACATTGTATGAATTTTATTGAGGCTACAGGCAATTGAGGATTTCAATGATCTTAAGATAGTTTAGAATTTCTGAAAAGCATTCAGGTAGACCAAATGAGGATTTTTGAAGAAAAGAGAGAAAGAGATAGGGATGTAACTACCAGTATTCAATGAATATTGAATATTCAAAAGAAGAAGGTCATGACTATTGAAAGAACAGATCCATAGAAATCTTTCATCTTGAATCATCTGGGAAGATAAACCAATCAAATTCGAAGGAATAATAATAGTTGAGTTGGCGATGATGTTATTGTAAATGCATATAATAGAGAGAAAGCATATGGGGTTTAAGACTTTGAGTAGAGTATCAGGAGGTTATGCGACAAGAAATTTTCGAAGAGGAATGGTGACCAACTAGAAATTAAATGGTTTGATATCAATTATTACAATTAGATTCTTATCAGATCCATTAGCTTAAGGGAACAACAATGGATATAATCCATAAAAAGGAAAATTTAGTAATATCCCACCTTGCCAATAAAGTATATTGAAAAAGGAATTAAGCCGGGAACGATGACTTGTCCATTTAGCAAGTAAGGTACCATCAAGGATCAAATTGAGGCCTTGCTATCATAGATTGGAAGAGCAAAAATCTTAAGACCATTATTTAGTCATTACCTTTAGAGTACTATTGACTAAATAAAGGTATCCCGCCCTAATTAATCAAGTATGTTAGTAATTATGAGTTAGTAGTCGAAGTTATATACTCAGAGGGATATTATAAGTATTTAGACTTGAGTTTTCCTTGAAAGAAGTACTTGTTAAACTAAATCATTTGAGGGTATGAGGTCAGTTGATGAGGACAATTGCAACTCAGATAGGAGAAAAAATAAGAAGTGATCTAAACTAATATGAAAGATTTTCCAAACCTTAATGGCTACCATGACAAGGTGAAAAAATTACTACTGACTTGGATTGAAAAAAAAGGTAGATAAGTACTGATCAATTTGGAGACCCCTGAACTTATGACAAAGAGATATCTAGAAAGAGATCAACAAGTAATTGAATAAAGTATTTCTATATGTCTACAAAAATGTTCCATGCTTACCTGAGTACTTTTCAAAATTTGATGATTTAACAGCTTTAGCATAACTTGATGTAGTAGCTATTGAACGAGAACTGCTATTATAAGCTAAGTATGAGGAGGCACTTGAAGGATAAATTTTGAGGAATTGAGAAAATCACTACTTATGAGGATACCTCCTGATAATACAGACTGCATGGTTGACGATAAAGCCTTGATAAAAGATTGCACAATATATTGACATAGGGATGGAAGGAGAAAAGGTGAGATGGCTAGCACACTATAAGGTGAGATTTGATGTTACATTTCCTTTAGACAAATAGTTAGTGCATATGCCGAGTACGAAAAATCAATTGAAGGAATTTCCTAAGGACTAACCCTACTGGATTAAGTGTGGAAATTTTGGACTGAAAGGATACGAAGAAAACCATCAAGAAAAGAAAAGACAAAGAGGATGATGACCAAGGATTCAACCATGACCTAGTAAGGGTACTCAGTTATGAATAAGAGACTTTTTGCTTTCATAAATGGGAACATTATTGAAAATCCTAAGGACAAATTGATGTGAATAGTGAGATAGGCCTCTGGACGAGAACATTCAACCCATGATGATGAATCGGCTTGAGTTTGGATAAAATCTTCATAGAGGAAAGCGTTTAATGAATTCAATAATTATATAGAGTCAGGACATTTCACTTTTAGTATATGATAAGGTCCTCGATGGAAGATGCTACTAATTGGCGTTTATGATTTTATTTTGAATGAAACTTTGGTCGGGGAATAAAGTCACATATGGAAAATGACAGACAGTTGAAATTCAAAGTTAATCAAGGGTTTGGCTGTAGAGCACATGATACCATGTCAGTTATTGAAGTATCTTAGGGACAAATATGAAAGATAAGAAGCAAAGTTAGATACAATGGAAAGAAGGTAAATGTTTGAACTCTTACTAATGACATATAACCAACCATTAGAAGGAGATATGGATGATGAAGAGATCATTAGATGAAAGATAAAAAGAAAAAGGGATTATCCTATGATATTCAGAATAGGAGAAATAAGATCATATGATCTCAAAGAATGGAGTAATTTATACATGAATATAGAAGCATGATCCTACGAGGAGACTATCCTATACACGATGAGAAAAATATGGGCATCTAAGGATTTCGAGATAGATGAATTACAACTAGAAACCGCTATGGTTAAACTGGCACGTATAAGAGTGTGAATCAGAGTACGCAGCGAAAGCAGCCCTAATAGGTAAGGCCTTGTAGAAGGAACAATAAAAATGATACATTAAGGTTGAGCCTAGGTTTGATTCCTAAGAGGGAAATGCATTCGCAAGAAGTTATCTAAGAGACAAAATACCTTGAAAATGATAATTTATGGAATTTCGAGGATGAAATTCTGTTAAGGGGGTAATAATGTAGTGTTCGAGCAATTTACACTATTTTTAACGAAAATTGAACATTCTATAGGAAATAAACTGAGTTAAATGTTTCACTTTATTTAAAATAGTAAACGAAGGAATTTGTGAGGGAACTTAGTACCATTAGATTCTACTCGAAAAATGGAATCCAAAACGGAGTTCATATGAAGAAGTTACAGCCATTTAAAGATAGGGGTATTTCTGAAAATTAAACAGAAAAAACAAAAAAGGACGAAAAACGTAGGGGGCCATTTTGATAACGGCACCCCCTGTCATCTTCAACCTCTAAACCCCTCCAGATACTCATTTTTTTCGATTTCTCTAGAATATACTAGGGGAAATGGCGGCACCTCCATTGAGGGGCACCGCCTTCTCCCCTCTATAAAAACCCCATCTCCCCCTCTTCAAAATCCCCTTTTTTTCTAGCCGTTTGAGACTGGGGTTTCCGGCAAAAGCGAAAACTCATCTCAACCCATCTCCCTACATTTTTTCGACAACGGCCAAGCCCTAGTCAGGCCAACCATTCCGTTCCCATCTCCCCATTTCCCCTCTCTTCTCTGTTCCGATCTCGGCATTGGGGTTTTTCCCCTTCTTCACGATTTTCGGCGAGCAGGAGCTTCAAGGTGAAGAATAGGAGCACCCATCAGCGATGGGTACTCTCCCAGACCACCCAGGTAAGCCCCCCACCCCTTCCTATTTGGTCTTGCTTCTTCCCTGCCCAGATCCACGCTGGATCTGGGTGTTTTCCGGCTGCGGGTTTCCTCTGAAACAAGTTGTCCCGTGACGCACACGAGTGACGCGTCCTCTGGGGGCCAGCATCGCACGCACGCAAGCGTGCGGTAGGCTTTTGACTCGTCAAAGATGTACGGGGCATCCTGGGCACCAAGACGCAGCCCGCCTGCGTCGAAGACGCATTTGTAGGACGTTGACTAGGACACGTGTTGAAGCGCGCTACTTGGGCATGCATGTGCACGTGTGTACACTGTCCCAGGTGGGGCCTTCAGGTGCGTGTGCGACATAGGGCACGGGTCCTGGCTCGACTAGGGTGCACGGGGTGCTCTGGAAGGTGAGACGCGCCATGCTACAAGGTGCGTCTATGCTATGATGCACGTCATAGAGCGTCACTTGAGCATGCATGTGCGCGTCCGAAATGCGGTCCCTGGCACGGCCTTTAGGTGCGCACGCACGTAAGGCGGTCGCGGTTCACCTAGGATACACGGGTGTCCTGCGAACTGGGGCACGTGGGCCTAATGAGACTTTAAAGTTAGGATTAGAGGATAAATTACAGAGTTTAACTATGGGAAAGTAGATCCACACCATAGGATCTAGCCTGACAAATGAATAAGGCAAGGACCATGGACCCAATGGGCAGATCTAACAATCTAATGCCTAAATAGAATGAAATTAATAAGGACTTCTTGTATCCATTCATACCCAAGAGTTTATAAATGAGACCTAGGGACATGTTAAAGTGATAAAGGACGTGACTCCAGGAGACTTTGATGTAGGTGCTCTATTGCTACTAGACCTTTTAAAAGAGCCATGATTGTTTTGAGAATGCATGTTTTAAGTATAAGAATATGACTTGTTTAGCATAACTTAATTCACCATACATATGATAAATGCTTTATGCATAGAAATGTTTTGCAAATAATTGCATATACATTATGCATAGATATGTTTTGCAAACAAATGTATATATTGTATGATTGAGTTTTTGAAAGATTGCATTTCCTTGAGGGTTATCAAAAGATGCTGGCGTGCCCAAAAGATGCTGGGTAGGCAGTTGTGAGGGCTAGGCAATTGTGAGGGACCAAAGAGGATAGGTTTTGAAAAGAGGTTTTCGCTTGTTTGATCCGATATGATTTGGGCTGATAAGCTCGTGGGCGCTATGCCGAGAGGTTTGGGTTGGCCTCCAGCCTCTACCACTATTAGGTGGATGGGTACCATGCCCAAAAAGGGCAACGTCCCTATGTCGACTGCATGTGGTACAGGGGGCTACCACTGGTGTCACGGCATTGGGTTGACGTGTCATCTGCCCCGATGAGGCTATGATCGAGTGTCCTCAAGTACCCGGGGACCACACGGCGGCGAGGTCGTGGGCATAGTTTGGACCCTATGGTTTGAGGATTTATTTGCATTGCATATGGCATGACATGAGGTTGGTCGACCATACTAGATATCCATGAGTTGGATTCAGTTGAGCATATTATGCATATCATTATGTTTATAATATATATATATGATACTTTTGACTTGGATTATGCGATTCTTTAGTTGTCAGTATTCCGATTTGACAATGGTTTTTAATATCAATATTGAACATGGTTGTTCGAACATGCACATGTTTTAAAGAGCATATGATTTTAAACATAGCATGCATTGCAATACTAGTAGTGATAGACTCCTACTGAGTATAGTATATACTCACCTTATCCTTAACATTTTTCAGGATAGTTCAACTCACAAAAAGAAGACGTCTTAGGAGATATTAGTGCTACGAGCAAGTGAATAAACAAAGGAGACAAGTATACATGTGAGTAAACTCTCTACCCTTTGGACATGTATTTGTATTTATTTACAGTTGGGCTGTGTCTTTGTATTTGGATAGACCTGGGGAAAAACATTTATGATTTCTGAAGTTTTTCAAAAACTATTTTGGTTGTTGTGAAGGCAAATGACACTCGGGGTTTTAAAAAATGAGTTTAAAACTAATTTTATGATATGGATATATTATTCAATGGTTAAACACTATTAATTGTACTATGATCCTAATTTTATAATCTTATTAGGTCAACGCATCATGGTTTCCAAGACGTGTGCGTGCCCTGGTCGAACCAGGACCCATGCTTGCATGTCGTGCGCGCCCAAAGGCCATGCTAGGGACCGCGTTTTCACGCGCACATGCATGCCCAAGTGATGCTCTATGACCCGTGTCTTGGATGGCATCGTGCGGATGCGTCTTTGGCATAACATAGCGTATCTCAGCTCCCAGGGCACCCCGTGCATCCCGGTCGGGCTAAGACCCGTGCCCTCAAGTGACTTAGTCTAATAAGTAATTTCTTTTAGGTAAAACTCATGTCCAATTACTTATAATATCCCTCTGAGTATATAACTTCAACTATTAACATATTTGTTTAAATAGGGTGCGATACCTTTATTTAGTCAACAGTACTCTAAAGGTAATGACTAAATAATGGTATTAAGATATTTGGTCTTCCAATCTATGATAGTAAGACCTCAATTTGATCCTTGATGGTACCCTACTTGCTAAATGGACAAGTCATTGTTCCCGACTTAATTCCTTTTTCAATATACTTTATTGGCAAGGTGGGATATCACCAAATTTTCCTTTTTATGGATTATATCCATTGGTGTTCCCCATAAGCTAATGGATCCATAATAATTGATATCAAACCATTTGTAGAATTTAATTTCTAGTTGGTCACCATTCCTCTTCGGAAATTTCTTGTCGCATAATCTACTGATATTCGATACTCTACTCAAAGTCTTAAACCCCATATGCTTTCTCTCTTTTATACTCTTTTACAATAAGATCACCAACTCATCTAGTATTATTCCTTCAAATTTGATTGGTTTATCTTCCCATATGATTCAAGATGAAAGATTTCTATGGATCTATTCTTTCCTCAATAAAGTCATGACCTTTTTCTTTTGAATATTCAATATTCATTGAATACTTATAGTTACATCTCTATCTCTTTCTCTCTTTTCTTCAAATTCCTCATTTTTGTCTACCTAGATCAATGCTTTCATTTAAGTGGTTGCATATATTTGATCTACGCGGCAGTCAAGAGAAACTTAATACCTCCAGGAAATGTTGAAATTTTCTAATATCATCGAAATCCTTAATTGCCTATACCCTCAATAAAATTCATACAATGTCTTGATAATGGCACTGACGTTTTTATACTTTTCTTACAAGTTCATGTTAGGATCAATCTATTATCATCCTTAGCATTATCATCAAAATCTTTTGATAACTCGGTCGAATTTATTTTCCTATCATATAGCTGTTATGTTTCTCTTAATCACATAATATGTCACTTGTATACATCTTCTCGATTTGCTCCATAATACTCAGGGTAGTTGTTATACGATATCACTACACTCTTCATGAGACTACAATGAAGGTATCCAAAATTAATCTAAGTCATTTAGGATCCATACCTTTGTGACCTAGTACGAGTCTGATTGTCTCCTAATATCATCTTGCATTCTCATCCCTCTTAGCTTATCATCAACATCTTCTCAAAGTTTGTCTTTTACATCCCCTATCATACTTATATCATATCCTTGTGATAGTGTACTCATATTCTGATATTCTTTATGATGGTAAGATAGCCACCTAGGTTCTTCAATTTTCTCACCTTTGATGGGATTACTTTATTGCAGGTCAGCACTATCTACTAACAAGTCCACTAACATCTTCATTCATTCATTTTCATCATAATATGATCCATATATGAGTTTTCACATTTGCACCACACAACAATCCTTAATCCTTAAGTCGTCTTAGACTAGATTTTGGATAAGGGTTGCACTATCCTTTGCCTAATTATTTGTTAAACCAAGGCTGTGTTTCACCTATTTATTTATGGTGAACTGCCTTGTGCATTAATATTATAATCCTCAAATAGAAGTAGTCATCTCTACTACTTCTTCTTGATTTTCTCTATTGTCTAGGACCCTTGGACATGCTTTGAATTTGTTTGTGAAAGGATAAAACCTGGGCTCTGATGCCAACTGTGATGACTCGGGTTTTCTCATGCACTTTTAAATGCAAGATCTAAATTTCCTATGGCGGGATGCATCCCTATTTGAAAACCATTTTATAAAAACCATGCAATGCAGCGGAAAAGCTTTTGTTTTAAACTCATTTTGAAAACCCCGAATGTCATTTGCTTTCATAACAATCAAAGTAGTTTTTGAAAAACTTTAGAAATCATAAATGTTTTTCCCAGGTCTATCCGGTCATAGCACACGGTCTCGACGCATCTTCTATTTGTGAGTGGAACTATCCAGAAAAATGTTAAGGATAGGGTGAGTATATACTATACCCAGTCGGAATCTATCACTACTAGTTTTACATTGCATGCCATGTTTAAAATCATATGCTCTTTAAAATATGTGCATGTTCGAACAATCATGTTCAATACCGATATTAAAAACCACTGTCGAATCAGAGTACAGACAACTTAAAGAATAGCATAATCCAAGTCGAAAGTATCATATATATCATAAACATAATGATATGCTTAAAATGCTCAACTGAATCCAACTCATGGATATCTGGTATGGTCAACCAACCTCATGTCATGCCATATGCAATGCAAGTAAATCCTCAAACCATAGGGCCCAAACTATGCCTACGACCTTGCTGCCGTGTGGTCCTCGGGTACCTAGGGACACAACGTCATAGCCTCCACGGGACATATGACACATCGACCTAGTGCCGTGAGACCAGTGGTAACCCCCTGTACCACATGCAGTCGACGTAGGGACATGCCCTTTTTGGGCATGGTACCCATTCCACCTAGTAGTGGTAGAGGCTGGGAGGTCACCTCAACCTCTCGCCATAGCACCCACGAGCTTACTAGCCCAAATCATATACGATCAAACAAGCAAAAACATCTCTTTTCAAAACCTGTCCTCTTTGGGTCCCTCACAACTGCCTACCCAGCCTCTTTTGGGCACTTCAGCGTCTTTTGGTAACCCTCAAGGACATGCAAATTTTCAAGAACTCAATGCTCACAAATCATGCAATATATGCAATTATTTGCAAAACCCTTATAAGATAAGGACTGGATATGACGACCCGGGTTTTCTCATGCATTTTTAAATGCAAGATCTAAATTTCCTATGGCAGGATGCATCCCTATTTGAAAACCATTTTATAAAAACCATGCAATGCAGCGGAAAACCTTTTGTTTTAAACTCATTTTGAAAACCCCGAGTGTCATTTGCTTTTATAACAATCAAAGTAGTTTTTATCCTTTAAGTGCCTCCTCATACTTAGCTTATAATAGCAGTTCTCATTCAATCACTACTACATCAAGTTATGCTGAAGCTATTAAATCATCAAATTTGAAAAACACTCAGGTAAGCATAGAACATTTTCGTAGATACATAGAAAGACTTTATTTGATTACCTATTGATCTCTTTCCAGATATATCTTTGTCATAAGCTCAGGGGTCTCCAAATTGATTAGTACTTATCTACCTTTCTTTTCAATCCAAGTCAGCAGCATCTTTTAGACCCACAGTGATTTCTATGGTTTGTTATGGTATCTATTCAGGTTTGGAAAAATCTGTCTCATTGGTGGAGATCTTTCCTTTTTCTTTTCTTTTCTTTTTTCTTATGTCTCAGTTGTTACTGTATTTATTGTACTTAATCAACTTCATGATGTGGCCTAATCAACTGACCTCATACCCTCAAGTGACTTAGTCTAATAAGTAATTTCTTTTAGGTAAAACTCATGTCCAATTACTTATAATATGCCTATGAGTATATAACTTCAACTACTAACATATTTGTTTAAATAGGGTGCGATACCTTTATTTAGTCAACAGTACTCTAAAGGTAATGACTAAATAATGGTATTAAGATTTTTGGTCTTCCAATCTATGATAGTAAGACCTCAATTTGATCCTTGATGGTACCCTACTTGCTAAATGGACAAGTCATTGTTCCCGACTTAATTCCTTTTTCAATATACTTTATTGGCAAGGTGGGATATCACCAAATTTGTCCTTTTTATGGATTATATCCATTGGTGTTCCCCATAAGCTAATGGATCCATAATAATTGATATCAAACCATTTGTAGAATTTAATTTCTAGTTGGTCACCATTCCTCTTCGGAAATTTCTTGTCGCATAATCTACTGATATTCGATACTCTACTCAAAGTCTTAAACCCCATATGCTTTCTCTCTTTTATACTCTTTTACAATAAGATCACCAACTCATCTAGTATTATTCCTTCAAATTTGATTGGTTTATCTTCCCATATGATTCAAGATGAAAGATTTCTATGGATCTATTCTTTCCTCAATAAAGTCATGACCTTTTTCTTTTGAATATTCAATATTCATTGAATACTTATAGTTACATCTCTATCTCTTTCTCTCTTTTCGTCAAATTCCTCATTTTTGTCTACCAAGATCAATGCTTTCATTTAAGTGGTTGCATATATTTGATCTGTGCAGTCAAGAGAAACTTAATACCTCCAGGAAAAGTTGAAATTTTCTAATATCATCGAAATCCTTAATTGCCTATACCCTCAATAAAATTCATACAATGTCTTGATAATGGCACTGACGTTTTTATACTTTTCTTACAAGTTCATGTTAGGATCAATCTATTATCATCCTTAGCATTATCATCAAAATCTTTTGATAACTCAGTCGAATTTATTTTCCTATCATATTCCTGTTATGTTTCTCTTAATCACATAATATGTCACTTGTATACATCTTCTGATTTGCTCCATAATACTCAGGTAGTTGTTATTCGATATCACTTCACTCTTCATGAGACTCCAATGAAGGTATCCAAAATTAAGCTAAGTCTTTTAGGATCCACACCTTTGTGACCTAGTACGAGTCACAGTTGTCTCCTAATATCATCTTGCATTCTCATCCCTCTTAGCTTATCATCAACATCTTCTCAAAGTTTGTCTTTTACATCCCCTATCATACTTATATCATATCCTTGTGATAAGTACTCATATTCTGATATTCTTTATGATGGTAAGATAGCCACCTAGGTTCTTCAATTTTCTCACCTTTGATGAGATTACTTTATTGCGAGTCGGCACTATCTACTAACAAGTCCACTAACATCTTCATTCATTCATTTTCATCATAATATGATCCATATATGAGTTTTCACATTTGCACCACACAACAATCCTTAATCCTTAAGTCGTCTTAGACTAGATTTTGGATAAGGGTTGCACTATCCTTTGCCTAATTATTTGTTAAACCAAGCTGTGTTTCACCTATTTATTTATGGTGAACTGCCTTGTGCATTAATATTATAATCCTCAAATAGAAGTACTCATCTCTACTACTTCCATTTATACTACTTCTTCTTGATTTTCTCTATTGTCTAGGACCCTTGGACATCTTTGGCTGTGAAAGGATAAAACACTGGCTCTGATGCCAACTATGATGACTCGGGTTTTCTCATGCACTTTTAAATGCAAGATCTAAATTTCCTATGGCGGGATGCATCCCTATTTGAAAACCATTTTATAAAAACCATGCAATGCAGCGGAAAAGCTTTTGTTTTAAACTCATTTTGAAAACCCCGAATGTCATTTGCTTTCATAACAATCAAAGTAGATTTTGAAAAACTTTAGAAATCATAAATGTTTTTCCCCAGGTCTATCCAGTCATAGCACACAGTCTCCTGACGCATCTTCTATTTGTGAGTGGAACTATCCAGAAAAATGTTAAGGATAGGGTGAGTATATACTATACCCAGTAGGAATCTATCACTACTAGTTTTACATTGCATGCCATGTTTAAAATCATATGCTCTTTAAAATATGTGCATGTTCGAACAATCATGTTCAATACCGATATTAAAAACCACTGTCGAATCAGAATACAGACAACTTAAAGAATAGCATAATCCAAGTCGAAAGTATCATATATATCATAAACATAATGATATGCTTAAAATGCTCAACTGAATCCAACTCATGGATATCTGGTATGGTCAACCAACCTCATGTCATGCCATATGCAATGCAAGTAAATCCTCAAACCATAGGGCCCAAACTATGCCTACGACCTTGCTGCCGTGTGGTCCTCGGGTACCTAGGGACACAACGTCATAGCCTCCACGGGGCATATGACACATCGACCTAGTGCCGTGAGACCAGTGGTAACCCCCTGTACCACATGCAGTCGACGTAGGGACATGCCCTTTTTGGGCATGGTACCCATTCCACCTAGTAGTGGTAGAGGCTGGGAGGCCACCTCAACCTCTCGCCATAGCACCCACGAGCTTACTAGCCCAAATCATATACGATCAAACAAGCAAAAACATCTCTTTTCAAAACCTGTCCTCTTTGGGTCCCTCACAACTGCCTACCCAGCTTCAGCGTCTTTTGGTAACCCTCAAGGACATGCAAATTTTCAAGAACTCAATGCTCACAAATCATGCAATATATGCAATTATTTGCAAAACCCTTATAAGATAAGGACTGGATATGACGACCCGGGTTTTCTCATGCATTTTTAAATGCAAGATCTAAATTTCCTATGGCTGGATGCATCCCTATTTGAAAACCATTTTATAAAAACCATGCAATGCAGCGGAAAACCTTTTGTTTTAAACTCATTTTGAAAACCCCGAGTGTCATTTGCTTTTATAACAATCAAAGTAGTTTTTATCCTTTAAGTGCCTCCTCATACTTAGCTTATAATAGCAGTTCTCATTCAATCACTACTACATCAAGTTATGCTGAAGCTATTAAATCATCAAATTTGAAAAACACTCAGGTAAGCATAGAACATTTTCGTAGATACATAGAAAGACTTTATTTGATTACCTATTGATCTCTTTCCAGATATATCTTTGTCATAAGCTCAGGGGTCTCCAAATTGATTAGTACTTATCTACCTTTCTTTTCAATCCAAGTCAGCAGCATCTTTTAGACCCACAGTGATTTCTATGGTTTGTTATGGTATCTATTCAGGTTTGGAAAAATGTGTCTCACTGGTGGAGATCCTTCCTTTTTCTTTTCTCTTTTTTTGCTTATGTCTAAGTTGTTACTGTATTTATTGTACTTAATCAACTTCATGATGTGGCCTAATCAACTGACCTCATACCCTCAAGTGACTTAGTCTAATAAGTAATTTCTGTTAGGTAAAAATCATGTCCAATTACTTATAATATCCCTCTGAGTATATAACTTCAACTACTAACATATTTGTTTAAATAGGGTGCGATACCTTTATTTAGTCAACAGTACTCTAAAGGTAATGACTAAATAATGGTATTAAGATTTTTGGTCTTCCAATCTATGATAGTAAGACCTCAATTTGATCCTTGATGGTACCCTACTTGCTAAATGGACAAGTCATTGTTCCCGACTTAATTCCTTTTTCAATATACTTTATTGGCAAGGTGGGATATCACCAAATTTTCCTTTTTATGGATTATATCCATTGGTGTTCCCCATAAGCTAATGGATCCATAATAATTGATATCAAACCATTTGTAGAATTTAATTTCTAGTTGGTCACCATTCCTCTTCGGAAATTTCTTGTCGCATAATCTACGATATTCGATACTCTACTCAAAGTCTTAAACCCCATATGCTTTCTCTCTTTTATACTCTTTTACAATAAGATCACCAACTCATCTAGTATTATTCCTTCAAATTTGATTGGTTTATCTTCCCATATGATTCAAGATGAAAGATTTCTATGGATCTATTCTTTCCTCAATAAAGTCATGACCTTTTTCTTTTGAATATTCAATATTCATTGAATACTTATAGTTACATCTCTATCTCTTTCTCTCTTTTCTTCAAAATCCTCATTTTTGTCTACCTAGATCAATGCTTTCATTTAAGTGGTTGCATATATTTGATCTACGTGATCAAGAGAAACTTAATACCTCCAGGAAATGTTGAAATTTTCTAATATCATCGAAATCCTTAATTGCCTATACCCTCAATAAAATTCATACAATGTCTTGATAATGGCACTGACGTTTTTATACTTTTCTTACAAGTTCATGTTAGGATCAATCTATTATCATCCTTAGCATTATCATCAAAATCTTTTGATAACTCGGTCGAATTTATTTTCCTATCATATTCCTATTATGTTTCTCTTAATCACATAATATGTCACTTGTATACATCTTCTGATTTGCTCCATAATACTCAGGTAGTTGTTATTCGATATCACTTCACTCTTCATGAGACTCCAATGAAGGTATCCAAAATTAAGCTAAGTCTTTTAGGATCCATACCTTTGTGACCTAGTACGAGTCACAGTTGTCTCCTAATATCATCTTGCATTCTCATCCCTCTTAGCTTATCATCAACATCTTCTCAAAGTTTGTCTTTTACATCCCCTATCATACTTATATCATATCCTTGTGATAGTGTACTCATATTCTGATATTCTTTATGATGGTAAGATAGCCACCTAGGTTCTTCAATTTTCTCACCTTTGATGAGATTACTTTATTGCATGGTCGGCACTATCTACTAACAAGTCCACTAACATCTTCATTCATTCATTTTCATCATAATATGATCCATATATGAGTTTTCACATTTGCACCACACAACAATCCTTAATCCTTAAGTCGTCTTAGACTAGATTTTGGATAAGGGTTGCACTATCCTTTGCCTAATTATTTGTTAAACCAAGCTGTGTTTCACCTATTTATTTATGGTGAACTGCCTTGTGCATTAATATTATAATCCTCAAATAGAAGTACTCATCTCTACTACTTCTTCTTGATTTTCTCTATTGTCTTGGACCCTTGGACATGCTGGACTGGCTGTGAAAGGATAAAACCTGGGCTCTGATGCCAACTATGATGACTCGGGTTTTCTCATGCACTTTTAAATGCAAGATCTAAATTTCCTATGGCGGGATGCATCCCTATTTGAAAACCATTTTATAAAAACCATGCAATGCAGCGGAAAAGCTTTTGTTTTAAACTCATTTTGAAAACCCCGAATGTCATTTGCTTTCATAACAATCAAAGTAGTTTTTGAAAAACTTTAGAAATCATAAATGTTTTTCCCCAGGTCTATCCAGTCATAGCACACAGTCTCCTGACGCATCTTCTATTTGTGAGTGGAACTATCCAGAAAAATGTTAAGGATAGGGTGAGTATATACTATACCCAGTCGGAATCAATCACTACTAGTTTTACATTGCATGCCATGTTTAAAATCATATGCTCTTTAAAATATGTGCATGTTCGAACAATCATGTTCAATACCGATATTAAAAACCACTGTCGAATCAGAGTATAGACAACTTAAAGAATAGCATAATCCAAGTCGAAAGTATCATATATATCATAAACATAATGATATGCTTAAAATGCTCAACTGAATCCAACTCATGGATATCTGGTATGGTCAACCAACCTCATGTCATGCCATATGCAATGCAAGTAAATCCTCAAACCATAGGGCCCAAACTATGCCTACGACCTTGCTGCCGTGTGGTCCTCGGGTACCTAGGGACACAACGTCATAGCCTCCACGGGGCATATGACACATCGACCTAGTGCCGTGAGACCAGTGGTAATCCCCTGTACCACATGCAGTCGACGTAGGGACATGCCCTTTTTGGGCATGGTACCCATTCCACCTAGTAGTGGTAGAGGCTGGGAGGCCACCTCAACCTCTCGCCATAGCACCCACGAGCTTACTAGCCCAAATCATATACGATCAAACAAGCAAAAACATCTCTTTTCAAAACCTGTCCTCTTTGGGTCCCTCACAACTGCCTACCCAGCGTCTTTTGGGCACTTCAGCGTCTTTTGGTAACCCTCAAGGACATGCAAATTTTCAAGAACTCAATGCTCACAAATCATGCAATATATGCAATTATTTGCAAAACCCTTATAAGATAAGGACTGGATATGACGACCCGGGTTTTCTCATGCATTTTTAAATGCAAGATCTAAATTTCCTATGGCAGGATGCATCCCTATTTGAAAACCATTTTATAAAAACCATGCAATGCAGCGGAAAACCTTTTGTTTTAAACTCATTTTGAAAACCCCGAGTGTCATTTGCTTTTATAACAATCAAAGTAGTTTTTATCCTTTAAGTGCCTCCTCATACTTAGCTTATAATAGCAGTTCTCATTCAATCACTACTACATCAAGTTATGCTGAAGCTATTAAATCATCAAATTTGAAAAACACTCAGGTAAGCATAGAACATTTTTCGTAGATACATAGAAAGACTTTATTTGATTACCTATTGATCTCTTTCCGAGATATATCTTTGTCATAAGCTCGGGGTCTCCAAATTGATTAGTACTTATCTACCTTTCTTTTCAATCCAAGTCGTGACATCTTTTAGACCCACAGTGATTTCTATGGTTTGTTATGGTATCTATTTAGGTTTGGAAAAATCTGTCTCACTGGTGGAGATCGTTCCTTTTTCTTTTCTTTTTTTTTTGCTTATGTCTCAGTTGTTACTGTATTTATTGTACTTAATCAACTTCATGATGTGGCCTAATCAACTGACCTCATACCCTCAAGTGACTTAGTCTAATAAGTAATTTCTTTTAGGTAAAACTCATGTCCAATTACTTATAATATCCCACTGAGTATATAACTTCAACTACTAACATATTTGTTTAAATAGGGTGCGATACCTTTATTTAGTCAACAGTACTCTAAAGGTAATGACTAAATAATGGTATTAAGATTTTTGGTCTTCCAATCTATGATAGTAAGACCTCAATTTGATCCTTGATGGTACCCTACTTGCTAAATGGACAAGTCATTGTTCCCGACTTAATTCCTTTTTCAATATACTTTATTGGCAAGGTGGGATATCACCAAATTTTCCTTTTTATGGATTATATCCATTGGTGTTCCCCATAAGCTAATGGATCCATAATAATTGATATCAAACCATTTGTAGAATTTAATTTCTAGTTGGTCACCATTCCTCTTCGGAAATTTCTTGTCGCATAATCTACTGATATTCGATACTCTACTCAAAGTCTTAAACCCCATATGCTTTCTCTCTTTTATACTCTTTTACAATAAGATCACCAACTCATCTAGTATTATTCCTTCAAATTTGATTGGTTTATCTTCCCATATGATTCAAGATGAAAGATTTCTATGGATCTATTCTTTCCTCAATAAAGTCATGACCTTTTTCTTTTGAATATTCAATATTCATTGAATACTTATAGTTACATCTCTATCTCTTTCTCTCTTTTCTTCAAATTCCTCATTTTTGTCTACCTAGATCAATGCTTTCATTTAAGTGGTTGCATATATTTGATCTGTGGCAGTCAAGAGAAACTTAATACCTCAGGGAAATGTTGAAATTTTCTAATATCATCGAAATCCTTAATTGCCTATACCCTCAATAAAATTCATACAATGTCTTGATAATGGCACTGACGTTTTTATACTTTTCTTACAAGTTCATGTTAGGATCAATCTATTATCATCCTTAGCATTATCATCAAAATCTTTTGATAACTCGGTCGAATTTATTTTTCTATCATATTCCTGTTATGTTTCTCTTAATCACATAATATGTCACTTGTATACATCTTCTGATTTGCTCCATAATACTCACGTAGTTGTTATTCGATATCACTTCACTCTTCATGAGACTCCAATGAAGGTATCCAAAATTAAGCTAAGTCTTTTAGGATCCATACCTTTGTGACCTAGTACGAGTCACAGTTGTCTCCTAATATCATCTTGCATTCTCATCCCTCTTAGCTTATCATCAACATCTTCTCAAAGTTTGTCTTTTACATCCCCTATCATACTTATATCATATCCTTGTGATAGTGTACTCATATTCTCATATTCTTTATGATGGTAAGATAGCCACCTAGGTTCTTCAATTTTCTCACCTTTGATGAGATTACTTTAATGCAGGTCAGCACTATCTACTAACAAGTCCACTAACATCTTCATTCATTCATTTTCATCATAATATGATCCATATATGAGTTTTCACATTTGCACCACACAACAATCCTTAATCCTTAAGTCGTCTTAGACTAGATTTTGGATAAGGGTTGCACTATCCTTTGCCTAATTATTTGTTAAACCAAGCTGTGTTTCACCTATTTATTTATGGTGAACTGCCTTGTGCATTAATATTATAATCCTCAAATAGAAGTAGTCATCTCTACTACTTCTTCTTGATTTTCTCTATTGTCTAGGACCCTTGGACATCTTTGAATTTGTTGTGAAAGGATAAAACACAGGCTCGATGCCAAGCTTGTGATGACTCGGGTTTTCTCATGCACTTTTAAATGCAAGATCTAAATTTCCTATGGCGGGATGCATCCCTATTTGAAAACCATTTTATAAAAACCATGCAATGCAGCGGAAAACCTTTTGTTTTAAACTCATTTTGAAAACCCCGAGTGTCATTTGCTTTTATAACAATCAAAGTAGTTTTTATCCTTTAAGTGCCTCCTCATACTTAGCTTATAATAGCAGTTCTCATTCAATCACTACTACATCAAGTTATGCTGAAGCTATTAAATCATCAAATTTGAAAAACACTCAGGTAAGCATAGAACATTTTCGTAGATACATAGAAAGACTTTATTTGATTACCTATTGATCTCTTTCCAGATATATCTTTGTCATAAGCTCAGGGGTCTCCAAATTGATTAGTACTTATCTACCTTTCTTTTCAATCCAAGTCAGCAGCATCTTTTAGACCCACAGTGATTTCTATGGTTTGTTATGGTATCTATTCAGGTTTGGAAAAATCTGTCTCACTGGTGGAGATCGTTCCTTTTTCATTTCTTTTTTTTTTTGCTTATGTCTCAGTTGTTACTGTATTTATTGTACTTAATCAACTTCATGATGTGGCCTAATCAACTGACCTCATACCCTCAAGTGACTTAGTCTAATAAGTAATTTCTTTTAGGTAAAACTCATGTCCAATTACTTATAATATCCCTCTGAGTATATAACTTCAACTACTAACATATTTGTTTAAATAGGGTGCGATACCTTTATTTAGTCAACAGTACTCTAAAGGTAATGACTAAATAATGGTATTAAGATTTTTGGTCTTCCAATCTATGATAGTAAGACCTCAATTTGATCCTTGATGGTACCCTACTTGCTAAATGGACAAGTCATTGTTCCCGACTTAATTCCTTTTTCAATATACTTTATTGGCAAGGTGGGATATCACCAAATTTTCCTTTTTATGGATTATATCCATTGGTGTTCCCCATAAGCTAATGGATCCATAATAATTGATATCAAACCATTTGTAGAATTTAATTTCTAGTTGGTCACCATTCCTCTTCGGAAATTTCTTGTCGCATAATCTACTGATATTCGATACTCTACTCAAAGTCTTAAACCCCATATGCTTTCTCTCTTTTATACTCTTTTACAATAAGATCACCAACTCATCTAGTATTATTCCTTCAAATTTGATTGGTTTATCTTCCCATATGATTCAAGATGAAAGATTTCTATGGATCTATTCTTTCCTCAATAAAGTCATGACCTTTTTCTTTTGAATATTCAATATTCATTGAATACTTATAGTTACATCTCTATCTCTTTCTCTCTTTTCTTCAAATTCCTCATTTTTGTCTACCTAGATCAATGCTTTCATTTAAGTGGTTGCATATATTTGATCTACGCGGCAGTCAAGAGAAACTTAATACCTCCAGGAAATGTTGAAATTTTCTAATATCATCGAAATCCTTAATTGCCTATACCCTCAATAAAATTCATACAATGTCTTGATAATGGCACTGACGTTTTTATACTTTTCTCACAAGTTCATGTTAGGATCAATCTATTATCATCCTTAGCATTATCATCAAAATCTTTTGATAACTCGGTCGAATTTATTTTCCTATCATATTCCTGTTATGTTTCTCTTAATCACATAATATGTCACTTGTATACATCTTCTGATTTGCTCCATAATACTCAGGTAGTTGTTATTCGATATCACTTCACTCTTCATGAGACTCCAATGAAGGTATCCAAAATTAAGCTAAGTCTTTTAGGATCCATACCTTTGTGACCTAGTACGAGTCACAGCTTGTCTCCTAATATCATCTTGCATTCTCATCCCTCTTAGCTTATCATCAACATCTTCTCAAAGTTTGTCTTTTACATCCCCTATCATACTTATATCATATCCTTGTGATAGTGTACTCATATTCTGATATTCTTTATGATGGTAAGATAGCCACCTAGGTTCTTCAATTTTCTCACCTTTGATGAGATTACTTTATTGCAGGTCAGCACTATCTACTAACAAGTCCACTAACATCTTCATTCATTCATTTTCATCATAATATGATCCATATATGAGTTTTCACATTTGCACCACACAACAATCCTTAATCCTTAAGTCGTCTTAGACTAGATTTTGGATAAGGGTTGCACTATCCTTTGCCTAATTATTTGTTAAACCAAGCTGTGTTTCACCTATTTATTTATGGTGAACTGCCTTGTGCATTAATATTATAATCCTCAAATAGAAGTAGTCATCTCTACTACTTCTTCTTGATTTTCTCTATTGTCTAGGACCCTTGGACATGCTGGACTGGCTGTGAAAGGATAAAACCTGGGCTCTGATGCCAACTGTGATGACTCGGGTTTTCTCATGCACTTTTAAATGCAAGATCTAAATTTCCTATGGCGGGATGCATCCCTATTTGAAAACCATTTTATAAAAACCATGCAATGTAGCGGAAAACCTTTTGTTTTAAACTCATTTTGAAAACCCCGAATGTCATTTGCTTTCATAACAATCAAAGTAGTTTTTGAAAAACTTTAGAAATCATAAATGTTTTTCCGCAGGTCTATCCAGTCATAGCACACAGTCTCCTGACGCATCTTCTATTTGTGAGTGGAACTATCCAGAAAAATGTTAAGGATAGGGTGAGTATATACTATACCCAGTAGGAATCTATCACTACTAGTTTTACATTGCATGCCATGTTTAAAATCATATGCTCTTTAAAATATGTGCATGTTCGAACAATCATGTTCAATACCGATATTAAAAACCACTGTCGAATCAGAGTACAGACAACTTAAAGAATAGCATAATCCGAGTCGAAAGTATCATATATATCATAAACATAATGATATGCTTAAAATGCTCAACTGAATCCAACTCATGGATATCTGGTATGGTCAACCAACCTCATGTCATGCCATATGCAATGCAAGTAAATCCTCAAACCATAGGGCCCAAACTATGCCTACGACCTTCTTCTGCCGTGTGGTCCTCGGGTACCCAGGGACACAACGTCATAGCCTCCACGGAGCATATGACACATCGACCTAGTGCCGTGAGACCAGTGGTAACCCCTGTACCACATGCAGTCGACGTAGGGACATGCCCTTTTTGGGCATGGTACCCATTCCACCTAGTAGTGGTAGAGGCTGGGAGGCCACCTCAACCTCCCGCCATAGCACCCACGAGCTTACTAGCCCAAATCATATACGATCAAACAAGCAAAAACATCTCTTTTCAAAACCTGTCCTCTTTGGGTCCCTCACAACTGCCTACCCAGCGTCTTTTGGGCACTTCAGCGTCTTTTGGTAACCCTCAAGGACATGCAAATTTTCAAGAACTCAATGCTCACAAATCATGCAATATATGCAATTATTTGCAAAACCCTTATAAGATAAGGACTGGATATGACGACCTGGTTTTTCTCATGCATTTTTAAATGCAAGATCTAAATTTCCTATGGCGGGATGCATCCCTATTTGAAAGCCATTTTATAAAAACCATGCAATGCAGCGGAAAACCTTTTGTTTTAAACTCATTTTGAAAACCCCGAGCGTCATTTGCTTTTATAACAATCAAAGTAGTTTTTATCCTTTAAGTGCCTCCTCATACTTAGCTTATAATAGCAGTTCTCATTCAATCACTACTACATCAAGTTATGCTGAAGCTATTAAATCATCAAATTTGAAAAACACTCGGGTAAGCATAGAACATTTTCGTAGATACATAGAAAGACTTTATTTGATTACCTATTGATCTCTTTCCAGATATATCTTTGTCATAAGCTCAGGGGTCTCCAAATTGATTAGTACTTATCTACCTTTCTTTTCAATCCAAGTCAGCAGCATCTTTTAGACCCACAATGATTTCTATGGTTTGTTATGGTATGTATTCAGGTATGGAAAAATCTGGCTCACTGGTGGAGATCGTACCTTTTTCATTTCTTTGTTTTTGCTTATGTCTCAGTTGTCACCGTATTTATTGTACTTAATCAACTTCATGATGTGGCCTAATCAACTGACCTCATACCCTCAAGTGACTTAGTCTAATAAGTAATTTCTTTTAGGTAAAACTCATGTCCAATTACTTATAATATCCCTCTGAGTATATAACTTCAACTACTAACATATTTGTTTAAATAGGGTGCGATACCTTTATTTAGTCAACCTTACTCTAAAGGTAATGACTAAATAATGGTATTAAGATTTTTGGTCTTCCAATCTATGATAGTAAGACCTCAATTTGATCCTTGATGGTACCCTACTTGCTAAATGGACAAGTCATTGTTCCCGACTTAATTCCTTTTTCAATATACTTTATTGGCAAGGTGGGATATCACCAAATTTTCCTTTTTATGGATTATATCCATTGGTGTTCCCCATAAGCTAATGGATCCATAATAATTGATATCAAACCATTTGTAGAATTTAATTTCTAGTTGGTCACCATTCCTCTTCGGAAATTTCTTGTCGCATAATCTACTGATATTCGATACTCTACTCAAAGTCTTAAACCCCATATGCTTTCTCTCTTTTATACTCTTTTACAATAAGATCACCAACTCATCTAGTATTATTCCTTCAAATTTGATTGGTTTATCTTCCCATATGATTCAAGATGAAAGATTTCTATGGATCTATTCTTTCCTCAATAAAGTCATGACCTTTTTCTTTTGAATATTCAATATTCATTGAATACTTATAGTTACATCTCTATCTCTTTCTCTCTTTTCTTCAAATTCCTCATTTTTGTCTACCTAGATCAATGCTTTCATTTAAGTGGTTGCATATATTTGATCTACGCGGCAGTCAAGAGAAACTTAATACCTCCAGGAAATGTTGAAATTTTCTAATATCATCGAAATCCTTAATTGCCTATACCCTCAATAAAATTCATACAATGTCTTGATAATGGCACAGACGTTTTTATACTTTTCTCACAAGTTCATGTTAGGATCAATCTATTATCATCCTTAGCATTATCATCAAAATCTTTTGATAACTCGGTCGAATTTATTTTCCTATCATATTCCTGTTATGTTTCTCTTAATCACATAATATGTCACTTGTATACATCTTCTGATTTGCTCCATAATACTCAGGTAGTTGTTATTCGATATCACTTCACTCTTCATGAGACTCCAATGAAGGTATCCAAAATTAAGCTAAGTCTTTTAGGATCCATACCTTTGTGACCTAGTACGAGTCACAGTTGTCTCCTAATATCATCTTGCATTCTCATCCCTCTTAGCTTATCATCAACATCTTCTCAAAGTTTGTCTTTTACATCCCCTATCATACTTATATCATATCCTTGTGATAGTGTACTCATATTCTGATATTCTTTATGATGGTAAGATAGCCACCTAGGTTCTTCAATTTTCTCACCTTTGATGAGATTACTTTATTGCAGGTCAGCACTATCTACTAACAAGTCCACTAACATCTTCATTCATTCATTTTCATCATAATATGATCCATATATGAGTTTTCACATTTGCACCACACAACAATCCTTAATCCTTAAGTCGTCTTAGACTAGATTTTGGATAAGGGTTGCACTATCCTTTGCCTAATTATTTGTTAAACCAAGCTGTGTTTCACCTATTTATTTATGGTGAACTGCCTTGTGCATTAATATTATAATCCTCAAATAGAAGTAGTCATCTCTACTACTTCTTCTTGATTTTCTCTATTGTCTAGGACCCTTGGACATGCAGGACTGGCTGTGAAAGGATAAAACCTGGGCTCTGATGCCAACTGTGATGACTCGGGTTTTCTCATGCACTTTTAAATGCAAGATCTAAATTTCCTATGGCGGGATGCATCCCTATTTGAAAACCATTTTATAAAAACCATGCAATGTAGCGGAAAACCTTTTGTTTTAAACTCATTTTGAAAACCCCGAATGTCATTTGCTTTCATAACAATCAAAGTAGTTTTTGAAAAACTTTAGAAATCATAAATGTTTTTCCCCAGGTCTATCCAGTCATAGCACACAGTCTCCTGACGCATCTTCTATTTGTGAGTGGAACTATCCAGAAAAATGTTAAGGATAGGGTGAGTATATACTATACCCAGTAGGAATCCATCACTACTAGTTTTACATTGCATGCCATGTTTAAAATCATATGCTCTTTAAAATATGTGCATGTTCGAACAATCATGTTCAATACCGATATTAAAAACCACTGTCGAATCAGAGTACAGACAACTTAAAGAATAGCATAATCCGAGTCGAAAGTATCATATATATCATAAACATAATGATATGCTTAAAATGCTCAACTGAATCCAACTCATGGATATCTGGTATGGTCAACCAACCTCATGTCATGCCATATGCAATGCAAGTAAATCCTCAAACCATAGGGCCCAAACTATGCCTACGACCTTGCTGCCGTGTGGTCCTCGGGTACCCAGGGACACAACGTCATAGCCTCCACGGGGCATATGACACATCGACCTAGTGCCGTGAGACCAGTGGTAACCCCCTGTACCACATGCAGTCGACGTAGGGACATGCCCTTTTTGGGCATGGTACCCATTCCACCTAGTAGTGGTAGAGGCTGGGAGGCCACCTCAACCTCCCGCCATAGCACCCACGAGCTTACTAGCCCAAATCATATACGATCAAACAAGCAAAAACATCTCTTTTCAAAACCTGTCCTCTTTGGGTCCCTCACAACTGCCTACCCAGCGTCTTTTGGGCACTTCAGCGTCTTTTGGTAACCCTCAAGGACATGCAAATTTTCAAGAACTCAATGCTCACAAATCATGCAATATATGCAATTATTTGCAAAACCCTTATAAGATAAGGACTGGATATGACGACCAGGTTTTTCTCAT
Organism: Warburgia ugandensis; assembly: GCA_035236585.1. Taxonomy (NCBI): domain Eukaryota; kingdom Viridiplantae; phylum Streptophyta; class Magnoliopsida; order Canellales; family Canellaceae; genus Warburgia; species Warburgia ugandensis. The sequence goes on along the minus strand of CP141128.1, from coordinate 54,196,807 downwards.
GCATTTTTAAATGCAAGATCTAAATTTCCTATGGCAGGATGCATCCCTATTTGAAAGCCATTTTATAAAAACCATGCAATGCAGCGGAAAACCTTTTGTTTTAAACTCATTTTGAAAACCCCGAGCGTCATTTGCTTTTATAACAATCAAAGTAGTTTTTATCCTTTAAGTGCCTCCTCATACTTAGCTTATAATAGCAGTTCTCATTCAATCACTACTACATCAAGTTATGCTGAAGCTATTAAATCATCAAATTTGAAAAACACTCAGGTAAGCATAGAACATTTTCGTAGATACATAGAAAGACTTTATTTGATTACCTATTGATCTCTTTCCAGATATATCTTTGTCATAAGCTCAGGGGTCTCCAAATTGATTAGTACTTATCTACCTTTCTTTTCAATCCAAGTCAGCAGCATCTTTTAGACCCACAGTGATTTCTATGGTTTGTTATGGTATCTATTCAGGTTTGGAAAAATCTGTCTCACTGGTGGAGATCGTTCCTTTTTCATTTCTTTTTTTTTTTGCTTATGTCTCAGTTGTTACTGTATTTATTGTACTTAATCAACTTCATGATGTGGCCTAATCAACTGACCTCATACCCTCAAGTGACTTAGTCTAATAAGTAATTTCTTTTAGGTAAAACTCATGTCCAATTACTTATAATATGCCTATGAGTATATAACTTCAACTACTAACATATTTGTTTAAATAGGGTGCGATACCTTTATTTAGTCAACAGTACTCTAAAGGTAATGACTAAATAATGGTATTAAGATTTTTGGTCTTCCAATCTATGATAGTAAGACCTCAATTTGATCCTTGATGGTACCCTACTTGCTAAATGGACAAGTCATTGTTCCCGACTTAATTCCTTTTTCAATATACTTTATTGGCAAGGTGGGATATCACCAAATTTTCCTTTTTATGGATTATATCCATTGGTGTTCCCCATAAGCTAATGGATCCATAATAATTGATATCAAACCATTTGTAGAATTTAATTTCTAGTTGGTCACCATTCCTCTTCGGAAATTTCTTGTCGCATAATCTACTGATATTCGATACTCTACTCAAAGTCTTAAACCCCATATGCTTTCTCTCTTTTATACTCTTTTACAATAAGATCACCAACTCATCTAGTATTATTCCTTCAAATTTGATTGGTTTATCTTCCCATATGATTCAAGATGAAAGATTTCTATGGATCTATTCTTTCCTCAATAAAGTCATGACCTTTTTCTTTTGAATATTCAATATTCATTGAATACTTATAGTTACATCTCTATCTCTTTCTCTCTTTTCTTCAAATTCCTCATTTTTGTCTACCTAGATCAATGCTTTCATTTAAGTGGTTGCATATATTTGATCTACGCGGCAGTCAAGAGAAACTTAATACCTCCAGGAAATGTTGAAATTTTCTAATATCATCGAAATCCTTAATTGCCTATACCCTCAATAAAATTCATACAATGTCTTGATAATGGCACTGACGTTTTTATACTTTTCTCACAAGTTCATGTTAGGATCAATCTATTATCATCCTTAGCATTATCATCAAAATCTTTTGATAACTCGGTCGAATTTATTTTCCTATCATATTCCTGTTATGTTTCTCTTAATCACATAATATGTCACTTGTATACATCTTCTGATTTGCTCCATAATACTCAGGTAGTTGTTATTCGATATCACTTCACTCTTCATGAGACTCCAATGAAGGTATCCAAAATTAAGCTAAGTCTTTTAGGATCCATACCTTTGTGACCTAGTACGAGTCACACTTGTCTCCTAATATCATCTTGCATTCTCATCCCTCTTAGCTTATCATCAACATCTTCTCAAAGTTTGTCTTTTACATCCCCTATCATACTTATATCATATCCTTGTGATAGTGTACTCATATTCTGATATTCTTTATGATGGTAAGATAGCCACCTAGGTTCTTCAATTTTCTCACCTTTGATGAGATTACTTTATTGCAGGTCAGCACTATCTACTAACAAGTCCACTAACATCTTCATTCATTCATTTTCATCATAATATGATCCATATATGAGTTTTCACATTTGCACCACACAACAATCCTTAATCCTTAAGTCGTCTTAGACTAGATTTTGGATAAGGGTTGCACTATCCTTTGCCTAATTATTTGTTAAACCAAGCTGTGTTTCACCTATTTATTTATGGTGAACTGCCTTGTGCATTAATATTATAATCCTCAAATAGAAGTAGTCATCTCTACTACTTCCATTTATACTACTTCTTCTTGATTTTCTCTATTGTCTAGGACCCTTGGACATGCTGGACTGGCTGTGAAAGGATAAAACCTGGGCTCTGATGCCAACCGTGATGACTCGGGTTTTCTCATGCACTTTTAAATGCAAGATCTAAATTTCCTATGGCGGGATGCATCCCTATTTGAAAACCATTTTATAAAAACCATGCAATGCAGCGGAAAACCTTTTGTTTTAAACTCATTTTGAAAACCCCGAATGTCATTTGCTTTCATAACAATCAAAGTAGTTTTTGAAAAACTTTAGAAATCATAAATGTTTTTCCCCAGGTCTATCCAGTCATAGCACACAGTCTCCTGACGCATCTTCTATTTGTGAGTGGAACTATCCAGAAAAATGTTAAGGATAGGGTGAGTATATACTATACCCAGTAGGAATCTATCACTACTAGTTTTACATTGCATGCCATGTTTAAAATCATATGCTCTTTAAAATATGTGCATGTTCGAACAATCATGTTCAATACCGATATTAAAAACCACTGTCGAATCAGAGTACAGACAACTTAAAGAATAGCATAATCCGAGTCGAAAGTATCATATATATCATAAACATAATGATATGCTTAAAATGCTCAACTGAATCCAACTCATGGATATCTGGTATGGTCAACCAACCTCATGTCATGCCATATGCAATGCAAGTAAATCCTCAAACCATAGGGCCCAAACTATGCCTACGACCTTGCTGCCGTGTGGTCCTCGGGTACCCAGGGACACAACGTCATAGCCTCCACGGGGCATATGACACATCGACCTAGTGCCGTGAGACCAGTGGTAACCCCCTGTACCACATGCAGTCGACGTAGGGACATGCCCTTTTTGGGCATGGTACCCATTCCACCTAGTAGTGGTAGAGGCTGGGAGGCCACCTCAACCTCTCGCCATAGCACCCACGAGCTTACTAGCCCAAATCATATACGATCAAACAAGCAAAAACATCTCTTTTCAAAACCTGTCCTCTTTGGGTCCCTCACAACTGCCTACCCAGCGTCTTTTGGGCACTTCAGCGTCTTTTGGTAACCCTCAAGGACATGCAAATTTTCAAGAACTCAATGCTCACAAATCATGCAATATATGCAATTATTTGCAAAACCCTTATAAGATAAGGACTGGATATGACGACCCGGGTTTTCTCATGCATTTTTAAATGCAAGATCTAAATTTCCTATGGCAGGATGCATCCCTATTTGAAAGCCATTTTATAAAAACCATGCAATGCAGCGGAAAACCTTTTGTTTTAAACTCATTTTGAAAACCCCGAATGTCATTTGCTTTCATAACAATCAAAGTAGTTTTTGAAAAACTTTAGAAATCATAAATGTTTTTCCCCAGGTCTATCCAGTCATAGCACAAAGTCTCCTGACGCATCTTCTATTTGTGAGTGGAACTATCCAGAAAAATGTTAAGGATAGGGTGAGTATATACTATACCCAGTAGGAATCCATCACTACTAGTTTTACATTGCATGCCATGTTTAAAATCATATGCTCTTTAAAATATGTGCATGTTCGAACAATCATGTTCAATACCGATATTAAAAACCACTGTCGAATCAGAGTACAGACAACTTAAAGAATAGCATAATCCGAGTCGAAAGTATCATATATATCATAAACATAATGATATGCTTAAAATGCTCAACTGAATCCAACTCATGGATATCTGGTATGGTCAACCAACCTCATGTCATGCCATATGCAATGCAAGTAAATCCTCAAACCATAGGGCCCAAACTATGCCTACGACCTTGCTGCCGTGTGGTCCTCGGGTACCCAAGGACACAACGTCATAGCCTCCACGGGGCATATGACACATCGACCTAGTGCCGTGAGACCAGTGGTAACCCCCTGTACCACATGCAGTCGATGTAGGGACATGCCCTTTTTGGGCATGGTACCCATTCCACCTAGTAGTGGTAGAGGCTGGGAGGCCACCTCAACCTCCCGCCATAGCACCCACGAGCTTACTAGCCCAAATCATATACGATCAAACAAGCAAAAACATCTCTTTTCAAAACCTGTCCTCTTTGGGTCCCTCACAACTGCCTACCTAGCGTCTTTTGGGCACTTCAGCGTCTTTTGGTAACCCTCAAGGACATGCAAATTTTCAAGAACTCAATGCTCACAAATCATGCAATATATGCAATTATTTGCAAAACCCTTATAAGATAAGGACTGGATATGACGACCCGGTTTTTCTCATGCATTTTTAAATGCAAGATCTAAATTTCCTATGGCAGGATGCATCCCTATTTGAAAGCCATTTTATAAAAACCATGCAATGCAGCGGAAAACCTTTTGTTTTAAACTCATTTTGAAAACCCCGAGCGTCATTTGCTTTTATAACAATCAAAGTAGTTTTTATCCTTTAAGTGCCTCCTCATACTTAGCTTATAATAGCAGTTCTCATTCAATCACTACTACATCAAGTTATGCTGAAGCTATTAAATCATCAAATTTGAAAAACACTCAGGTAAGCATAGAACATTTTCGTAGATACATAGAAAGACTTTATTTGATTACCTATTGATCTCTTTCCAGATATATCTTTGTCATAATGCAAGATCTAAATTTCCTATGGCGGGATGCATCCCTATTTGAAAACCATTTTATAAAAACCATGCAATGCAGCGGAAAACCTTTTGTTTTAAACTCATTTTGAAAACCCCGAATGTCATTTGCTTTCATAACAATCAAAGTAGTTTTTGAAAAACTTTAGAAATCATAAATGTTTTTCCCCAGGTCTATCCAGTCATAGCACACACTCTCCTGACGCATCTTCTATTTGTGAGTGGAACTATCCAGAAAAATGTTAAGGATAGGGTGAGTATATACTATACCCAGTAGGAATCCATCACTACTAGTTTTACATTGCATGCGATGTTTAAAATCATATGCTCTTTAAAATATGTGCATGTTCGAACAATCATGTTCAATACCGATATTAAAAACCACTGTCGAATCAGAGTACAGACAACTTAAAGAATAGCATAATCCGAGTCGAAAGTATCATATATATCATAAACATAATGATATGCTTAAAATCCTCAACTGAATCCAACTCATGGATATCTGGTATGGTCAACCAACCTCATGTCATGCCATATGCAATGCAAGTAAATCCTCAAACCATAGGGCCCAAACTATGCCTACGACCTTGCTGCCGTGTGGTCCTCGGGTACCCAGGGACACAACGTCATAGCCTCCACGGGGCATATGACACATCGACCTAGTGCCGTGAGACCAGTGGTAACCCCCTGTACCACATGCAGTCGACGTAGGGACATACCCTTTTTTGGCATGGTACCCATTCCACCTAGTAGTGGTAGAGGCTGGGAGGCCACCTCAACCTCTCGCCATAGCACCCACGAGCTTACTAGCCCAAATCATATACGATCAAACAAGCAAAAACATCTCTTTTCAAAACCTGTCCTCTTTGGGTCCCTCACAACTGCCTACCCAGCGTCTTTTGGGCACTTCAGCGTCTTTTGGTAACCCTCAAGGACATGCAAATTTTCAAGAACTCAATGCTCACAAATCATGCAATATATGCAATTATTTGCAAAACCCTTATAAGATAAGGACTGGATATGACGACCCGGTTTTTCTCATGCATTTTTAAATGCAAGATCTAAATTTCCTATGGCAGGATGCATCCCTATTTGAAAGCCATTTTATAAAAACCATGCAATGCAGCGGAAAACCTTTTGTTTTAAACTCATTTTGAAAACCCCGAGCGTCATTTGCTTTTATAACAATCAAAGTAGTTTTTATCCTTTAAGTGCCTCCTCATACTTAGCTTATAATAGCAGTTCTCATTCAATCACTACTACATCAAGTTATGCTGAAGCTATTAAATCATCAAATTTGAAAAACACTCAGGTAAGCATAGAACATTTTCGTAGATACATAGAAAGACTTTATTTGATTACCTATTGATCTCTTTCCAGATATATCTTTGTCATAAGCTCAGGGGTCTCCAAATTGATTAGTACTTATCTACCTTTCTTTTCAATCCAAGTCATACGCATCTTTTAGACCCACAGTGATTTCTATGGTTTGTTATGGTATCTATTCAGGTTTGGAAAAATCTGTCTCACTGGTGGAGATCGTTCCTTTTTCATTTCTTTTTTTTGCTTATGTCTCAGTTGTTACAGTATTTATTGTACTTAATCAACTTCATGATGTGGCCTAATCAACTGACCTCATACCCTCAAGTGACTTAGTCTAATAAGTAATTTCTTTTAGGTAAAACTCATGTCCAATTACTTATAATATCCCTCTGAGTATATAACTTCAACTACTAACATATTTGTTTAAATAGGGTGCGATACCTTTATTTAGTCAACAGTACTCTAAAGGTAATGACTAAATAATGGTATTAAGATTTTTGGTCTTCCAATCTATGATAGTAAGACCTCAATTTGATCCTTGATGGTACCCTACTTGCTAAATGGACAAGTCATTGTTCCCGACTTAATTCCTTTTTCAATATACTTTATTGGCAAGGTGGGATATCACCAAATTTTCCTTTTTATGGATTATATCCATTGGTGTTCCCCATAAGCTAATGGATCCATAATAATTGATATCAAACCATTTGTAGAATTTAATTTCTAGTTGGTCACCATTCCTCTTCGGAAATTTCTTGTCGCATAATCTACAGATATTCGATACTCTACTCAAAGTCTTAAACCCCATATGCTTTCTCTCTTTTATACTCTTTTACAATAAGATCACCAACTCATCTAGTATTATTCCTTCAAATTTGATTGGTTTATCTTCCCATATGATTCAAGATGAAAGATTTCTATGGATCTATTCTTTCCTCAATAAAGTCATGACCTTTTTCTTTTGAATATTCAATATTCATTGAATACTTATAGTTACATCTCTATCTCTTTCTCTCTTTTCTTCAAATTCCTCATTTTTGTCTACCTAGATCAATGCTTTCATTTAAGTGGTTGCATATATTTGATCTACGCGGCAGTCAAGAGAAACTTAATACCTCCAGGAAATGTTGAAATTTTCTAATATCATCGAAATCCTTAATTGCCTATACCCTCAATAAAATTCATACAATGTCTTGATAATGGCACAGACGTTTTTATACTTTTCTCACAAGTTCATGTTAGGATCAATCTATTATCATCCTTAGCATTATCATCAAAATCTTTTGATAACTCGGTCGAATTTATTTTCCTATCATATTCCTGTTATGTTTCTCTTAATCACATAATATGTCACTTGTATACATCTTCTGATTTGCTCCATAATACTCAGGTAGTTGTTATTCGATATCACTTCACTCTTCATGAGACTCCAATGAAGGTATCCAAAATTAAGCTAAGTCTTTTAGGATCCATACCTTTGTGACCTAGTACGAGTCACAGCTTGTCTCCTAATATCATCTTGCATTCTCATCCCTCTTAGCTTATCATCAACATCTTCTCAAAGTTTGTCTTTTACATCCCCTATCATACTTATATCATATCCTTGTGATAGTGTACTCATATTCTGATATTCTTTATGATGGTAAGATAGCCACCTAGGTTCTTCAATTTTCTCACCTTTGATGAGATTACTTTATTGCAGGTCAGCACTATCTACTAACAAGTCCACTAACATCTTCATTCATTCATTTTCATCATAATATGATCCATATATGAGTTTTCACATTTGCACCACACAACAATCCTTAATCCTTAAGTCGTCTTAGACTAGATTTTGGATAAGGGTTGCACTATCCTTTGCCTAATTATTTGTTAAACCAAGCTGTGTTTCACCTATTTATTTATGGTGAACTGCCTTGTGCATTAATATTATAATCCTCAAATAGAAGTAGTCATCTCTACTACTTCTTCTTGATTTTCTCTATTGTCTAGGACCCTTGGACATGCTGGACTGGCTGTGAAAGGATAAAACCTGGGCTCTGATGCCAACTGTGATGACTCGGGTTTTCTCATGCACTTTTAAATGCAAGATCTAAATTTCCTATGGCGGGATGCATCCCTATTTGAAAACCATTTTATAAAAACCATGCAATGTAGCGGAAAACCTTTTGTTTTAAACTCATTTTGAAAACCCCGAATGTCATTTGCTTTCATAACAATCAAAGTAGTTTTTGAAAAACTTTAGAAATCATAAATGTTTTTCCCTGTGTCTATCCAAATCATAGCACACACGCTCTCCCGACGCATCTTCTATTTGTGAGTGGAACTATCCAAAAAAATGTTAAGGATAGGGTGAGTATATACTATACCCAGTAGGAATCCATCACTACTAGTTTTACATTGCATGCCATGTTTAAAATCATATGCTCTTTAAAATATGTGCATGTTCGAACAATCATGTTCAATACCGATATTAAAAACCACTGTCGAATCGTAGAGTACGTACAACTTAAAGAATAGCATAATCCGAGTCGAAAGTATCATATATATCATAAACATAATGATATGCTTAAAATCCTCAACTGAATCCAACTCATGGATATCTGGTATGGTCAACCAACCTCATGTCATGCCATATGCAATGCAAGTAAATCCTCAAACCATAGGGCCCAAACTATGCCTACGACCTTGCTGCCGTGTGGTCCTCGGGTAGCCAGGGACACAACGTCATAGCCTCCACGGGCATATGACACATCGACCTAGTGCCGTGAGACCGGTGGTAACCCCCGTACCACATGCGCCGACGTAGGGACATACCCTTTTTTGGCATGGTACCCATTCCACCTAGTAGTGGTAGAGGCTGGGAGGCCACCTCAACCTCTCGCCATAGCACCCACGAGCTTACTAGCCCAAATCATATACGATCAAACAAGCAAAAACATCTCTTTTCAAAACCTGTCCTCTTTGGGTCCCTCACAACCGCCTACCCAAAGATCTTTTGGGCACTTCAGCGTCTTTTGGTAACCCTCAAGGACATGCAAATTTTCAAGAACTCAATGCTCACAAATCATGCAATATATGCAATTATTTGCAAAACCCTTATAAGATAAGGACTGGATATGACGACCCGGTTTTTCTCATGCATTTTTAAATGCAAGATCTAAATTTCCTATGGCAGGATGCATCCCTATTTGAAAGCCATTTTATAAAAACCATGCAATGCAGCGGAAAACCTTTTGTTTTAAACTCATTTTGAAAACCCCGAGCGCCATTTGCTTTTATAACAATCAAAGTAGTTTTTATCCTTTAAGTGCCTCCTCATACTTAGCTTATAATAGCAGTTCTCATTCAATCACTACTACATCAAGTTATGCTGAAGCTATTAAATCATCAAATTTGAAAAACACTCAGGTAAGCATAGAACATTTTCGTAGATACATAGAAAGACTTTATTTGATTACCTATTGATCTCTTTCCAGATATATCTTTGTCATAAGCTCAGGGGTCTCCAAATTGATTAGTACTTATCTACCTTTCTTTTCAATCCAAGTCAGCAGCATCTTTAGACCCACAAAGGATTTCTATGGTTTGTTATGGTATCTATTCAGGTTTGGAAAAATCTGTCTCACTGGTGGAGATCGTTCCTTTTTCATTTCTTTTTTTTTTGCTTATGTCTCAGTTGTTACTGTATTTATTGTACTTAATCAACTTCATGATGTGGCCTAATCAACTGACCTCATACCCTCAAGTGACTTAGTCTAATAAGTAATTTCTTTTAGGTAAAACTCATGTCCAATTACTTATAATATCCCTCTGAGTATATAACTTCAACTACTAACATATTTGTTTAAATAGGGTGCGATACCTTTATTTAGTCAACAGTACTCTAAAGGTAATGACTAAATAATGGTATTAAGATTTTTGGTCTTCCAATCTATGATAGTAAGACCTCAATTTGATCCTTGATGGTACCCTACTTGCTAAATGGACAAGTCATTGTTCCCGACTTAATTCCTTTTTCAATATACTTTATTGGCAAGGTGGGATATCACCAAATTTTCCTTTTTATGGATTATATCCATTGGTGTTCCCCATAAGCTAATGGATCCATAATAATTGATATCAAACCATTTGTAGAATTTAATTTCTAGTTGGTCACCATTCCTCTTCGGAAATTTCTTGTCGCATAATCTACAGATATTCGATACTCTACTCAAAGTCTTAAACCCCATATGCTTTCTCTCTTTTATACTCTTTTACAATAAGATCACCAACTCATCTAGTATTATTCCTTCAAATTTGATTGGTTTATCTTCCCATATGATTCAAGATGAAAGATTTCTATGGATCTATTCTTTCCTCAATAAAGTCATGACCTTTTTCTTTTGAATATTCAATATTCATTGAATACTTATAGTTACATCTCTATCTCTTTCTCTCTTTTCTTCAAATTCCTCATTTTTGTCTACCTAGATCAATGCTTTCATTTAAGTGGTTGCATATATTTGATCTACGCGGCAGTCAAGAGAAACTTAATACCTCCAGGAAATGTTGAAATTTTCTAATATCATCGAAATCCTTAATTGCCTATACCCTCAATAAAATTCATACAATGTCTTGATAATGGCACCGACGTTTTTATACTTTTCTCACAAGTTCATGTTAGGATCAATCTATTATCATCCTTAGCATTATCATCAAAATCTTTTGATAACTCGGTCGAATTTATTTTCCTATCATATTCCTGTTATGTTTCTCTTAATCACATAATATGTCACTTGTATACATCTTCTGATTTGCTCCATAATACTCAGGTAGTTGTTATTCGATATCACTTCACTCTTCATGAGACTCCAATGAAGGTATCCAAAATTAAGCTAAGTCTTTTAGGATCCATACCTTTGTGACCTAGTACGAGTCACAGCTTGTCTCCTAATATCATCTTGCATTCTCATCCCTCTTAGCTTATCATCAACATCTACTCAAAGTTTGTCTTTACATCCCCTATCATACTTATATCATATCCTTGTGATAGTGTACTCATATTCTGATATTCTTTATGATGGTAAGATAGCCACCTAGGTTCTTCAATTTTCTCACCTTTGATGAGATTACTTTATTGCAGGTCAGCACTATCTACTAACAAGTCCACTAACATCTTCATTCATTCATTTTCATCATAATATGATCCATATATGAGTTTTCACATTTGCACCACACAACAATCCTTAATCCTTAAGTCGCCTTAGACTAGATTTTGGATAAGGGTTGCACTATCCTTTGCCTAATTATTTGTTAAACCAAGCTGTGTTTCACCTATTTATTTATGGTGAACTGCCTTGTGCATTAATATTATAATCCTCAAATAGAAGTAGTCATCTCTACTACTTCTTCTTGATTTTCTCTATTGTCTAGGACCCTTGGACATGCTGGACTGGCTGTGAAAGGATAAAACCTGGGCTCTGATGCCAACTGTGATGACTCGGGTTTTCTCATGCACTTTTAAATGCAAGATCTAAATTTCCTATGGCGGGATGCATCCCTATTTGAAAACCATTTTATAAAAACCATGCAATGTAGCGGAAAACCTTTTGTTTTAAACTCATTTTGAAAACCCCGAATGTCATTTGCTTTCATAACAATCAAAGTAGTTTTTGAAAAACTTTAGAAATCATAAATGTTTTTCCCCAGGTCTATCCAGTCATAGCACACAGTCTCCTGACGCATCTTCTATTTGTGAGTGGAACTATCCAGAAAAATGTTAAGGATAGGGTGAGTATATACTATACCCAGTAGGAATCCATCACTACTAGTTTTACATTGCATGCCATGTTTAAAATCATATGCTCTTTAAAATATGTGCATGTTCGAACAATCATGTTCAATACCGATATTAAAAACCACTGTCGAATCAGAGTACAGACAACTTAAAGAATAGCATAATCCGAGTCGAAAGTATCATATATATCATAAACATAATGATATGCTTAAAATCCTCAACTGAATCCAACTCATGGATATCTGGTATGGTCAACCAACCTCATGTCATGCCATATGCAATGCAAGTAAATCCTCAAACCATAGGGCCCAAACTATGCCTACGACCTTGCTGCCGTGTGGTCCTCGGGTACCCAGGGACACAACGTCATAGCCTCCACGGGGCATATGACACATCGACCTAGTGCCGTGAGACCAGTGGTAACCCCCTGTACCACATGCAGTCGACGTAGGGACATACCCTTTTTTGGCATGGTACCCATTCCACCTAGTAGTGGTAGAGGCTGGGAGGCCACCTCAACCTCTCGCCATAGCACCCACGAGCTTACTAGCCCAAATCATATACGATCAAACAAGCAAAAACATCTCTTTTCAAAACCTGTCCTCTTTGGGTCCCTCACAACTGCCTACCCAGCATCTTTTGGGCACTTCAGCGTCTTTTGGTAACCCTCAAGGACATGCAAATTTTCAAGAACTCAATGCTCACAAATCATGCAATATATGCAATTATTTGCAAAACCCTTATAAGATAAGGACTGGATATGACGACCCGGTTTTTCTCATGCATTTTTAAATGCAAGATCTAAATTTCCTATGGCAGGATGCATCCCTATTTGAAAGCCATTTTATAAAAACCATGCAATGCAGCGGAAAACCTTTTGTTTTAAACTCATTTTGAAAACCCCGAAGGCCATTTGCTTTTATAACAATCAAAGTAGTTTTTATCCTTTAAGTGCCTCCTCATACTTAGCTTATAATAGCAGTTCTCATTCAATCACTACTACATCAAGTTATGCTGAAGCTATTAAATCATCAAATTTGAAAAACACTCAGGTAAGCATAGAACATTTTCGTAGATACATAGAAAGACTTTATTTGATTACCTATTGATCTCTTTCCAGATATATCTTTGTCATAAGCTCATGGGTCTCCAAATTGATTAGTACTTATCTACCTTTCTTTTCAATCCAAGTCAGCAGCATTTTTTAGACCCACGGTGATTTCTATGGTTTGTTATGGTATCTATACAGGTTTGGAAAAATCTGTCTCACTGGTGGAGATCGTTCCTTTTTCATTTCTTTTTTTTTGCTTATGTCTCAGTTGTTACTGTATTTATTGTACTTAATCAACTTCATGATGTGGCCTAATCAACTGACCTCATACCCTCAAGTGACTTAGTCTAATAAGTAATTTCTTTTAGGTAAAACTCATGTCCAATTACTTATAATATCCCTCCGAGTATATAACTTCAACTACTAACATATTTGTTTAAATAGGGTGCGATACCTTTATTTAGTCAACAGTACTCTAAAGGTAATGACTAAATAATGGTATTAAGATTTTTGGTCTTCCAATCTATGATAGTAAGACCTCAATTTGATCCTTGATGGTACCCTACTTGCTAAATGGACAAGTCATTGTTCCCGACTTAATTCCTTTTTCAATATACTTTATTGGCAAGGTGGGATATCACCAAATTTTCCTTTTTATGGATTATATCCATTGGTGTTCCCCATAAGCTAATGGATCCATAATAATTGATATCAAACCATTTGTAGAATTTAATTTCTAGTTGGTCACCATTCCTCTTCGGAAATTTCTTGTCGCATAATCTACCGATATTCGATACTCTACTCAAAGTCTTAAACCCCATATGCTTTCTCTCTTTTATACTCTTTTACAATAAGATCACCAACTCATCTAGTATTATTCCTTCAAATTTGATTGGTTTATCTTCCCATATGATTCAAGATGAAAGATTTCTATGGATCTATTCTTTCCTCAATAAAGTCATGACCTTTTTCTTTTGAATATTCAATATTCATTGAATACTTATAGTTACATCTCTATCTCTTTCTCTCTTTTCTTCAAATTCCTCATTTTTGTCTACCTAGATCAATGCTTTCATTTAAGTGGTTGCATATATTTGATCTACGCGGCAGTCAAGAGAAACTTAATACCTCCAGGAAATGTTGAAATTTTCTAATATCATCGAAATCCTTAATTGCCTATACCCTCAATAAAATTCATACAATGTCTTGATAATGGCACTGACGTTTTTATACTTTTCTCACAAGTTCATGTTAGGATCAATCTATTATCATCCTTAGCATTATCATCAAAATCTTTTGATAACTCGGTCGAATTTATTTTCCTATCATATTCCTGTTATGTTTCTCTTAATCACATAATATGTCACTTGTATACATCTTCTGATTTGCTCCATAATACTCAGGTAGTTGTTATTCGATATCACTTCACTCTTCATGAGACTCCAATGAAGGTATCCAAAATTAAGCTAAGTCTTTTAGGATCCATACCTTTGTGACCTAGTACGAGTCACGCTTGTCTCCTAATATCATCTTGCATTCTCATCCCTCTTAGCTTATCATCAACATCTTCTCAAAGTTTGTCTTTTACATCCCCTATCATACTTATATCATATCCTTGTGATAGTGTACTCATATTCTGATATTCTTTATGATGGTAAGATAGCCACCTAGGTTCTTCAATTTTCTCACCTTTGATGAGATTACTTTATTGCAGGTCAGCACTATCTACTAACAAGTCCACTAACATCTTCATTCATTCATTTTCATCATAATATGATCCATATATGAGTTTTCACATTTGCACCACACAACAATCCTTAATCCTTAAGTCGTCTTAGACTAGATTTTGGATAAGGGTTGCACTATCCTTTGCCTAATTATTTGTTAAACCAAGCTGTGTTTCACCTATTTATTTATGGTGAACTGCCTTGTGCATTAATATTATAATCCTCAAATAGAAGTAGTCATCTCTACTACTTCTTCTTGATTTTCTCTATTGTCTAGGACCCTTGGACATGCTGGACTGGCTGTGAAAGGATAAAACCTGGGCTCTGATGCCAACTGTGATGACTCGGGTTTTCTCATGCACTTTTAAATGCAAGATCTAAATTTCCTATGGCGGGATGCATCCCTATTTGAAAACCATTTTATAAAAACCATGCAATGCAGCGGAAAACCTTTTGTTTTAAACTCATTTTGAAAACCCCGAATGTCATTTGCTTTCATAACAATCAAAGTAGTTTTTGAAAAACTTTAGAAATCATAAATGTTTTTCCCCAGGGCTATCCAGTCATAGCACACAGTCTCCTGACGCATCTTCTATTTGTGAGTGGAACTATCCAGAAAAATGTTAAGGATAGGGTGAGTATATACTATACCCAGTAGGAATCCATCACTACTAGTTTTACATTGCATGCGATGTTTAAAATCATATGCTCTTTAAAATATGTGCATGTTCGAACAATCATGTTCAATACCGATATTAAAAACCACTGTCGAATCAGAGTACAGACAACTTAAAGAATAGCATAATCCGAGTCGAAAGTATCATATATATCATAAACATAATGATATGCTTAAAATCCTCAACTGAATCCAACTCATGGATATCTGGTATGGTCAACCAACCTCATGTCATGCCATATGCAATGCAAGTAAATCCTCAAACCATAGGGCCCAAACTATGCCTACGACCTTGCTGCCGTGTGGTCCTCGGGTACCAGTGGACACAACGTCATAGCCTCCACGGGCATATGACACATCGACCTAGTGCCGTGAGACCAGGTGGTAACCCCCGTACCACCTGCAGTCGACGTAGGGACATACCCTTTTTTGGCATGGTACCCATTCCACCTAGTAGTGGTAGAGGCTGGGAGGCCACCTCAACCTCTCGCCATAGCACCCACGAGCTTACTAGCCCAAATCATATACGATCAAACAAGCAAAAACATCTCTTTTCAAAACCTGTCCTCTTTGGGTCCCTCACAACTGCCTACCCAGCATCTTTTGGGCACTTCAGCGTCTTTTGGTAACCCTCAAGGACATGCAAATTTTCAAGAACTCAATGCTCACAAATCATGCAATATATGCAATTATTTGCAAAACCCTTATAAGATAAGGACTGGATATGACGACCCGGTTTTTCTCATGCATTTTTAAATGCAAGATCTAAATTTCCTATGGCAGGATGCATCCCTATTTGAAAGCCATTTTATAAAAACCATGCAATGCAGCGGAAAACCTTTTGTTTTAAACTCATTTTGAAAACCCCGAGCGTCATTTGCTTTTATAACAATCAAAGTAGTTTTTATCCTTTAAGTGCCTCCTCATACTTAGCTTATAATAGCAGTTCTCATTCAATCACTACTACATCAAGTTATGCTGAAGCTATTAAATCATCAAATTTGAAAAACACTCAGGTAAGCATAGAACATTTTCGTAGATACATAGAAAGACTTTATTTGATTACCTATTGATCTCTTTCCAGATATATCTTTGTCATAAGCTCAGGGGTCTCCAAATTGATTAGTACTTATCTACCTTTCTTTTCAATCCAAGTCAGCAGCATCTTTTAGACCCACAGTGATTTCTATGGTTTGTTATGGTATCTATTCAGGTTTGGAAAAATCTGTCTCACTGGTGGAGATCGTTCCTTTTTCATTTCTTTTTTTTTTGCTTATGTCTCAGTTGTTACTGTATTTATTGTACTTAATCAACTTCATGATGTGGCCTAATCAACTGACCTCATACCCTCAAGTGACTTAGTCTAATAAGTAATTTCTTTTAGGTAAAACTCATGTCCAATTACTTATAATATCCCTCTGAGTATATAACTTCAACTACTAACATATTTGTTTAAATAGGGTGCGATACCTTTATTTAGTCAACAGTACTCTAAAGGTAATGACTAAATAATGGTATTAAGATTTTTGGTCTTCCAATCTATGATAGTAAGACCTCAATTTGATCCTTGATGGTACCCTACTTGCTAAATGGACAAGTCATTGTTCCCGACTTAATTCCTTTTTCAATATACTTTATTGGCAAGGTGGGATATCACCAAATTTTCCTTTTTATGGATTATATCCATTGGTGTTCCCCATAAGCTAATGGATCCATAATAATTGATATCAAACCATTTGTAGAATTTAATTTCTAGTTGGTCACCATTGCTCTTCGGAAATTTCTTGTCGCATAATCTACTGATATTCGATACTCTACTCAAAGTCTTAAACCCCATATGCTTTCTCTCTTTTATACTCTTTTACAATAAGATCACCAACTCATCTAGTATTATTCCTTCAAATTTGATTGGTTTATCTTCCCATATGATTCAAGATGAAAGATTTCTATGGATCTATTCTTTCCTCAATAAAGTCATGACCTTTTTCTTTTGAATATTCAATATTCATTGAATACTTATAGTTACATCTCTATCTCTTTCTCTCTTTTCTTCAAATTCCTCATTTTTGTCTACCTAGATCAATGCTTTCATTTAAGTGGTTGCATATATTTGATCTACGCGGCAGTCAAGAGAAACTTAATACCTCCAGGAAATGTTGAAATTTTCTAATATCATCGAAATCCTTAATTGCCTATACCCTCAATAAAATTCATACAATGTCTTGATAATGGCACCGACGTTTTTATACTTTTCTCACAAGTTCATGTTAGGATCAATCTATTATCATCCTTAGCATTATCATCAAAATCTTTTGATAACTCGGTCGAATTTATTTTCCTATCATATTCCTGTTATGTTTCTCTTAATCACATAATATGTCACTTGTATACATCTTCTGATTTGCTCCATAATACTCGTGTAGTTGTTATTCGATATCACTTCACTCTTCATGAGACTCCAATGAAGGTATCCAAAATTAAGCTAAGTCTTTTAGGATCCATACCTTTGTGACCTAGTACGAGTCACGCTTGTCTCCTAATATCATCTTGCATTCTCATCCCTCTTAGCTTATCATCAACATCTTCTCAAAGTTTGTCTTTTACATCCCCTATCATACTTATATCATATCCTTGTGATAGTGTACTCATATTCTGATATTCTTTATGATGGTAAGATAGCCACCTAGGTTCTTCAATTTTCTCACCTTTGATGAGATTACTTTATTGCAGGTCAGCACTATCTACTAACAAGTCCACTAACATCTTCATTCATTCATTTTCATCATAATATGATCCATATATGAGTTTTCACATTTGCACCACACAACAATCCTTAATCCTTAAGTCGTCTTAGACTAGATTTTGGATAAGGGTTGCACTATCCTTTGCCTAATTATTTGTTAAACCAAGCTGTGTTTCACCTATTTATTTATGGTGAACTGCCTTGTGCATTAATATTATAATCCTCAAATAGAAGTAGTCATCTCTACTACTTCTTCTTGATTTTCTCTATTGTCTAGGACCCTTGGACATGCTGGACTGGCTGTGAAAGGATAAAACCTGGGCTCTGATGCCAACAGTGATGACTCGGGTTTTCTCATGCACTTTTAAATGCAAGATCTAAATTTCCTATGGCGGGATGCATCCCTATTTGAAAACCATTTTATAAAAACCATGCAATGCAGCGGAAAACCTTTTGTTTTAAACTCATTTTGAAAACCCCGAATGTCATTTGCTTTCATAACAATCAAAGTAGTTTTTGAAAAACTTTAGAAATCATAAATGTTTTTCCCAGTGTCTATCCAAATCATAGCACACAGTCTCCGACGCATCTTCTATTTGTGAGTGGAACTATCCAGAAAAATGTTAAGGATAGGGTGAGTATATACTATACCAAGTAGGAATCTATCACTACTAGTTTTACATTGCATGCCATGTTTAAAATCATATGCTCTTTAAAATATGTGCATGTTCGAACAATCATGTTCAATACCGATATTAAAAACCACCGTCGAATCGTAGTACGTACAACTTAAAGAATAGCATAATCCGAGTCGAAAGTATCATATATATCATAAACATAATGATATGCTTAAAATGCTCAACTGAATCCAACTCATGGATATCTGGTATGGTCAACCAACCTCATGTCATGCCATATGCAATGCAAGTAAATCCTCAAACCATAGGGCCCAAACTATGCCTACGACCTTGCTGCCGTGTGGTCCTCGGGTACCCAAGGACACAACGTCATAGCCTCCACGGGGCATATGACACATCGACCTAGTGCCGTGAGACCAGTGGTAACCCCCTGTACCACATGCAGTCGATGTAGGGACATGCCCTTTTTGGGCATGGTACCCATTCCACCTAGTAGTGGTAGAGGCTGGGAGGCCACCTCAACCTCCCGCCATAGCACCCACGAGCTTACTAGCCCAAATCATATACGATCAAACAAGCAAAAACATCTCTTTTCAAAACCTGTCCTCTTTGGGTCCCTCACAACTGCCTACCTAGCGTCTTTTGGGCACTTCAGTTTCTTTTGGTAACCCTCAAGGACATGCAAATTTTCAAGAACTCAATGCTCACAAATCATGCAATATATGCAATTATTTGCAAAACCCTTATAAGATAAGGACTGGATATGACGACCCGGTTTTTCTCATGCATTTTTAAATGCAAGATCTAAATTTCCTATGGCAGGATGCATCCCTATTTGAAAGCCATTTTATAAAAACCATGCAATGCAGCGGAAAACCTTTTGTTTTAAACTCATTTTGAAAACCCCGAGCGTCATTTGCTTTTATAACAATCAAAGTAGTTTTTATCCTTTAAGTGCCTCCTCATACTTAGCTTATAATAGCAGTTCTCATTCAATCACTACTACATCAAGTTATGCTGAAGCTATTAAATCATCAAATTTGAAAAACACTCAGGTAAGCTGTAATATCCTTAATTTTTAAGATAAAAATAAGAAATTATTAAATAAATTAAAATAAAAATTTATGGATGAAATTATTTCCTGAAAACATAATAATTAGAAAGTGCTCGTCGATACGAATCCAACGCCACCAAGAACGCGAGAAACGGAGCTCAAACGAGGGAGTTATGAGCCGTCAAAGTTGTAAGGGCAAAATGGTCTTTTGACAGAAACGTGTAACACAGGGGCCCAAATTGATACTGGCACCCCCGTCTTCCACACGTCTCTACCAGTGCCGGAAAAATCGCCGGAGAGACGTGGAAAGAGGCGTGAATGGAAGAGGTTCTCTTCCCCTGGGACTCTAGGCCTATATCTACCCTCCCCAGGTTGCCAAAACGCTCCACTTTGAGCGTTTTCTCTGAGTATTTACGCAAAACCCTAGCCTGTAAAAACTTGAATTTTCCGGCGAGTGGAGCCCCGGCAACACGAGCAACTCCGGCCAGGTGCAAGGTAAGCCTCAAAACCTATGTTTTTATGTATTTATTAATTAGAAAATTAATTAGAAAACCATTTAAAAATTAGGAAAAAATTGGATTTTTGGGGGTTTTGTGCACGCTACTGTTGGAGCGTGATTTCATAGACCAAACGTTGTCCGTTTGGAAATCGCACCGTCCAACTAGTGCACAAGACACCCAAGAGCAAACCCTTTAAATTTGGGAGTGATCCAACGGTGGAATTGCCCGTAAAACTGAAAAACCAGTACCTAGGAAAGTTTTTAGGAACTTGGAAAAAATCATTTAAAAACCATGGTTTTTGAGAAAATTAGTGCAAAAGGAGGGCATAAATGGATTCTAGAGAGAATTCTGAAGAAAATGGCGCAAAAATCGCGCAAAACGGAGCTCAGAGCTCGCCGGAGGCGACCTAATCCGGCCGTCTTCTCCGGCGTTGTCAACGGCGTCGGCGCCTTGGCGCCGACGCCATGACGCACAGCCGGGACGCACAGCAGACGACGTCGGATGACGTCGGCGACGCGCGCGTGCGGACGCCCCCGCCGTTGGGCTGTCGCGGTGGGACCGGGACGCGGCGCGTCTGGCGACCGTGACGCACGCGCGCGTCCGTGCGGCGTGCTCGCGACGCCGTGCGTCTTCGTGCGCCAGAGTACGTCGGTATAAACCGGCGGAAAAGGGTGCCGCCGGTTTAAACCACCTTATGGTGGTCCCGCAGGCCCCCTTTTTGCGTAGTTTTCATTAAAACTTGATTTTTGGAAGCTAGAGAGGTCCAAATCACGATCCTAAGAGGCGTTGTGACCGTATTGACGACGCGGACCTAGTTTTAACTTAAAAACTTAGAAATGACCACTTTTTATTTAGAAAAATTTTTAAATAGTGATGTGACATGTACAGGTGCACTTGAATATACCAATTAAAGGGAGTTATTGGCAAGCTAGTGATCTCACACTGAGGTAGGTGACGACAACTAATGTTTTGCCTTGATTTTAAACCATGTTTAAACATAGCATCATGTGTGATTGTGTTTTAAATTGCGATTTTTATTTACCATGGATTTCATGCGACATTGCGTACAGGATGGTTATTCCAAATTGAAATCTTTTACTGAATAAACTTATTTCAAATGCTTTTACAAGCATGATGTTAATTTGTTATGCTTACTTAGAGACTTATTTCTTATTATATATATAGAAAATGCATGGATTTACATGGAAATGAGAATAGAGGCTTATTAGTCGGTCCTTTGATAGGCTAACCCCGTGATGAGGGGCATGTCTTGGGGATTGCAAGCTATAAGTGCTCTTGAGTTTTAGCATATACATATGATTTCCGTGTTTTATATTTGATGATGGGTGCTCTCGCCCGGTGGGCGTCATGCTAGGAGGGATAGGGCCGGCCACCCACCTTCCGAGATTATGATGTGATGAGTTTGTGATATGATAGACACCTGCCCATAGATGGCATTCGGTAGGGGTTTGGTAACATGGATAGTCCACACTACCGGTCTGAGCCTTTCCATGGGGACAGACGTTAAGTCTCCCGTTATGGTGTCGACGGGGAGCGGCGGTGGTTGATACCCATGGAGGGTTGCCACTGCAGCATGATGGCCCATATTCTTGTTATGTGTGCATGTATGATGAGCATGGTTATAGATGGTATGCCTGGGTGTGACGACACTCAGAGGTTGACTATGTGTACTCCTGATCAGGGATGTTAGTGCGATGTGGTGGGACCCATTACCTTAGGGTGCCCTTATTCTTGTTGTATGCTCCATTTTATTGATTCATGTCATGTTTTAACTCAGTGAACTTCATGTTTTAGCATTTGGAATAAATTGGCATTTATTTGAACATGGCATTATGATATTACTATTTCCATAAATGTTAGACTTTTCATCAATGCTGTTCATTATTTCTTGCATTTATTACATTAATTGTCTATGTACCTACACAAGCGATAGCTTGCTGAGGCATTGCTTTGTTTTGCAATGCCTTAGATCTCGAGCGCGACACCAGGAAAGGAAAAGCGGTTGATAAACCTTGAGAGCTGCTGAAGACTAGTTTCCTTATAGTTTTAGACAGTAATGTGAGTCATTAGAGTGGATTATCATTTGAATTTCATTATGGACTGCATACTTTATATTTGGCTGTGATTTAGATCTTTGGACATATATTGGACATTTATATGGGATGTTATGATGGATAGACCCTGGGCCATATTATTATTGTCTTTTGGATGTTTATTTGATTTAAAATAAAGGCGCCTATTTATTTGACGTTGATTTATACGCGGATCATTTATTTATGTTTAAATTACGTATACGTCATTTTGAGAAAGGAAAAATTAACACCCGGAGTTTTAAGATAGGTTTAGTAAAATGTTAAATAAATCTTTTCTCATGGGATCCCAAATGTTCTTATTTAAATTGCCATAAAAAAAAAAAAATTTGTCTTAAAAATCCGGGGTGTTACAAAGTTGGTATCAGAGCCCAGTCTAGTCCATCATAATCCTTGTGAATGTCCATTTATATGTGAATAACAGTCCATAATAGTTGTAGAGAGAGAAACTATGAGAGAGGAACTTACACTTAGTGACATGTAAAATTTTGACAGATGGCTCCTCGGAGAAGGACAAGGTCTACCCCTGCTACACCCGTGGCTCCACCTGCTGAGTCCTCTGATCAAGGGGATCGAGATGCCGAGTTATTGAATCGGTTAATGTCAGGACTCGTACCACTTATACAAGAAGAAAGGTTAGGACGGTTCGTTGACGCAGCCTAACCCTAGCCCTATTCCACCACCTAAAGTGGCACCCATGGTTTCGTCGGTTCGGTCCTCACAACCAATACAGAACCATCGCACCTAGAGCCACGGAGGGCGATGCTACGAGTGACTCTAAGAAGACTGACAAATTATTGGAAAGGTTTCAAAAGATGGTGAAACCCTTTTATGGCGATGGTAACACAGAGGAGGCTGAGCGATGGTTATTTGAGGCGGAGAGGACATTCGACGCTATGAAGATCTCACCAGATGATCAAGTTAGAGTAGCCTCCTACCTGCTGAAAGGTGAGGCCGGCTTCTGGTGGCAGACTTTCACACTCACCCGACCAGATCCGACTGAGACGATGACATGGGCAGCCTTTAAACAGCTTTTGACACTCGCATTTCCCACCCCATGCATTGCAGTCCATGAAGAAGGAGTTTGCCACCCTAGAGCAGAGAGATATGACGGTTCAGCAGTACCTGAACCGATTTACACGACTGAGGAGATTTGCACCTCACGCACTGGCCTCAGACACAGAGGCAACTGACAGATTTGTGGATGGGTTGACTCCTTGGCTGAGAGATCGCGTGATTTCTTCTCGACCCACTTCTGTGCGAGATGCTGCTGATATGGCGTCCATGCATGAGAAGAACTCTCTCAGGAATAGAGGGAGTGCGTTCCAGCCCTTTAAGGGCAAGCGGCCATTTGGTGCTATGCAGACACATGGGGCATCAGGTCATCCACCACAGGCCAAATTTAAGAGAGACGCTGAGAGGAAGAGATGTGATAGGTGCAAGGGTTGGCACCCTGGGCGAGGGTGTAATAGATTCGACCCACCACAGCAACAGAGGCAGCCCCAACCACAGAGACAGCCCTATACACCTTACCAGAGACAGCCATACAGGTGTTTCAACTGTGGAGACGTTGGCCATTTCATTAAGGACTGCCCTAAGGGGCAGAGACATACAGAGATGGGAGCAGAGGCAACTAACGCGCCACGTAGCCAGGGACGAGTATTTGCCATCTCATCAGGACAGGCACAGGCATCACACCAGGTCGTAGAAGGTACTCTTCTAGTCTCAGATAGACATGCCAAAGTTCTTTTTGACACAGGGTCTACACACTCTTTTATATCATGTATTTTTGCATCTTGTCTGGATGTATGTGTACACAAACTAGCATTTGGATTAGATATTATGACACCTGTGGGAGAGACAGTAGAGACTACAGAATATATTAGAGATATACCGTAGAGATATCGAGCGTGAGTATGGACACAGACTTCATCTTATTAGACATGGTAGACTATGATGTTATTCTTGGGATGGATTGGTTAGCCAACTATGGTGCTATGGTAGACTGCCGAAAGAAGCGAGTCACTTTTCTTATACCTGGGCAACCGTAAATAGTGTTCCAGGGTAGGAAAGATCAAAGCGTGTACATGCATCATTTCTGCCATGAAGGCGGCACGATTTTATGCACGAGGGTGTAACGCATTCCTTGCATATGTGACTGTTGAGGAAAAGGGGCATCCACGGCATGACGAGATTGATGTTGTCCGTGATTTTGCTGTCGTATTTCCTGAGGAATTACCAGGATTGCCGCCAAGTAGGGAGATTGACTTCACCATCGACTTGGTGCCGGGTACATCGCCTATCTCTAAGGCACCATATAGGATGGCTCCAGCAGAGTTGAGAGAACTTCAGGTACAATTGCAAGAGTTACTGGATAAGGGCTTTATCAGGCCGAGTGGATCACCATGGGGAGCACCAGTCCTTTTCGTGAAGAAAAAGGATGGATCACTGAGACTATGCATTGACTATCGGTTGTTGAATGGTGTTACTATAAAGAACCGATACCCTTTGCCACGCATAGATGATTTATTTGATCAGCTCCAATCGGCACAAGTGTTCTCCAAGATTGATTTGAGGTCAGGGTATCATCAGCTGAGGGTTAGAGAAGAGGATATCTCGAAGACTGCCTTTAGGAGTCGTTATGGTCATTATGAGTTCCTAGTGATGCCGTTTGGATTGACGAACGCACCTGCAGTGTTCATGGATCTAATGAACCGTGTTTTTCGAGCTTATTTGGATAAGTTCGTGATTGTATTTGTGGATGACATCTTGATTTATTCGCCTAGTCATGAGACACACAGAGAGCATCTCCACACGGTATTAGACACACTTCGTCGACATCAGTTGTATGCCAAGTTCAGTAAGTGTGATTTTTGGCTAGACCAGGTGCATTTCTTAGGCCACGTCATATCTAAAGATGGAGTGGCCGTGGATTCAACAAAGGTAGAGGCAGTACTACACTGGGAGAGGCCCAAGACAGTGACTGAGATACGCAGTTTTCTCGGTTTGGCGGGGTATTATCGTCGATTCATAGAGGGATTCTCTAAGATCGCATTACCATTGACCACCCTGACTAGGAAAGACACTCAATTTGTATGGACCGAGGCTTGCGAAGAGAGCTTCCAAGAGCTCAAGAGGAGACTTACTACTGCTCCGGTATTGACCTTACCATCTGGGGCAGGCGGTTATGTAGTTTATTGTGACGCCTCTGGCAAGGGATTAGGAGCAGTGTTGATGCAACATGGGAAGGTAATTGCCTATGCGTCTAGACAGCTGAAGACACATGAGGTAAATTACCCAACACATGACCTGGAATTAGCAGCCGTGGTATTTGCGTTGAAGTCCTGGAGACATTATCTTTATGGTGAGAGATTTGAGGTATTCACAGATCACAAGAGCCTCAAGTACTTCTTTACTCAGAGTGAATTGAATATGAGGCAGCGCAGATGGATGGAGTATCTCAAGGACTTCGACTTCACCATACAGTACCATCCTGGGAAGGCTAACGTCGTTGCAGATGCCCTGAGCAGGAAGGCGGGTGTGATGATTGCCAATTTGACGACTCGGTCTAAGTTCTTTGACAGGATCTTAGAGGCACAGGGCAAAGACAAGGAAACACAGGATCTGACTGATAAGACAGATTTTTCGAGGGGACCAGATGGAGGAGTTAGATTTAAGGGGAGGTTGGTAGTACCAGCAGATGACGAATTGAAGCGCGAGTTACTTCAAGAAGCACACCAATCCCCTTATACAATTCATCCTGGGGGTACGAAGATGTATCAGGATCTCAAGAGGCATTTCTGGTGGAATGGTATGAAAAAGGATGTTGGAGAGTGCGTAGCACGATGTTTGACCTGTCAGCAGGTCAAGGCTGAGCATCAGCGTCCATCAGGACTACTTCAGACACTGGACCTTCCAGAGTGGAAGTGGGACCATATTACCATGGACTTCGTTCTAGGTCTTCCGAGGACCGCTAGCGGCCACGACATGATATGGGTTGTTGTGGACAGGTTGACCAAGTCTGCTCATTTCCTTCCTATCAGACAAAAACAGACCGTGGATAGCTTAGCGAAATTATATGTTAAGGAGATCGTCAGTCTACATGGCGTTCCCTTGACAATTATATCGGATCGAGATACGCGATTTACCTCAAAATACTGGAAGAGCGTGCAAGAGGCATTAGGGTCGAGATTGAAATTTAGCACAGCATTCCATCCTCAGACAGACGGACAGAGCGAGAGGACCATCCAGACTATTGAGGATATGCTACGAGCCTGTGTTATGGATTGGAAGGGTAGCTGGGAAGATCATTTACCTTTGGTGGAATTTGCTTATAATAATAGTCATCACGCTAGTATTGGGATGGCTCCATATGAGGCACTTTATGGCAGACCTTGTCGGTCACCTTTATGTTGGAGTGATGTAGGAGAAAGACGCGTGGTGAAATCTGAGTTAGTGGAAGAATGTGCAGAGAAAGTCCAACTCATTCGGAAGAGGTTACTGACAGCTCACAGTCGACAGAAAAGTTATGCAGACAAGAGGCGAAAGGACTTAGAGTTCTTTGAGGGCGAGCATGTATTCTTGAAAGTTTCTCCTATGAAAGGGGTGTTGAGGTTTGGAAATAAAGGAAAGCTTAGTCCCAGGTATATTGGACCTTTCGAGATCTTACGACGAGTTGGGTCAGTGGCATACCAGCTAGCCTTACCACCACAGCTAGCAAATGTGCATGACGTCTTTCACGTGTCTATGCTGAGGAAATACGTGCCAGATCCCTCACATGTATTGGAGCAGATCCCAGGAGATCTACAGGCTGACATGACATTTGAGGAGAGACCAGTGCGCATCTTAGATACCAGAGTCAAGGAGTTAAGGAATAAGACCATTGCCTTGGTCAAAGTCCTTTGGCAGCATCATTCAGTACAGGAGACTACCTGGGAGACTGAGGAGGATATGCGAAAGATCCATCCAGAGTTATTTACATAGAGGTATGTAGCTAAATTTCGAGGACGAAATTTTTATAAGGAGGGAAGAATGTAATATCCTTAATTTTTAAGATAAAAATAAGAAATTATTAAATAAATTAAAATAAAAATTTATGGATGAAATTATTTCCTGAAAACATAATAATTAGAAAGTGCTCGTCGATACGAATCCAACGCCACCAAGAACGCGAGAAACGGAGCTCAAACGAGGGAGTTATGAGCCGTCAAAGTTGTAAGGGCAAAATGGTCTTTTGACGAAACGTGTAACACAGGGGCCCAAATTGATACTACCACCCGGTCGTTTCACCCGTGTTTACCAGTGCCGGAAAAGTCGCCGGAGAGACGTGGAAAGAGGCGTGAATGGAAGAGGTTCTCTTCCCACGGGACTCTAGGCCTATATCTACCCTCCCCAGGTTGCCAAAACGCTCCACTTTGAGCGTTTTCTCTGAGTATTTACGCTAAACCCTAGATCTGTAAAAACTTGAATTTTCCGGCGAGTGGAGCCCCGGCAACACGAGCAACTCCGGCCAGGTGCAAGGTAAGCCTCAAAACCTATGTTTTTATGTATTTATTAATTAGAAAATTAATTAGAAAACCATTTAAAAATTAGGAAAAAAATTGGATTTTTGGGGGTTTTGTGCACGCTACTGTTGGAGCGTGATTTCATAGACCAAACGTTGTCCGTTTGGAAATCGCACCGTCCAACTAGTGCACAAGACACCCAAGAGCAAACCCTTTAAATTTGGGAGTGATCCAACGGTGGAATTGCCCAGAAAACTAAAAAACCAGTACCTAGGAAAGTTTTTAGGAACTTGGAAAAAATCATTTAAAAACCATGGTTTTTGAGAAAATTAGTGCAAAAGGAGGGCATAAATGGATTCTAGAGAGAATTCTGAAGAAAATGGCGCAAAAATCGCGCAAAACGGAGCTCGTAGCTCGCCGGAGGCGACAGGAATCCGGTCGTCTTCTCTGGCGTTGTCAACGGCGTCGGCGCCTTGGCGCCGACGCCATGACGCACAGCCGGGACGCACAGCAGACGACGTCGGATGACGTCCGGCGACGCGCGCGTGCGGACGCCCTGCCGTTGGCTGTCGCGGTGGGACCGGGACGCGGCGCGTCCTGGCGACCGTGACGCACGCGCGCGTCCCGTGCGGCGTCTGCGACGCCGTGCGTCTTCGTGCGCCAGAGTACGTCGGTATAAACCGGCGGAAAAGGGTGCCGCCGGTTTAAACCACCTTATGGTGGTCCGGCAGGCCCCCTTTTTGCGTAGTTTTCATTAAAACTTGATTTTTGGGAGCTAGAGAGGTCCAAATCACGATCCGGAAGAGGCGTTGTGACCGTATTGACGACGCGGACCTAGTTTTAACTTAAAAACTTAGAAATGACCACTTTTTATTTAGAAAAATTTTTAAATAGTGATGTGACATGTACAG
This sequence comes from Warburgia ugandensis, assembly GCA_035236585.1. Lineage (NCBI taxonomy): Eukaryota > Viridiplantae > Streptophyta > Magnoliopsida > Canellales > Canellaceae > Warburgia > Warburgia ugandensis. The sequence continues at coordinate 54,167,922 of CP141128.1, read as the reverse complement.
GTGCACTTGAATATACCAATTAAAGGGAGTTATTGGCAAGCTAGTGATCTCACACTGAGGTAGGTGACGACAACTAATGTTTTGCCTTGATTTTAAACCATGTTTAAACATAGCATCATGTGTGATTGTGTTTTAAATTGCGATTTTTATTTACCATGGATTTCATGCGACATTGCGTATGTGATGGTTATTCCAAATTGAAATCTTTTACTGAATAAACTTATTTCAAATGCTTTTACAAGCATGATGTTAATTTGTTATGCTTACTTAGAGACTTATTTCTTATTATATATATAGAAAATGCATGGATTTACATGGAAATGAGAATAGAGGCTTATTAGCTGGTCCTTTGATAGGCTAACCCCAGGATGAGGGGCATGTCTTGGGGATTGCAAGCTATAAGTGCTCTTGAGTTTTAGCATATACATATGATTTCCGTGTTTTATATTTGATGACGGGTGCTCTCGCCCGGTGGGCGTCATGCTGGGAGGGATAGGGCCGGCCACCCACCTTCCGAGATTATGATGTGATGAGTTTGTGATATGATAGACACCTGCCCATAGATGGCATTCGGTAGGGGTTTGGTAACATGGATAGTCCACACTACCGGTCTGAGCCTTTCCATGGGGACAGACGTTAAGTCTCCCGTTATGGTGTCGACGGGGAGCGGCGGTGGTTGATACCCATGGAGGGTTGCCACTGCAGCATGATGGCCCATATTCTTGTTATGTGTGCATGTATGATGAGCATGGTTATAGATGGTATGCCTAGGTGTGACGACACTCAGAGGTTGACTATGTGTACTCCTGATCAGGGATGTTAGTGCGATGTGGTGGGACCCATTACCTTAGGGTGCCCTTATTCTTGTTGTATGCTCCATTTTATTGATTCATGTCATGTTTTAACTCAGTGAACTTCATGTTTTAGCATTTGGAATAAATTGGCATTTATTTGAACATGGCATTATGATATTACTATTTCCATAAATGTTAGACTTTTCATCAATGCTGTTCATTATTTCTTGCATTTATTACATTAATTGTCTATGTACCTACACAAGCGATAGCTTGCTGAGGCATTGCTTTGTTTTGCAATGCCTTAGATCTCGAGCGCGACACCAGGAAAGGAAAAGCGGTTGATAAACCTTGAGAGCTGCTGAAGACTAGTTTCCTTATAGTTTTAGACAGTAATGTGAGTCATTAGAGTGGATTATCATTTGAATTTCATTATGGACTGCATACTTTATATTTGGCTGTGATTTAGATCTTTGGACATATATTGGACATTTATATGGGATGTTATGATGGATAGACCCTGGGCCATATTATTATTGTCTTTTGGATGTTTATTTGATTTAAAATAAAGGCGCCTATTTATTTGACGTTGATTTATACGCGGATCATTTATTTATGTTTAAATTACGTATACGTCATTTTGAGAAAGGAAAAATTAACACCCGGAGTTTTAAGATAGGTTTAGTAAAATGTTAAATAAATCTTTTCTCATGGGATCCCAAATGTTCTTATTTAAATTGCCATAAAAAAAAAAAAATTTGTCTTAAAAATCCGGGGTGTTACAAAGTTGGTATCAGAGCCCAGTCTAGTCCATCATAATCCTTGTGAATGTCCATTTATATGTGAATAACAGTCCATAATAGTTGTAGAGAGAGAAACTATGAGAGAGGAACTTACACTTAGTGACATGTAAAATTTTGACAGATGGCTCCTCGGAGAAGGACAAGGTCTACCCCTGCTACACCCGTGGCTCCACCTGCTGAGTCCTCTGATCAAGGGGATCGAGATGCCGAGTTATTGAATCGGTTAATGTCAGGACTCGTACCACTTATACAGCAGCAGGTTAGGACAGTTGTTGACGCAGCTAACCCTAGCCCTATTCCACCACCTAAAGTGGCACCCATGGTTTCGTCAGTTCAGTCCTCACAACCAATACAGGAACCATCAGTACCTAGAGCCACGGAGGGCGATGCTACGAGTGACTCTAAGAAGACTGACAAATTATTGGAAAGGTTTCAAAAGATGGTGAAACCCTTTTATGGCGATGGTAACACAGAGGAGGCTGAGCGATGGTTATTTGAGGCGGAGAGGACATTCGACGCTATGAAGATCTCACCAGATGATCAAGTTAGAGTAGCCTCCTACCTGCTGAAAGGTGAGGCCGGCTTCTGGTGGCAGACTTTCACACTCACCCGACCAGATCCGACTGAGACGATGACATGGGCAGCCTTTAAACAGGCTTTTGACACTCAGTATTTTCCACCCCATGCATTGCAGTCCATGAAGAAGGAGTTTGCCACCCTGGAGCAGAGAGATATGACGGTTCAGCAGTACCTGAACCGATTTACACGACTGAGGAGATTTGCACCTCACGCACTGGCCTCAGACACAGAGGCAACTGACAGATTTGTGGATGGGTTGACTCCTTGGCTGAGAGATCGCGTGATTTCTTCTCGACCCACTTCTGTGCGAGATGCTGCTGATATGGCGTCCATGCATGAGAAGAACTCTCTCAGGAATAGAGGGAGTGCGTTCCAGCCCTTTAAGGGCAAGCGGCCATTTGGTGCTATGCAGACACATGGGGCATCAGGTCATCCACCACAGGCCAAATTTAAGAGAGACGCTGAGAGGAAGAGATGTGATAGGTGCAAGGGTTGGCACCCTGGGCGAGGGTGTAATAGATTCGACCGACCACAGCAACAGAGGCAGCCCCAACCACAGAGACAGCCCTATACACCTTACCAGAGACAGCCATACAGGTGTTTCAACTGTGGAGACGTTGGCCATTTCATTAAGGACTGCCCTAAGGGGCAGAGGCAGACAGAGATGGGAGCAGAGGCAACTAACGCGCCACGTAGCCAGGGACGAGTATTTGCCATCTCATCAGGACAGGCACAGGCATCACACCAGGTCGTAGAAGGTACTCTTCTAGTCTCAGATAGACATGCCAAAGTTCTTTTTGACACAGGGTCTACACACTCTTTTATATCATGTATTTTTGCATCTTGTCTGGATGTATGTGTACACAAACTAGCATTTGGATTAGATATTATGACACCTGTGGGAGAGACAGTAGAGACTACAGAATATATTAGAGATATACCTGTAGAGATATCAGGCGTGAGTATGGACACAGACTTCATCTTATTAGACATGGTAGACTATGATGTTATTCTTGGGATGGATTGGTTAGCCAACTATGGTGCTATGGTAGACTGCCGAAAGAAGCGAGTCACTTTTCTTATACCTGGGCTACCAGAAATAGTGTTCCAGGGTAGGAAAGATCAGGCAGGTACATGCATCATTTCTGCCATGAAGGCGGCACGATTTTATGCACGAGGGTGTAACGCATTCCTTGCATATGTGACTGTTGAGGAAAAGGAGCATCCACAGCTTGACGAGATTGATGTTGTCCGTGATTTTGCTGACGTATTTCCTGAGGAATTACCAGGATTGCCGCCAAGTAGGGAGATTGACTTCACCATCGACTTGGTGCCGGGTACATCGCCTATCTCTAAGGCACCATATAGGATGGCTCCAGCAGAGTTGAGAGAACTTCAGGTACAATTGCAAGAGTTATTGGATAAGGGCTTTATCAGGCCGAGTGGATCACCATGGGGAGCACCAGTCCTTTTCGTGAAGAAAAAGGATGGATCACTGAGACTATGCATTGACTATCGGTTGTTGAATGGTGTTACTATAAAGAACCGATACCCTTTGCCACGCATAGATGATTTATTTGATCAGCTCCAATCGGCACAAGTGTTCTCCAAGATTGATTTGAGGTCAGGGTATCATCAGCTGAGGGTTAGAGAAGAGGATATCTCGAAGACTGCCTTTAGGAGTCGTTATGGTCATTATGAGTTCCTAGTGATGCCGTTTGGATTGACGAACGCACCTGCAGTGTTCATGGATCTAATGAACCGTGTTTTTCGAGCTTATTTGGATAAGTTCGTGATTGTATTTGTGGATGACATCTTGATTTATTCGCCTAGTCATGAGACACACAGAGAGCATCTCCACACGGTATTAGACACACTTCGTCGACATCAGTTGTATGCCAAGTTCAGTAAGTGTGATTTTTGGCTAGACCAGGTGCATTTCTTAGGCCACGTCATATCTAAAGATGGAGTGGCCGTGGATTCAACAAAGGTAGAGGCAGTACTACACTGGGAGAGGCCCAAGACAGTGACTGAGATACGCAGTTTTCTCGGTTTGGCAGGGTATTATCGTCGATTTATAGAGGGATTCTCTAAGATCGCATTACCATTGACCACCCTGACTAGGAAAGACACTCAATTTGTATGGACCGAGGCTTGCGAAGAGAGCTTCCAAGAGCTCAAGAGGAGACTTACTACTGCTCCGGTATTGACCTTACCATCTGGGGCAGGCGGTTATGTAGTTTATTGTGACGCCTCTGGCAAGGGATTAGGAGCAGTGTTGATGCAACATGGGAAGGTAATTGCCTATGCGTCTAGACAGTTGAAGACACATGAGGTAAATTACCCAACACATGACCTGGAATTAGCAGCCGTGGTATTTGCGTTGAAGTCCTGGAGACATTATCTTTATGGTGAGAGATTTGAGGTATTCACTGATCACAAGAGCCTCAAGTACTTCTTTACTCAGAGTGAATTGAATATGAGGCAGCGCGCGTGGATGGAGTATCTCAAGGACTTCGACTTCACCATACAGTACCATCCTGGGAAGGCTAACGTCGTTGCAGATGCCCTGAGCAGGAAGGCGGGTGTGATGATTGCCAATTTGACGACTCGGTCTAAGTTCTTTGACAGGATCTTAGAGGCACAGGGCAAAGACAAGGAAACACAGGATCTGACTGATAAGACAGATTTTTCGAGGGGACCAGATGGAGGAGTTAGATTTAAGGGGAGGTTGGTAGTACCAGCAGATGACGAATTGAAGCGCGAGTTACTTCAAGAAGCACACCAATCCCCTTATACAATTCATCCTGGGGGTACGAAGATGTATCAGGATCTCAAGAGGCATTTCTGGTGGAATGGTATGAAAAAGGATGTTGGAGAGTGCGTAGCACGATGTTTGACCTGTCAGCAGGTCAAGGCTGAGCATCAGCGTCCATCAGGACTACTTCAGACACTGGACCTTCCAGAGTGGAAGTGGGACCATATTACCATGGACTTCGTTCTAGGTCTTCCGAGGACCGCTAGCGGCCACGACATGATATGGGTTGTTGTGGACAGGTTGACCAAGTCTGCTCATTTCCTTCCTATCAGACAAAATCAGACCGTGGATAGCTTAGCGAAATTATATGTTAAGGAGATCGTCAGTCTACATGGCGTTCCCTTGACAATTATATCGGATCGAGATACGCGATTTACCTCAAAATACTGGAAGAGCGTGCAAGAGGCATTAGGGTCGAGATCGAAATTTAGCCTGACATTCCATCCTCGTACGAGACGGACAGAGCGAGAGGACCATCCAGACTATTGAGGATATGCTACGAGCCTGTGTTATGGATTGGAAGGGTAGCTGGGAAGATCATTTACCTTTGGTGGAATTTGCTTATAATAATAGTCATCACGCTAGTATTGGGATGGCTCCATATGAGGCACTTTATGGCAGACCTTGTCGGTCACCTTTATGTTGGAGTGATGTAGGAGAAAGACGCGTGGTGAAATCTGAGTTAGTGGAAGAATGTGCAGAGAAAGTCCAACTCATTCGGAAGAGGTTACTGACAGCTCACAGTCGACAGAAAAGTTATGCAGACAAGAGGCGAAAGGACTTAGAGTTCTTTGAGGGCGAGCATGTATTCTTGAAAGTTTCTCCTATGAAAGGGGTGTTGAGGTTTGGAAATAAAGGAAAGCTTAGTCCCAGGTATATTGGACCTTTCGAGATCTTACGACGAGTTGGGTCAGTGGCATACCAGCTAGCCTTACCACCACAGCTAGCAAATGTGCATGACGTCTTTCACGTGTCTATGCTGAGGAAATACGTGCCAGATCCCTCACATGTATTGGAGCAGATCCCAGGAGATCTACAGGCTGACATGACATTTGAGGAGAGACCAGTGCGCATCTTAGATACCAGAGTCAAGGAGTTAAGGAATAAGACCATTGCCTTGGTCAAAGTCCTTTGGCAGCATCATTCAGTACAGGAGACTACCTGGGAGACTGAGGAGGATATGCGAAAGATCCATCCAGAGTTATTTACATAGAGGTATGTAGCTAAATTTCGAGGACGAAATTTTTATAAGGAGGGAAGAATGTAATATCCTTAATTTTTAAGATAAAAATAAGAAATTATTAAATAAATTAAAATAAAAATTTATGGATGAAATTATTTCCTGAAAACATAATAATTAGAAAGTGCTCGTCGATACGAATCCAACGCCACCAAGAACGCGAGAAACGGAGCTCAAACGAGGGAGTTATGAGCCGTCAAAGTTGTAAGGGCAAAATGGTCTTTTGACAGAAACGTGTAACACAGGGGCCCAAATTGATACTGGCACCCCCGTCTTCCACACGTCTCTACCAGTGCCGGAAAAATCGCCGGAGAGACGTGGAAAGAGGCGTGAATGGAAGAGGTTCTCTTCCCCTGGGACTCTAGGCCTATATCTACCCTCCCCAGGTTGCCAAAACGCTCCACTTTGAGCGTTTTCTCTGAGTATTTACGCAAAACCCTAGCCTGTAAAAACTTGAATTTTCCGGCGAGTGGAGCCCCGGCAACACGAGCAACTCCGGCCAGGTGCAAGGTAAGCCTCAAAACCTATGTTTTTATGTATTTATTAATTAGAAAATTAATTAGAAAACCATTTAAAAATTAGGAAAAAAATTGGATTTTTGGGGGTTTTGTGCACGCTACTGTTGGAGCGTGATTTCATAGACCAAACGTTGTCCGTTTGGAAATCGCACCGTCCAACTAGTGCACAAGACACCCAAGAGCAAACCCTTTAAATTTGGGAGTGATCCAACGGTGGAATTGCCCGAGAAAACTAAAAACCAGTACCTAGGAAAGTTTTTAGGAACTTGGAAAAAATCATTTAAAAACCATGGTTTTTGAGAAAATTAGTGCAAAAGGAGGGCATAAATGGATTCTAGAGAGAATTCTGAAGAAAATGGCGCAAAAATCGCGCAAAACGGAGCTCTGTAGCTCCGCCGGAGGCGACCGGAATCCGGTCGTCTTCTCCGGGCGTTGTCAACGGCGTCGGCGCCTTGGCGCCGACGCCATGACGCACGCCGGGCCGCACAGCAGGACGACGTCGGATGCCGTCGGCGTCGCACGCGTGCGGACGCCCTGCCGTTGGCTGTCGCGGTGGGACCGGGACGCGGCGCGTCCTGGCGACCGTGACGCACGCGCGCGTCCCGTGCGGCGTACGCGACGCCGTGCGTCTTTGTGGGCCAGAGTACGTCGGTATAAACCGGCGGAAAAGGGTGCCGCCGGTTTAAACCACCTTATGGTGGTCGGCGAGCCCCTTTTTGCGTAGTTTTCATTAAAACTTGATTTTTGGGAGCTAGAGAGGTCCAAATCACGATCCGGAAGAGGCGTTGTGACCGTATTGACGACGCGGACCTAGTTTTAACTTAAAAACTTAGAAATGACCACTTTTTATTTAGAAAAATTTTTAAATAGTGATGTGACATGTACAGGTGCACTTGAATATACCAATTAAAGGGAGTTATTGGCAAGCTAGTGATCTCACACTGAGGTAGGTGACGACAACTAATGTTTTGCCTTGATTTTAAACCATGTTTAAACATAGCATCATGTGTGATTGTGTTTTAAATTGCGATTTTTATTTACCATGGATTTCATGCGACATTGCGTACAGGATGGTTATTCCAAATTGAAATCTTTTACTGAATAAACTTATTTCAAATGCTTTTACAAGCATGATGTTAATTTGTTATGCTTACTTAGAGACTTATTTCTTATTATATATATAGAAAATGCATGGATTTACATGGAAATGAGAATAGAGGCTTATTAGCTGGTCCTTTGATAGGCTAACCCAAGGATGAGGGGCATGTCTTGGGGATTGCAAGCTATAAGTGCTCTTGAGTTTTAGCATATACATATGATTTCCGTGTTTTATATTTGATGACGGGTGCTCTCGCCAGGTGGGCGTCATGCAGGGAGGGATAGGGCCGGCCACCCACCTTCCGAGATTATGATGTGATGAGTTTGTGATATGATAGACACCTGCCCATAGATGGCATTCGGTAGGGGTTTGGTAACATGGATAGTCCACACTACCGGCCTGAGCCTTTCCATGGGGACAGACGTTAAGTCTCCCGTTATGGTGTCGACGGGGAGCGGCGGTGGTTGATACCCATGGAGGGTTGCCACTGCAGCATGATGGCCCATATTCTTGTTATGTGTGCATGTATGATGAGCATGGTTATAGATGGTATGCCTGGGTGTGACGACACTCAGAGGTTGACTATGTGTACTCCTGATCAGGGATGTTAGTGCGATGTGGTGGGACCCATTACCTTAGGGTGCCCTTATTCTTGTTGTATGCTCCATTTTATTGATTCATGTCATGTTTTAACTCAGTGAACTTCATGTTTTAGCATTTGGAATAAATTGGCATTTATTTGAACATGGCATTATGATATTACTATTTCCATAAATGTTAGACTTTTCATCAATGTTGTTCATTATTTCTTGCATTTATTACATTAATTGTCTATGTACCTACACAAGCGATAGCTTTCTGAGGCATTGCTTTGTTTTGCAATGCCTTAGATCTCGAGCGCGACACCAGGAAAGGAAAAGCGGTTGATAAACCTTGAGAGCTGCTGAAGACTAGTTTCCTTATAGTTTTAGACAGTAATGTGAGTCATTAGAGTGGATTATCATTTGAATTTCATTATGGACTGCATACTTTATATTTGGCTGTGATTTAGATCTTTGGACATATATTGGACATTTATATGGGATGTTATGATGGATAGACCCTGGGCCATATTATTATTGTCTTTTGGATGTTTATTTGATTTAAAATAAAGGCGCCTATTTATTTGACGTTGATTTATACGCGGATCATTTATTTATGTTTAAATTACGTATACGTCATTTTGAGAAAGGAAAAATTAACACCCGGAGTTTTAAGATAGGTTTAGTAAAATGTTAAATAAATCTTTTCTCATGGGATCCCAAATGTTCTTATTTAAATTGCCATAAAAAATAAAAAAAAAATTTGTCTTAAAAATCCGGGGTGTTACATAAGCATAGAACATTTTCGTAGATACATAGAAAGACTTTATTTGATTACCTATTGATCTCTTTCCAGATATATCTTTGTCATAATGCAAGATCTAAATTTCCTATGGCGGGATGCATCCCTATTTGAAAACCATTTTATAAAAACCATGCAATGCAGCGGAAAACCTTTTGTTTTAAACTCATTTTGAAAACCCCGAATGTCATTTGCTTTCATAACAATCAAAGTAGTTTTTGAAAAACTTTAGAAATCATAAATGTTTTTCCCCAGGTCTATCCAGTCATAGCACACAGTCTCCTGACGCATCTTCTATTTGTGAGTGGAACTATCCAGAAAAATGTTAAGGATAGGGTGAGTATATACTATACCCAGTAGGAATCCATCACTACTAGTTTTACATTGCATGCGATGTTTAAAATCATATGCTCTTTAAAATATGTGCATGTTCGAACAATCATGTTCAATACCGATATTAAAAACCACTGTCGAATCAGAGTACAGACAACTTAAAGAATAGCATAATCCGAGTCGAAAGTATCATATATATCATAAACATAATGATATGCTTAAAATCCTCAACTGAATCCAACTCATGGATATCTGGTATGGTCAACCAACCTCATGTCATGCCATATGCAATGCAAGTAAATCCTCAAACCATAGGGCCCAAACTATGCCTACGACCTTGCTGCCGTGTGGTCCTCGGGTACCGGCGCACACAACGTCATAGCCTCCACGGGGCATATGACACATCGACCTAGTGCCGTGAGACCAGTGGTAACCCCCTGTACCACATGCAGTCGACGTAGGGACATACCCTTTTTTGGCATGGTACCCATTCCACCTAGTAGTGGTAGAGGCTGGGAGGCCACCTCAACCTCTCGCCATAGCACCCACGAGCTTACTAGCCCAAATCATATACGATCAAACAAGCAAAAACATCTCTTTTCAAAACCTGTCCTCTTTGGGTCCCTCACAACTGCCTACCCGGCGTCTTTTGGGCACTTCAGCGTCTTTTGGTAACCCTCAAGGACATGCAAATTTTCAAGAACTCAATGCTCACAAATCATGCAATATATGCAATTATTTGCAAAACCCTTATAAGATAAGGACTGGATATGACGACCCGGTTTTTCTCATGCATTTTTAAATGCAAGATCTAAATTTCCTATGGCAGGATGCATCCCTATTTGAAAGCCATTTTATAAAAACCATGCAATGCAGCGGAAAACCTTTTGTTTTAAACTCATTTTGAAAACCCCGAGCGTCATTTGCTTTTATAACAATCAAAGTAGTTTTTATCCTTTAAGTGCCTCCTCATACTTAGCTTATAATAGCAGTTCTCATTCAATCACTACTACATCAAGTTATGCTGAAGCTATTAAATCATCAAATTTGAAAAACACTCTGGTAAGCATAGAACATTTTCGTAGATACATAGAAAGACTTTATTTGATTACCTATTGATCTCTTTCCAGATATATCTTTGTCATAAGCTCAGGGGTCTCCAAATTGATTAGTACTTATCTACCTTTCTTTTCAATCCAAGTCAGTAGCATCTTTTAGACCCACAGTGATTTCTATGGTTTGTTATGGTATCTATTCAGGTTTGGAAAAATCTGTCTCACTGGTGGAGATCGTTCCCTTTTCATTTCTTTTTTTTTTTTGCTTATGTCTCGGTTGTTCTTGTATTTATTGTACTTAATCAACTTCATGATGTGGCCTAATCAATCGACCTCATACCCTCAAGTGACTTAGTCTAATAAGTAATTTCTTTTAGGTAAAACTCATGTCCAATTACTTATAATATCCCTCTGAGTATATAACTTCAACTACTAACATATTTGTTTAAATAGGGTGCGATACCTTTATTTAGTCAACTGTACTCTAAAGGTAATGACTAAATAATGGTATTAAGATTTTTGGTCTTCCAATCTATGATAGTAAGACCTCAATTTGATCCTTGATGGTACCCTACTTGCTAAATGGACAAGTCATTGTTCCCGACTTAATTCCTTTTTCAATATACTTTATTGGCAAGGTGGGATATCACCAAATTTTCCTTTTTATGGATTATATCCATTGGTGTTCCCCATAAGCTAATGGATCCATAATAATTGATATCAAACCATTTGTAGAATTTAATTTCTAGTTGGTCACCATTCCTCTTCGGAAATTTCTTGTCGCATAATCTACTGATATTCGATACTCTACTCAAAGTCTTAAACCCCATATGCTTTCTCTCTTTTATACTCTTTTACAATAAGATCACCAACTCATCTAGTATTATTCCTTCAAATTTGATTGGTTTATCTTCCCATATGATTCAAGATGAAAGATTTCTATGGATCTATTCTTTCCTCAATAAAGTCATGACCTTTTTCTTTTGAATATTCAATACTCATTGAATACTTATAGTTACATCTCTATCTCTTTCTCTCTTTTCTTCAAAATCCTCATTTTTGTCTACCTAGATCAATGCTTTCATTTAAGTGGTTGCATATATTTGATCTACGCGGCAGTCAAGAGAAACTTAATACCTCCAGGAAATGTTGAAATTTTCTAATATGATCGAAATCCTTAATTGCCTATACCCTCAATAAAATTCATACAATGTCTTGATAATGGCACTGACGTTTTTATACTTTTCTCACAAGTTCATGTTAGGATCAATCTATTATCATCCTTAGCATTATCATCAAAATCTTTTGATAACTCGGTCGAATTTATTTTCCTATCATATTCCTGTTATGTTTCTCTTAATCACATAATATGTCACTTGTATACATCTTCTGATTTGCTCCATAATACTCGGTAGTTGTTATTCGATATCACTTCACTCTTCATGAGACTCCAATGAAGGTATCCAAAATTAAGCTAAGTCTTTTAGGATCCATACCTTTGTGACCTAGTACGAGTCACAGTTGTCTCCTAATATCATCTTGCATTCTCATCCCTCTTAGCTTATCATCAACATCTTCTCAAAGTTTGTCTTTTACATCCCCTATCATACTTATATCATATCCTTGTGATAGTGTACTCATATTCTGATATTCTTTATGATGGTAAGATAGCCACCTAGGTTCTTCAATTTTCTCACCTTTGATGAGATTACTTTATTGCCGATCGGCACTATCTACTAACAAGTCCACTAACATCTTCATTCATTCATTTTCATCATAATATGATCCATATATGAGTTTTCACATTTGCACCACACAACAATCCTTAATCCTTAAGTCGTCTTAGACTAGATTTTGGATAAGGGTTGCACTATCCTTTGCCTAATTATTTGTTAAACCAAGCTGTGTTTCACCTATTTATTTATGGTGAACTGCCTTGTGCATTAATATTATAATCCTCAAATAGAAGTAGTCATCTCTACTACTTCTTCTTGATTTTCTCTATTGTCTAGGACCCTTGGACATCTTTGGACTGGCTGTGAAAGGATAAAACACAGGCTCTGATGCCAACTGTGATGACTCGGGTTTTCTCATGCACTTTTAAATGCAAGATCTAAATTTCCTATGGCGGGATGCATCCCTATTTGAAAACCATTTTATAAAAACCATGCAATGCAGCGGAAAACCTTTTGTTTTAAACTCATTTTGAAAACCCCGAATGTCATTTGCTTTCATAACAATCAAAGTAGTTTTTGAAAAACTTTAGAAATCATAAATGTTTTTCCCCAGGTCTATCCAGTCATAGCACACAGTCTCGTGACGCATCTTCTATTTGTGAGTGGAACTATCCAGAAAAATGTTAAGGATAGGGTGAGTATATACTATACCCAGTAGGAATCTATCACTACTAGTTTTACATTGCATGCCATGTTTAAAATCATATGCTCTTTAAAATATGTGCATGTTCGAACAATCATGTTCAATACCGATATTAAAAACCACTGTCGAATCAGAGTACAGACAACTTAAAGAATAGCATAATCCGAGTCGAAAGTATCATATATATCATAAACATAATGATATGCTTAAAATGCTCAACTGAATCCAACTCATGGATATCTGGTATGGTCAACCAACCTCATGTCATGCCATATGCAATGCAAGTAAATCCTCAAACCATAGGGCCCAAACTATGCCTACGACCTTGCTGCCGTGTGGTCCTCGGGTACCCAGGGACACAACGTCATAGCCTCCACGGGGCATATGACACATCGACCTAGTGCCGTGAGACCAGTGGTAACCCCTGTACCACATGCAGTCGACGTAGGGACATGCCCTTTTTTGGCATGGTACCCATTCCACCTAGTAGTGGTAGAGGCTGGGAGGCCACCTCAACCTCTCGCCATAGCACCCACGAGCTTACTAGCCCAAATCATATACGATCAAACAAGCAAAAACATCTCTTTTCAAAACCTGTCCTCTTTGGGTCCCTCACAACTGCCTACCTAGCGTCTTTTGGGCACTTCAGCGTCTTTTGGTAACCCTCAAGGACATGCAAATTTTCAAGAACTCAATGCTCACAAATCATGCAATATATGCAATTATTTGCAAAACCCTTATAAGATAAGGACTGGATATGACGACCCGGTTTTTCTCATGCATTTTTAAATGCAAGATCTAAATTTCCTATGGCAGGATGCATCCCTATTTGAAAGCCATTTTATAAAAACCATGCAATGCAGCGGAAAACCTTTTGTTTTAAACTCATTTTGAAAACCCCGAGCGTCATTTGCTTTTATAACAATCAAAGTAGTTTTTATCCTTTAAGTGCCTCCTCATACTTAGCTTATAATAGCAGTTCTCATTCAATCACTACTACATCAAGTTATGCTGAAGCTATTAAATCATCAAATTTGAAAAACACTCAGGTAAGCATAGAACATTTTCGTAGATACATAGAAAGACTTTATTTGATTACCTATTGATCTCTTTCCAGATATATCTTTGTCATAATGCAAGATCTAAATTTCCTATGGCGGGATGCATCCCTATTTGAAAACCATTTTATAAAAACCATGCAATGCAGCGGAAAACCTTTTGTTTTAAACTCATTTTGAAAACCCCGAATGTCATTTGCTTTCATAACAATCAAAGTAGTTTTTGAAAAACTTTAGAAATCATAAATGTTTTTCCCCAGGTCTATCCAGTCATAGCACACAGTCTCCTGACGCATCTTCTATTTGTGAGTGGAACTATCCAGAAAAATGTTAAGGATAGGGTGAGTATATACTATACCCAGTAGGAATCTATCACTACTAGTTTTACATTGCATGCCATGTTTAAAATCATATGCTCTTTAAAATATGTGCATGTTCGAACAATCATGTTCAATACCGATATTAAAAACCACAGTCGAATCAGAGTACAGACAACTTAAAGAATAGCATAATCCGAGTCGAAAGTATCATATATATCATAAACATAATGATATGCTTAAAATGCTCAACTGAATCCAACTCATGGATATCTGGTATGGTCAACCAACCTCATGTCATGCCATATGCAATGCAAGTAAATCCTCAAACCATAGGGCCCAAACTATGCCTACGACCTTGCTGCCGTGTGGTCCTCGGGTACCCAAGGACACAACGTCATAGCCTCCACGGGGCATATGACACATCGACCTAGTGCCGTGAGACCAGTGGTAACCCCCTGTACCACATGCAGTCGACGTAGGGACATGCCCTTTTTGGGCATGGTACCCATTCCACCTAGTAGTGGTAGAGGCTGGGAGGCCACCTCAACCTCTCGCCATAGCACCCACGAGCTTACTAGCCCAAATCATATACGATCAAACAAGCAAAAACATCTCTTTTCAAAACCTGTCCTCTTTGGGTCCCTCACAACTGCCTACCCAGCATCTTTTGGGCACTTCAGCGTCTTTTGGTAACCCTCAAGGACATGCAAATTTTCAAGAACTCAATGCTCACAAATCATGCAATATATGCAATTATTTGCAAAACCCTTATAAGATAAGGACTGGATATGACGACACGGTTTTTCTCATGCATTTTTAAATGCAAGATCTAAATTTCCTATGGCAGGATGCATCCCTATTTGAAAGCCATTTTATAAAAACCATGCAATGCAGCGGAAAACCTTTTGTTTTAAACTCATTTTGAAAACCCCGAGCGTCATTTGCTTTTATAACAATCAAAGTAGTTTTTATCCTTTAAGTGCCTCCTCATACTTAGCTTATAATAGCAGTTCTCATTCAATCACTACTACATCAAGTTATGCTGAAGCTATTAAATCATCAAATTTGAAAAACACTAGGGTAAGCATAGAACATTTTCGTAGATACATAGAAAGACTTTATTTGATTACCTATTGATCTCTTTCCGGATATATCTTTGTCATAAGCTCGGGGTCTCCAAATTGATTAGTACTTATCTACCTTTCTTTTCAATCCAAGTCAAGAAGCATCTTTTAGACCCACAGTGATTTCTATGGTTTGTTATGGTATCTATTCGGGTTTGGAAAAATCTGTCTCACTCGGTGGAGATCGTTCCTTTTTCATTTCTTTTTTTTTGCTTATGTCTCGGTTATTCTTGTATTTATTGTACTTAATCAACTTCATGATGTGGCCTAATCAACTGACCTCATACCCTCAAGTGACTTAGTCTAATAAGTAATTTCTTTTAGGTAAAACTCATGTCCAATTACTTATAATATGCCTATGAGTATATAACTTCAACTACTAACATATTTGTTTAAATAGGGTGCGATACCTTTATTTAGTCAACAGTACTCTAAAGGTAATGACTAAATAATGGTATTAAGATTTTTGGTCTTCCAATCTATGATAGTAAGACCTCAATTTGATCCTTGATGGTACCCTACTTGCTAAATGGACAAGTCATTGTTCCCGACTTAATTCCTTTTTCAATATACTTTATTGGCAAGGTGGGATATCACCAAATTTTCCTTTTTATGGATTATATCCATTGGTGTTCCCCATAAGCTAATGGATCCATAATAATTGATATCAAACCATTTGTAGAATTTAATTTCTAGTTGGTCACCATACCTCTTCGGAAATTTCTTGTCGCATAATCTACTGATATTCGATACTCTACTCAAAGTCTTAAACCCCATATGCTTTCTCTCTTTTATACTCTTTTACAATAAGATCACCAACTCATCTAGTATTATTCCTTCAAATTTGATTGGTTTATCTTCCCATATGATTCAAGATGAAAGATTTCTATGGATCTATTCTTTCCTCAATAAAGTCATGACCTTTTTCTTTTGAATATTCAATACTCATTGAATACTTATAGTTACATCTCTATCTCTTTCTCTCTTTTCTTCAAAATCCTCATTTTTGTCTACCTAGATCAATGCTTTCATTTAAGTGGTTGCATATATTTGATCTACGCGGCAGTCAAGAGAAACTTAATACCTCCAGGAAATGTTGAAATTTTCTAATATCATCGAAATCCTTAATTGCCTATACCCTCAATAAAATTCATACAATGTCTTGATAATGGCACTGACGTTTTTATACTTTTCTCACAAGTTCATGTTAGGATCAATCTATTATCATCCTTAGCATTATCATCAAAATCTTTTGATAACTCGGTCGAATTTATTTTCCTATCATATTCCTGTTATGTTTCTCTTAATCACATAATATGTCACTTGTATACATCTTCTGATTTGCTCCATAATACTCAGGGTGGTTGTTATTCGATATCACTTCACTCTTCATGAGACTCCAATGAAGGTATCCAAAATTAAGCTAAGTCTTTTAGGATCCATACCTTTGTGACCTAGTACGAGTCACAGTTGTCTCCTAATATCATCTTGCATTCTCATCCCTCTTAGCTTATCATCAACATCTTCTCAAAGTTTGTCTTTTACATCCCCTATCATACTTATATCATATCCTTGTGATAGTGTACTCATATTCTGATATTCTTTATGATGGTAAGATAGCCACCTAGGTTCTTCAATTTTCTCACCTTTGATGAGATTACTTTATTGCAGGTCAGCACTATCTACTAACAAGTCCACTAACATCTTCATTCATTCATTTTCATCATAATATGATCCATATATGAGTTTTCACATTTGCACCACACAACAATCCTTAATCCTTAAGTCGTCTTAGACTAGATTTTGGATAAGGGTTGCACTATCCTTTGCCTAATTATTTGTTAAACCAAGCTGTGTTTCACCTATTTATTTATGGTGAACTGCCTTGTGCATTAATATTATAATCCTCAAATAGAAGTAGTCATCTCTACTACTTCTTCTTGATTTTCTCTATTGTCTAGGACCCTTGGACATGCTGGACTGGCTGTGAAAGGATAAAACCTGGGCTCTGATGCCAACTGTGATGACTCGGGTTTTCTCATGCACTTTTAAATGCAAGATCTAAATTTCCTATGGCGGGATGCATCCCTATTTGAAAACCATTTTATAAAAACCATGCAATGCAGCGGAAAACCTTTTGTTTTAAACTCATTTTGAAAACCCCGAATGTCATTTGCTTTCATAACAATCAAAGTAGTTTTTGAAAAACTTTAGAAATCATAAATGTTTTTCCCCAGGTCTATCCTGTCATAGCACACAGTCTCCTGACGCATCTTCTATTTGTGAGTGGAACTATCCAGAAAAATGTTAAGGATAGGGTGAGTATATACTATACCCAGTAGGAATCCATCACTACTAGTTTTACATTGCATGCCATGTTTAAAATCATATGCTCTTTAAAATATGTGCATGTTCGAACAATCATGTTCAATACCGATATTGAAAAACACTTTGTCGAATCGAGTACAGACAACTTAAAGAATAGCATAATCCGAGTCGAAAGTATCATATATATCATAAACATAATGATATGCTTAAAATCCTCAACTGAATCCAACTCATGGATATCTGGTATGGTCAACCAACCTCATGTCATGCCATATGCAATGCAAGTAAATCCTCAAACCATAGGGCCCAAACTATGCCTACGACCTTGCTGCCGTGTGGTCCTCGGGTACCTAGGGACACAACGTCATAGCCTCCACGGGGCATATGACACATCGACCTAGTGCCGTGAGACCAGTGGTAACCCCCTGTACCACATGCAGTCGACGTAGGGACATACCCTTTTTTGGCATGGTACCCATTCCACCTAGTAGTGGTAGAGGCTGGGAGGCCACCTCAACCTCTCGCCATAGCACCCACGAGCTTACTAGCCCAAATCATATACGATCAAACAAGCAAAAACATCTCTTTTCAAAACCTGTCCTCTTTGGGTCCCTCACAACTGCCTACCCAGCGTCTTTTGGGCACTTCAGCGTCTTTTGGTAACCCTCAAGGACATGCAAATTTTCAAGAACTCAATGCTCACAAATCATGCAATATATGCAATTATTTGCAAAACCCTTATAAGATAAGGACTGGATATGACGACCCGGTTTTTCTCATGCATTTTTAAATGCAAGATCTAAATTTCCTATGGCAGGATGCATCCCTATTTGAAAGCCATTTTATAAAAACCATGCAATGCAGCGGAAAACCTTTTGTTTTAAACTCATTTTGAAAACCCCGAGCGTCATTTGCTTTTATAACAATCAAAGTAGTTTTTATCCTTTAAGTGCCTCCTCATACTTAGCTTATAATAGCAGTTCTCATTCAATCACTACTACATCAAGTTATGCTGAAGCTATTAAATCATCAAATTTGAAAAACACTCAGGTAAGCATAGAACATTTTCGTAGATACATAGAAAGACTTTATTTGATTACCTATTGATCTCTTTCCAGATATATCTTTGTCATAAGCTCAGGGGTCTCCAAATTGATTAGTACTTATCTACCTTTCTTTTCAATCCAAGTCAGCAGCATCTTTTAGACCCACAGTGATTTCTATGGTTTGTTATGGTATCTATTCAGGTTTGGAAAAATCTGTCTCACTGGTGGAGATCGTTCCTTTTTCTTTTCTTTTTTTTTGCTTATGTCTCAGTTGTTACTGTATTTATTGTACTTAATCAACTTCATGATGTGGCCTAATCAACTGACCTCATACCCTCAAGTGACTTAGTCTAATAAGTAATTTCTTTTAGGTAAAACTCATGTCCAATTACTTATAATATCCCTCTGAGTATATAACTTCAACTACTAACATATTTGTTTAAATAGGGTGCGATACCTTTATTTAGTCAACAGTACTCTAAAGGTAATGACTAAATAATGGTATTAAGATTTTTGGTCTTCCAATCTATGATAGTAAGACCTCAATTTGATCCTTGATGGTACCCTACTTGCTAAATGGACAAGTCATTGTTCCCGACTTAATTCCTTTTTCAATATACTTTATTGGCAAGGTGGGATATCACCAAATTTTCCTTTTTATGGATTATATCCATTGGTGTTCCCCATAAGCTAATGGATCCATAATAATTGATATCAAACCATTTGTAGAATTTAATTTCTAGTTGGTCACCATTCCTCTTCGGAAATTTCTTGTCGCATAATCTACTGATATTCGATACTCTACTCAAAGTCTTAAACCCCATATGCTTTCTCTCTTTTATACTCTTTTACAATAAGATCACCAACTCATCTAGTATTATTCCTTCAAATTTGATTGGTTTATCTTCCCATATGATTCAAGATGAAAGATTTCTATGGATCTATTCTTTCCTCAATAAAGTCATGACCTTTTTCTTTTGAATATTCAATACTCATTGAATACTTATAGTTACATCTCTATCTCTTTCTCTCTTTTCTTCAAAATCCTCATTTTTGTCTACCTAGATCAATGCTTTCATTTAAGTGGTTGCATATATTTGATCTACGTGGCAGTCAAGAGAAACTTAATACCTCCAGGAAATGTTGAAATTTTCTAATATCATCGAAATCCTTAATTGCCTATACCCTCAATAAAATTCATACAATGTCTTGATAATGGCACTGACGTTTTTATACTTTTCTCACAAGTTCATGTTAGGATCAATCTATTATCATCCTTAGCATTATCATCAAAATCTTTTGATAACTCGGTCGAATTTATTTTCCTATCATATTCCTGTTATGTTTCTCTTAATCACATAATATGTCACTTGTATACATCTTCTGATTTGCTCCATAATACTCAGGTAGTTGTTATTCGATATCACTTCACTCTTCATGAGACTCCAATGAAGGTATCCAAAATTAAGCTAAGTCTTTTAGGATCCATACCTTTGTGACCTAGTACGAGTCACAGTTGTCTCCTAATATCATCTTGCATTCTCATCCCTCTTAGCTTATCATCAACATCTTCTCAAAGTTTGTCTTTTACATCCCCTATCATACTTATATCATATCCTTGTGATAGTGTACTCATATTCTGATATTCTTTATGATGGTAAGATAGCCACCTAGGTTCTTCAATTTTCTCACCTTTGATGAGATTACTTTATTGCAGGTCAGCACTATCTACTAACAAGTCCACTAACATCTTCATTCATTCATTTTCATCATAATATGATCCATATATGAGTTTTCACATTTGCACCACACAACAATCCTTAATCCTTAAGTCGTCTTAGACTAGATTTTGGATAAGGGTTGCACTATCCTTTGCCTAATTATTTGTTAAACCAAGCTGTGTTTCACCTATTTATTTATGGTGAACTGCCTTGTGCATTAATATTATAATCCTCAAATAGAAGTAGTCATCTCTACTACTTCTTCTTGATTTTCTCTATTGTCTAGGACCCTTGGACATGCTGGACTGGCTGTGAAAGGATAAAACCTGGGCTCTGATGCCAAGTGTGATGACTCGGGTTTTCTCATGCACTTTTAAATGCAAGATCTAAATTTCCTATGGCGGGATGCATCCCTATTTGAAAACCATTTTATAAAAACCATGCAATGCAGCGGAAAACCTTTTGTTTTAAACTCATTTTGAAAACCCCGAATGTCATTTGCTTTCATAACAATCAAAGTAGTTTTTGAAAAACTTTAGAAATCATAAATGTTTTTCCCCAGGTCTATCCAGTCATAGCACACAGTCTCTTGACGCATCTTCTATTTGTGAGTGGAACTATCCAGAAAAATGTTAAGGATAGGGTGAGTATATACTATACCCAGTAGGAATCTATCACTACTAGTTTTACATTGCATGCCATGTTTAAAATCATATGCTCTTTAAAATATGTGCATGTTCGAACAATCATGTTCAATACCGATATTAAAAACCACTGTCGAATCAGAGTACAGACAACTTAAAGAATAGCATAATCCGAGTCGAAAGTATCATATATATCATAAACATAATGATATGCTTAAAATGCTCAACTGAATCCAACTCATGGATATCTGGTATGGTCAACCAACCTCATGTCATGCCATATGCAATGCAAGTAAATCCTCAAACCATAGGGCCCAAACTATGCCTACGACCTTGCTGCCGTGTGGTCCTCGGGTACCCGGGGACACAACGTCATAGCCTCCACGGGGCATATGACACATCGACCTAGTGCCGTGAGACCAGTGGTAACCCCCTGTACCACATGCAGTCGACGTAGGGACATGCCCTTTTTGGGCATGGTACCCATTCCACCTAGTAGTGGTAGAGGCTGGGAGGCCACCTCAACCTCCCGCCATAGCACCCACGAGCTTACTAGCCCAAATCATATACGATCAAACAAGCAAAAACATCTCTTTTCAAAACCTGTCCTCTTTGGGTCCCTCACAACTGCCTACCCAGCGTCTTTTGGGCACTTCAGCGTCTTTTGGTAACCCTCAAGGACATGCAAATTTTCAAGAACTCAATGCTCACAAATCATGCAATATATGCAATTATTTGCAAAACCCTTATAAGATAAGGACTGGATATGACGACCCGGTTTTTCTCATGCATTTTTAAATGCAAGATCTAAATTTCCTATGGCAGGATGCATCCCTATTTGAAAGCCATTTTATAAAAACCATGCAATGCAGCGGAAAACCTTTTGTTTTAAACTCATTTTGAAAACCCCGAGCGTCATTTGCTTTTATAACAATCAAAGTAGTTTTTATCCTTTAAGTGCCTCCTCATACTTAGCTTATAATAGCAGTTCTCATTCAATCACTACTACATCAAGTTATGCTGAAGCTATTAAATCATCAAATTTGAAAAACACTCAGGTAAGCATAGAACATTTTCGTAGATACATAGAAAGACTTTATTTGATTACCTATTGATCTCTTTCCAGATATATCTTTGTCATAAGCTCAGGGGTCTCCAAATTGATTAGTACTTATCTACCTTTCTTTTCAATCCAAGTCAGCAGCATCTTTTAGACCCACAGTGATTTCTATGGTTTGTTATGGTATCTATTCAGGTTTGGAAAAATCTGTCTCACTGGTGGAGATCGTTCCTTTTTCATTTCTTTTTTTTTTGCTTATGTCTCAGTTGTTAGTGTATTTATTGTACTTAATCAACTTCATGATGTGGCCTAATCAACTGACCTCATACCCTCAAGTGACTTAGTCTAATAAGTAATTTCTTTTAGGTAAAACTCATGTCCAATTACTTATAATATGCCTATGAGTATATAACTTCAACTACTAACATATTTGTTTAAATAGGGTGCGATACCTTTATTTAGTCAACAGTACTCTAAAGGTAATGACTAAATAATGGTATTAAGATTTTTGGTCTTCCAATCTATGATAGTAAGACCTCAATTTGATCCTTGATGGTACCCTACTTGCTAAATGGACAAGTCATTGTTCCCGACTTAATTCCTTTTTCAATATACTTTATTGGCAAGGTGGGATATCACCAAATTTTCCTTTTTATGGATTATATCCATTGGTGTTCCCCATAAGCTAATGGATCCATAATAATTGATATCAAACCATTTGTAGAATTTAATTTCTAGTTGGTCACCATTCCTCTTCGGAAATTTCTTGTCGCATAATCTACTGATATTCGATACTCTACTCAAAGTCTTAAACCCCATATGCTTTCTCTCTTTTATACTCTTTTACAATAAGATCACCAACTCATCTAGTATTATTCCTTCAAATTTGATTGGTTTATCTTCCCATATGATTCAAGATGAAAGATTTCTATGGATCTATTCTTTCCTCAATAAAGTCATGACCTTTTTCTTTTGAATATTCAATACTCATTGAATACTTATAGTTACATCTCTATCTCTTTCTCTCTTTTCTTCAAATTCCTCATTTTTGTCTACCTAGATCAATGCTTTCATTTAAGTGGTTGCATATATTTGATCTACGCGGCAGTCAAGAGAAACTTAATACCTCCAGGAAATGTTGAAATTTTCTAATATCATCGAAATCCTTAATTGCCTATACCCTCAATAAAATTCATACAATGTCTTGATAATGGCACTGACGTTTTTATACTTTTCTCACAAGTTCATGTTAGGATCAATCTATTATCATCCTTAGCATTATCATCAAAATCTTTTGATAACTCGGTCGAATTTATTTTCCTATCATATTCTGTTATGTTTCTCTTAATCACATAATATGTCACTTGTATACATCTTCTCGATTTGCTCCATAATACTCAGGTAGTTGTTATTCGATATCACTTCACTCTTCATGAGACTCCAATGAAGGTATCCAAAATTAAGCTAAGTCTTTTAGGATCCATACCTTTGTGACCTAGTACGAGTCACAGTTGTCTCCTAATATCATCTTGCATTCTCATCCCTCTTAGCTTATCATCAACATCTTCTCAAAGTTTGTCTTTTACATCCCCTATCATACTTATATCATATCCTTGTGATAGTGTACTCATATTCTGATATTCTTTATGATGGTAAGATAGCCACCTAGGTTCTTCAATTTTCTCACCTTTGATGAGATTACTTTATTGCAGGTCAGCACTATCTACTAACAAGTCCACTAACATCTTCATTCATTCATTTTCATCATAATATGATCCATATATGAGTTTTCACATTTGCACCACACAACAATCCTTAATCCTTAAGTCGTCTTAGACTAGATTTTGGATAAGGGTTGCACTATCCTTTGCCTAATTATTTGTTAAACCAAGCTGTGTTTCACCTATTTATTTATGGTGAACTGCCTTGTGCATTAATATTATAATCCTCAAATAGAAGTAGTCATCTCTACTACTTCTTCTTGATTTTCTCTATTGTCTAGGACCCTTGGACATGCTGGACTGGCTGTGAAAGGATAAAACCTGGGCTCTGATGCCAACTGTGATGACTCGGGTTTTCTCATGCACTTTTAAATGCAAGATCTAAATTTCCTATGGCGGGATGCATCCCTATTTGAAAACCATTTTATAAAAACCATGCAATGCAGCGGAAAACCTTTTGTTTTAAACTCATTTTGAAAACCCCGAATGTCATTTGCTTTCATAACAATCAAAGTAGTTTTTGAAAAACTTTAGAAATCATAAATGTTTTTCCCCAGGTCTATCCAGTCATAGCACACAGTCTCCTGACGCATCTTCTATTTGTGAGTGGAACTATCCAGAAAAATGTTAAGGATAGGGTGAGTATATACTATACCCAGTAGGAATCTATCACTACTAGTTTTACATTGCATGCCATGTTTAAAATCATATGCTCTTTAAAATATGTGCATGTTCGAACAATCATGTTCAATACCGATATTAAAAACCACTGTCGAATCAGAGTACAGACAACTTAAAGAATAGCATAATCCGAGTCGAAAGTATCATATATATCATAAACATAATGATATGCTTAAAATGCTCAACTGAATCCAACTCATGGATATCTGGTATGGTCAACCAACCTCATGTCATGCCATATGCAATGCAAGTAAATCCTCAAACCATAGGGCCCAAACTATGCCTACGACCTTGCTGCCGTGTGGTCCTCGGGTACCCAGGGACACAACGTCATAGCCTCCACGGGGCATATGACACATCGACCTAGTGCCGTGAGACCGGTGGTAACCCCCCATGCCACATGCGGTCGACGTAGGGACATGCCCTTCCTGGGCATGGTACCCATTCCACCTAGTAGTGGTAGAGGCTGGGAGGCCACCTCAACCTCCCGCCATAGCACCCACGAGCTTACTAGCCCAAATCATATACGATCAAACAAGCAAAAACATCTCTTTTCAAAACCTCGTCCTCTTTGGGTCCCTCACAACCGCCTACCCACATCTTTTGGGCACTTCAGCGTCTTTTGGTAACCCTCAAGGACATGCAAATTTTCAAGAACTCAATGCTCACAAATCATGCAATATATGCAATTATTTGCAAAACCCTTATAAGATAAGGACTGGATATGACGACCCGGTTTTTCTCATGCATTTTTAAATGCAAGATCTAAATTTCCTATGGCAGGATGCATCCCTATTTGAAAGCCATTTTATAAAAACCATGCAATGCAGCGGAAAACCTTTTGTTTTAAACTCATTTTGAAAACCCCGAGCGTCATTTGCTTTTATAACAATCAAAGTAGTTTTTATCCTTTAAGTGCCTCCTCATACTTAGCTTATAATAGCAGTTCTCATTCAATCACTACTACATCAAGTTATGCTGAAGCTATTAAATCATCAAATTTGAAAAACACTCAGGTAAGCATAGAACATTTTCGTAGATACATAGAAAGACTTTATTTGATTACCTATTGATCTCTTTCCAGATATATCTTTGTCATAAGCTCAGGGGTCTCCAAATTGATTAGTACTTATCTACCTTTCTTTTCAATCCAAGTCAGCAGCATCTTTTAGACCCACAGTGATTTCTATGGTTTGTTATGGTATCTATTCAGGTTTGGAAAAATCTGTCTCACTGGTGGAGATCGTTCCTTTTTCATTTCTTTTTTTTTGCTTATGTCTGGGTTATTCTTGTATTTATTGTACTTAATCAACTTCATGATGTGGCCTAATCAAGCGACCTCATACCCTCAAGTGACTTAGTCTA